>OZ010798.1:341630216-342220216 GCA_963932465.1 Maratus speciosus | reverse complement strand
TTTATCTACTGACGGTACTTATAAGTACCATTAAATAATTTGTTATAAAATTCATTTAATACATCGATTATTAGTAATACAGTTTAGAATGAGTAATAGATGCATTACTTTATCTTGTTCCAAAAGCGTTATTGGTTATACAAAACAAAAAAATATTTTTAAAAACATGATTTCTTTTGCTTTACATCTTTGCAGCTTTCTTGGTGTTAGGGGGAGAATTTTCAATTCGGAAATATTTCTATATTTCTATTGTAAGAACATTATATTCGTACATTTTCCAATTATACAAAATACTAGGAAAAATATTCAAAATAAAAGATTTGAGTGGGGTTATAAATATTGCACAAAATCCCTATAAATACAAATTTAATTAGCTCTTCTTAATCCTTCAGTCCTTCTGAAATCCTTCTAAAATTTATTAAATTATTATGTTAATCTTGTAATGTAGTTTAAAGAATTCACGAAAAAGACTTTACAAGATGACAGTTTCACGAATTCATAAGATAAAGGGTTAAACAAGTAACTTTTAAATGAACAGGAACAGGGTATGCTTTCATTGAGCAGCTCAGTTAAGGAGGAAGACCATGGCCCTGGAGTATTTTTATATCACACCTTAGGGGGCTGTGGCAGATGTTATCTGCAACATATCAAGTTCACCACCCGTTTCTCAGAATCTACTTTAAACAAGTAAATTCATTATAGTAATTATTTTTCCTAAAACAATTCATACTTCTACATTCATTTAGTTTTTTTTCTTTTCCTTTCACAAGGATTTTTTCTCAACACATATAAAGATTTATGGTTCAGATATTTTGTTTCACTTATTCAAAATTCTCATTCTCGATTATTTATTTATTTATTTCCCTTCCTAATGGTTTTTATTTACATGCAATCACGATCATATTTAACTCCGTACAGCTGCACTTTATTTTAACCGTTCATTTTTCTAACGTATTTCATTTGCGCTATAAATAAACTACTCTCATTTCCTATTAGAACTTGACGGGTAAAAAAAATGAAATAAAGAAAAGATGTATTTATTGGAATTGCAGTTATAAATTATATCTTCAATTATCCTTATGCTTTCTACAGTTCACATACATTGATTAAAGATTTCTCAATCACATTTAACTGCAATCTGTTTTTTTAATGTAAACATATTCGAGACTTGTTGTCGCTCTTAGTCTTGAAACATGTCGGGTTGCTTCACATGCTGTGGCTGCGCCGAAAGGCGGGGCTGCTACGTAATTTGTCTGCTTATCCTATCGCCAATGCTTTGTCTTTGTAATATAGGCGTCAAAATCTTGATTAGTTGGCGATAATACAATATGCCAAGACATATGATTTCAGTACGCATTATGACGGAGTTCGCCCCTGACCGCCTGACTGGAAGGTCCGCTAAAGGACCGTTGTTGTTTTACTTTTTCTTTTCTGTGACGATACGTAGCAGTGATGAAACGAATTTGTTTATATACATCGAGATACTTAATGTGTCCTTCTGTATTGCTTCATATCAGTAGTTCCATTTTTACGAGATGTCTTCCTTTGTTTTTGAACAGAAATAAATAAGTGATTGTACTTTCATCGATATGTTGGAGTTTTTTTTAATCATCTTTTCATCGAACCCGAGAACCACCATCATGATGCGAACCCCTTGAGATATAATTGGTGCTTTTCATCCGAATTTTTCTCCAACATAAAAAAAAAAAAATAAAATAAAATAAACGAAATGAAGAGGTGATGTTACTTCTATATCAGTCTCCCCGCTAACATGCATTCATGGACATTCTCGCCGCTTCACGTCATCGATAATATCCTGTGTATGCTGAAAGACTGCGAATCATTTCTGTGACGGATGTTCTCCTGTGCTCTTTCACCCCGTTCTCGCAGAAGTTAGACAGTGCATTTCACCAGTTTGTTTTTTGCTTTACAACTCTGGTCATCTTTTCGTCGCCCCCGTGGGTTTTGTGAATTTGTTTATTTTTGTGCTCTATCCGAGTCTTCTGTGAAAAAGTGAGAAAAACCAACAGTGTTGTGCTTCAGGAAACCGCGTTATGTGTCACCAGTATATTGAGTGTGAAATATGTTTAAAGACGATTTAGAATAAAAAAATTCCCTTGGTGAAATTAGAGTGCATCAATTTTCAACTGTGCAAAGAATAGCGTTGTGTAACGGCCAAGTTGGTGTGAAAAAAAAAAGGCTTGTGAAGTTTTATAGTGAAAGAATAAGCGTCCTCAGTTTTAGTGCTTTAGTGCCTTTACAATTTTTAAACCACAAATGAAATTAGTATTGTTTAAAATGTGGTTAAAAAAAAAAAAAAAAACATGAAGAAAATTTTCGTTTCATAGTGAAAAGTGGCTAAAATAATGCCATAATAAAACACAAAATTTTTTTTTTGGCAGTTGATAGTAAAAAGAAAACTGCTGATTTTTTCCCTTACACATATATATATAGAATACGAGAATTGAATATTTGTTTCAAATTTTTTTCTTTTCAGTAATTTACTGAAGTCACATTAAATGCTTGCATTGTATTATATTTAATTCAATTTTCGTATTCACGAAAGAATATTTTACAAAGTAATTTTTATGTGATTGAAATGATTTATATTATTTTTGCATTGACTTTCATACTCTTTATTGATTTACTCTTTAATTTTAAAAAAAAAGAGAGCATTATTTTCAGTATAAAGTTAAATCCCTTGTTTTTAAATTTGTGATTTTTCACAAACTTTAGGGATATTTTACGTAATTATTTTTTTGCATTCCTCTATTAAAAAAGAGCTATTTGCTTATGCATTTTTTTAGTTGATTTATTGGCATGATTTATATAGATTTTTTTCTACTCTTACAGAAGTTACATTAAGACATATTATTTTTATTTTTTGGATTAAGTTAAAAGGAGAAAATTTTTCTTTTCTTTAAATTATCCTATATTATATTTAATTATATTTTACAATGCTAGAATTTTAAATTTCATTTTATTATTTGATATGCTTTGGTTTTATGCAGTGATATTATTATTATTTTATATGTGGTATTATGCAGAAACTCAGTAATTATCAGCTATCACATTACTTAAATTGATCCTTTGGTGACAATGGCTAAGAACATCCCAATTGGTGTTATTGAATTTGAAGGGGACCCCGAATTATTGCAATTTTTCTTTGATCAAGTCAAAGCTGTTGCCGAAATTAATAAATATAATGAGAAAACAGCTATTTCGTTCCTCATTGGTAAATTACGAGGACCGGCGCAAAATTTTTTCGCGCAGAACCCCGATTTCAAAAACGTAAAAGATTTGGATACTTTACGTAAGGAATTCGCGGCTTTCTTTTCCCCGCTAAGTAAATCTGCAGCCAATCTCGAGTTAAATAACTTATCCCTCTTGCCTGCCGAGACCATAAAGAATTTAGCTCACCGCTTAAATGTTTTGGCAGCAAGAGTCTATGAGGATATACAGGATCCCAAAGCGCGGGATTTCTTGAAGTACATGAAATTTCTTGAAGCCATTCCTTCTCAAATTAGAATTAAAATTAAGGAAGAAGGAATTACTGATTATCGTGCCACAGTTGAAAGGGCAAATGAGTTATACAAGATTCTGCATAATGAAAAAGTGTTACATGCTTTACCCTCTATGCCAAAATCAGAATCTAATGTTGAACAACAGTTACGCGAAATTTCTGAAAAAATAAATGCATTAACATTTAAACCTAAGGAATCAAATAAAGATGACATAAATAAAAAATCTGTTGAGAAATCTAATCGCAACTTGAACAGTTTTCGTTACAGACAAAATTTAAAATATCAAAGACATGAGAGACATTTTTCTCCGCGTAAATTTCATAAAAAAATGTTGTAACTTGTCAACTATGCAACCGATCTGGCCATGACGTCCAAGTTTGTTTCAAATGGAAACGTGCAAATACTCAAAGAAGAGAAAATAATTATAAAACTAACAGTCGCAATAGTCAGGAAAACTAGAACAGAGACGCAATGTTGCTGATGGTATTGTGTCTCACATTAACAGTTCCACATCAGCTAATTTCTTTTGTGACCCAAACTTACCCAAAATTTCTAAAGAAAGATTAGTTAACTCTGTTGGTTCTCAAACCAGAGAGCATATTACTATTGCTAGTTGCATAGCGACGCAAACTGAAAACAACAACAAGACACACTTAATTTGTAATGTAAATAAAGACACCCCTTCTCTTCCACTTGTTAAAGCTACTGTGGCAAAGCAAACTGTCACTTTTCTAGCAGATTCTGGAAGTTCCATATCACTTTTGTCAGAAAAGTTGTTTAACGATATTAAAAGTACACTTAAATACAAACGACTATCCACTGGCATATGCATCAAAACAGTAAATTCAGATGTTGAATTTTCTGCATGCATTAGAGCTACAATAAAATTGCAACACAAGTCTTTTTCTCACCATTTTTATATTCTGGATATTCCTGAATCCTCGACTTTTGAAGGTATTCTGGGATATGACTTTATAAACAAATTCAATATCATAATAGACTCAGCTAACAGATGTGTACATATAAATAACAACTTAACTATTCCATTAGAGTGTCCAGATACTGAGGCAACTCTCAGTAATTTAACACAATGTAATAATCACTCTATTCGCACAAAAATTCAAGATGTTCTTCTAACACGTAAAGTGACATTAGAACCACATGAAGAAAAATGGATATCTGTGTACACCAATAAAAATGACAACAAGCAATCCGTAAGTTATTTGTTTGAGTACGTCCCACATAAAAAAGACATTGTAGGATTTGACGTCATTGTTCAAATACATAACAAGCCTAAACGCAAAATTAAAACTGCTCAACCGCATGATTTCTTTACTGCTTTGGTTAAAAACAATTCAAATACTACCATACACCTGCAAAAAAAAGACAAGAGTTGGTGAATTATCTGAAGTTGAAGAAATTTTAGAGTACTCTCCTGAAAATTCAGAAAAGCATCATAACTCGGAACAACAGTTCATTAATCTTCTACAGGCATCTAAGGAAACTTTAAAAAAAAGAATTGAAGATTTAACACCTAATGATTTTGATTTGAAACACTTAAACTCTAAAGAGGCAAAGACTTTAACTGAGTTACTACTCAATTACTCTGCTGCATTTTCAAAATCTTTAAATACCTTAGGTCACACTGACAAAATAATTCCAGACTTCAAAATTTGTTAATGAATACCCTATCAAAACCCTTCCATTTCCCCTTCCGCAGTCTCTGCAAAAAGATGCTCAAGAGCAATTAAATCAACTATTAGAAGCTGGTATAATTGAGCGTAACTGCTCCGAATGGGCATGTCCTATGTTACTTGTTAAGAAAAAGCTACATGCTACTGGGAAACAAAGGTATCGTCTCGCTTTTGATCTTCACATGATCAATACTATAATACAAGGTTCTTCATACCCTCTGCCTAAAATTCAAACAATTATTTCCAATCTGTCATCTTTTAAATTTTTCACTGCTCTCGATTTTCATCAGGCCTACCATCAAATCGATTTATCGGAAAAATATCAAAACCAATTAACCTTTACAACCATGTTTGGTTCGTATAAGTACAAGAGACTTGTTTTTGGATTAAAATCCAGTGCTTCTATTTTTCAAGCACTAATGGACTCTTTATTGGATGAGTTACAGTTAGAAGGTGTTTACACCTACCAAGATGATTTCATATTAGGTGCAAATTCATTTCAGGAAATGTATACAAAACTTGACAAAATCCTGAACATCTTAACTAAATACAACTTAACACATTCACCTAATAAATGTAGTTTTCACAAAACCAGTATCGACTATTTGGGCTTTCACATTCAAAATCACTCTGTGTCACCAATTAAGTCGAACATTGTGAAAATAACTTCATTCCCCATTCCTACAACAAAAAGGCAATTAAAAAGACTCATTGGTGTAATCACATTTTACAAATCTCTTATTCCATCCTTTTCTGAATTGGTACAACCTTTGATAAACTTAACCACACGTAAAGCTAAATTTAAATGGACAAAGGCACACCAGGATATTTTTGAAACTATACAGAAAATCTTCTTTAACTCGCCTATGGTAAGGTTACCAAATTGGGATAAAACTTTCTATCTAAACACAGACGCTTCAAATGTTGCCATTTCTGCTGCCTTGTTGCAAGAACATGACAATCAGTTATTACCTGTTGCTTATTTTTCTAAATCTTTAAAATCTTCAGAAAAGAAATATCCAGCATTAAAACTAGAGCTTATGGCAATTTACAAATCAGTTGTTGCTTTTAAATGTTACCTATACAACAGGGATTTTGTAATTCTTTCTAACAGTAAGCCTTTAAAAAAATACAACAAAACAACAAATCCTGCTGATATAACTACTAGATGGCTTATTGAACTTTCTGAATATTCTTATACTTTTCAACACATTCCTGGTGCAACAACTGTATTGGCTGACTATTTATCTCGTTGCAATTTTGAAAATAATCAGCAAACTTTACTTACTAATCCTGAACTTCTACATGACACTCAACCATTACCTATTGTGGACTATGATACAACAGAATCTAACAACTACTCGTCAAATATCAACACTCGTAATGTAAACTATCTTGTAACTGGTAATCAAACAAAACGTGATCCATTGTTAGAAATATCTAATGATACTTTCTGCATGGAACAGAAAAACGACCCTAATTTGTCTTCAATTTACAATGAAATTTTAACCAAAGGATCTTCACAAAAGTTCCCTAAATATTTCATTCATCCTGATTCGAAAGTTTTAATGATAAAGCAAGAAGACCTGAACAACAACTCTTTTTCTTATCATATTATTGTTCCAGATACCCTAAAAAGTAAAGTCCTAACTATTTCACATCTGTCTCACTTTGGTTTCCATAAGACATGTGAATTTCTTTCTGTTAGATACTTTTAGAAAAACATGTATGTTGACACTTTGAATTTTGTCGCCTCATGCGTCAAATGTTTACAAGCAAAGCATCACCGCACTCCCCCTGCACCTTTAAAACCCACTTACACGCCCAGATACCCTGGCCACACAATAAGCACAGATTTAGTTGGACCTTTCTCAAATGGAAAACATGTATTAACTGTCACTGATCATTTTTCACGACACGTACAACTTTATCCACTTAACGATACTTCTGCTTCTAAAATAGTTAAATGTCTTTTCAGTTACATTACAACTTTCGGCAGACCTGCTGTGGTTTTGTCTGACTTAGGACCCCAGTATACTGCTCATGTATATAATATTTTTAATGATACTCTTGGTATAAAGGTTCTTCACAGTTCTGCTTCACACTCCCAATCGAACAGTCTTTCGGAACGCATAAACACCTCAATTAAATACTCTGTTACTACTCTGTTACAAGAAGGTCACACTTTGGAAAATGCAATTTTTATACACAAATCTCTTTACAATGGTTCAAGACATTCTACTACATTATTTTCCCCTAATTTGCTTCATTTTGGTCGTGAACTTTCATTAATCTTTGACACTTTTGATCATTCTTGTAATCAACCTTTTCTAGATAAACATATTGAAATTTATAAATTACTAGAAGACTTGCACAAAATTTATGAAAAAGCCTATTCTAACATTAAAACTGCTCAAGATAAAAGATATAAAATGTACAGTCGAAAAGCTAAATTAAGAAACATCTGTTTGAAAGACATTGTATTCTTAAAAACAGTTGACAAATTTAAACCTAGATATACAGGACCATACATAGTTACACATAAACATTCACCTGTTTCTTTCTCGATAAAAAAGTTACATGCTGCTGATGATACAGCATTTCGTATGCACATAGATAGACTACTCCTTGCACCACCTTGTTATGGACATTTGTTTGATCCTTCAAGTCATGTTAATAACAGTAATTTCACTAGTAACTTTCAACCACACACTTATAATTTAAGACGAAGATAATCGTTTATTATTTACAAGACTTATTTTGAATTTATGTATTGTGACACTATGTTGTTAATCCCTGATCACGATTATACATGTGTTGTTTATAGGTGATCTTTGACAATATTGTGGCTGGTCCATGAGTGTGTTGTTTCGAAGATCACGTGTGAACAGTATTCTGTGTCACTTTGCATTTTTTTTTCTTTTTTACACACTTAAGTGAAACAATATAAGCTAACTTTAAACGCTTTCACTTTATTACAACTTAACAGTAACAAGTCTAGCTAGATATTCTTTTATCATTCATAAAAAAAGAAAGGTTATAATTTTACAGGTCACTTATGTCTAAAATGTAAAAAAAAAAATCCCTTCAATTAAATTCTATACCTGCTTACATGACTTGAACATAATTTTACAAGAGTATGACACTTCGTCTCTCACCACTTTAGGATTGTCCTTTTTGAGAAGTTTGATATTCACAACATATTTTTTCCCTTTTATAATCATTGCCCCCAAGAAGTCGTGAATCGTTCAAAATTGTTGCCCTAAGGTTCACGCAATTCTGTGATGAGAGACATCTTTCACGTGAATTGGTTTTCCAATTCAAATTACTTACAAAGAATTTATATGAGATACTGAATCGCGCTCCTTTCGCAGATCACTGTGATCAACTGGGGAGCGGGGAGGCTCATGTTGTGCTCAATGTGAGTCGTCCTTTTTATTCCTTCTTCCTCTAGGGCAGAGGTCTTAAACCGAAGCCATAATACTTGTTGACTTACAAGATTTAGGGTCACACCTTTTTTTATGGGCGTGCGTTAGGCACCTCTTTATTTTGTGGTCCTGTGCCACGTGCATGAATTTTCAATTTTTACATTTATACTCCTCATGTGTACATTTAAGTTTTGGATACAATTACTCATACTTTATATATTTTTTAATTTTTATTTTTAGTGTACTTGAATTGTGTTTTTATTATTTCTTTTAAATGCTTGCAAATGTGTATTACATGGCTGATCCCAAATGGGATCAAAGTTAAAAAGTGAGTCTTGGTATCAAGGACAGAAAAATGATTGCTCACTGACTTTAAAGTTGCACTGGATCCAAAGACTTAAGCAATCTATTTGAATGTATGCTTTACATGCATATAATTGTTAAACATATATTTTTTTTGTTTCAAATTGCAAGCTCATATATAACCATTTTTCTAATGTGTTATTTTATAAAACTGTGTTTGAAGAATTACAATTTGAAGATGGACAATATGTTTGATTTTTTATAAAGCTGCAACGTACCGTCACAGCTTTTTCTCGGTTGTCCCGGTGAGATATGTGGCAGATGTTATCTGCAATATATCAAGTTCACCCCTGTTTCTCAAAATCTACTTTAAACAAGTAAATTCATTATAGTAATTCTTTTTCCTAAAACAATTCATACTTCTACATTCCTTTAGTTTTTTTTTTCTTTTCCTTTCACAAGGAACTTTTCTCCACACATATAAAGATTTATGGTTCAGATATTTTGTTTCACTTATTCAAAATTCTCATTCTCGATTATTTATTTATTTATTTCCCTTCCTAACGGTTTTTATTTACATGCAATCACGATCATATTTAACTCCGTACAGCTGCACTTTATTTTAACCGTTCATTTTTCTAACGTATTTCATTTGCGCTATAAATAAACTACTCTCATTTCCTATTAGAACTTGACGGGTAAAAAAAATGAAATAAAGAAAAGATGTATTTATTGGAATTGCAGTTATAAATTATATCACAATTATCATTATGCTTCCTACAGTTCACATACATTGATTAAAGATTACTCAATCACATTTAACTGCAATCTGTTTTTTTAATGTAAACATATTCGAGACTTGTTGTCGCTCTTAGTCTTGAAACATGTAGGGTTGCTTCACATCCTGTGGCTGCGCCGAAAGGCGGGGCTGCTACGTAATTTGTCTGCTAATCCTATCGCCAATGCTTTGTCTTTGTAATATAGGTGTTAAAATCTTGATTAATTGGCGATAATAAAATATGCCAAGACATATGAGTTCAGTACGCATTATGACGGAGTTCGCCCCTGACCGCCTGACTGGAAGGTCCGCTAAAGGACCGCTGTTGTTTTATTTTTTCTTTTCTGTGACGATACGTAGCAGTGATGAAACAAATTGGTTTATACACATCGAGATACTTAATGTGTCCTTCTGTATTGCTTCATATCCGTAGTTCCCTTTTTACGAGATGTCTTCCTTTGTTTTTGAACAGAAATAAATAAGTGATTTTACTTTCATCGATATGTTGGAGTTTTTTTTAATAATCTTTTCAGCGAACGCGAGAACCACCATCATGATGCGAACCCCTTGAGAGGGGCCATATTGAAAACTCTACTGGTAATACAACATTAATTCTACCATATAAATTAAGAATAGTAAAAAAAATAATGGGTTTGTAAAAATTATACAACCCAGCCTAGTGCACACGAACTGCCGAATGCCGGTAGTGGTCTCGAAAAATTGAGAGATCGTTTCTATATGCTGCATTTTTGAAGGTGTGTAGTGTGTAATAAACTTCAAATAGGAATTAGTGCCCAAAGTTCGGGTCATAGTCCAAAGTTTTGACAATAAACGAGTAATTTTATATAAACAAATAACTTACAAACCGAGAAAATTTTTAAACCACTTTAACTAGAATACCACCCATACATTGAATTAAAACTCATAGTTAGGTTTAAATTTAAACATGTGTTAATAAGTAATATTATAAAAAAACTGTTCATTTCAAATTGTTCTACTAAAATGTTAAAATTGCGACTTCTAACATTTTTGTTAAAAATCTATTCGGAAACTGCACAGACATGCAACTGTTTTCACAGAAAATAGTTGCTTGGCTATATTATGGCTAATATTACTTACACCTTAATTAATTATACTCCTGATCAATTTAATTGGAAAAACAACTCAAAGTCCAGCAATAAGAAACATCTAAAGCAACTACCGCCGTTGTACTATACGACAAAGCCACGTGACCACCCACCCATATCCGACATCCACCTTCTCTTCCTCCTAGGATATCCAGCAAAAAACCCTCAAAATCCAGCAAAAAAACTCAACAAGTTACCCTCATTATCCTATATGACAAAGCCAAGTGACCCCCCCCCCATTTCCGCCCCCTCTACTCCTCTTCCCAGAATACCCAGCAAAATACAACTCAACGTCCAGCAAAAAACCTCAACAAATTACCCTCGTTATCCTATCTGAAAAATCACGTGACCCCCCCCCCACTTCTGGTCTGGGACGCGAAGATCTCTGTGTACTACTACATAAATTTAGTCAGAATGGAGGAAGATTATAGTTATGTAACAGTTTTTAGGTGCGTTCGTAATTATATAAATACGTAGCACCTATAGTCGTCGTTCAGTCCGTCCGTCCGTCCGTCTGTCTGTCTGTCTGTCTGTCCGCATGTAACAGAGCAAAAACTACCCAACCGAATGGTCTGAAATTTTTAATGTATGATTGTTGCAAAATTTTGTCGAGCCATTTCAAATTTTATGAAAATCGGATGCATAGTTTAATTACAGGGACAGTCAAATTTTTTCTTTACATTACGGCCAATAGGAAAAATTATTGCAAATGCATTTTAATGATGTTACAGCCTTCCGAATGGTCTGAAATTTTAAATATATAATTGTTTCAAAATTTTGTCGTGCTATTTGAAATTTTAGGAAAATCGGATGTATAGTTTAATTACAGGGACAGTCAAAATTTTTCCGTTACATTACGGCCAATGGGAAAAAAAATATTGCAAGTGCGTTTTAATGACGTTACAGCCTTCCGAATAGTCTGAAAATTTAAATATATAATTGTTGCAAAATTTTGTCGAGCCATTTCAAATTTTATGAAAATCGGATGTATAGTTTAATTACAGGGACAGTCAAAATTTTTCCGTTACATTACGGGGAATGGGAAAAAAAAATATTTCAAGTGCATTTTAATGATGTTATAGACTATGCACTTATGAAGTTAAAAAATATATACATTCAGTACAATATGGGGTACAAAAAATAACTATAAAACTAGTTATAGTACGAACGCACCTCATTTGCCACGTTTGACGAGCAATTTTCGACTTGTTTTTAATAGTTGAATGACTGTACAATTTGCTGCCGACTTTTAAAAGTGTAATAGTTAAAGAGCTAAAAATGTTCTACACTGCTTTAAATTGATTATGAATGATCATAATTTTAGGTACAAAGTAGCATTTTAAAGATTTGTAAAAATTGCGTAAGCTGTAAATTAACTTTTGAAGTTCCAAAAAGTTGTGAATTTCCTTCATACATGTGCTTCAATCAAACAATGGTTTAATTCAGTGGTTCCCAAACTTTTTGACTGGCGGAGCCTTTTTTAGAATGAATTTCTATGGCCGAGACCTTGAAGTCTACCGTACACTATGTTATAAGATAACGTTTTTTAGCTGCATTGCTACTGAGCACAGGAAGAGGGAATGAATAGTAATCTAACAACTGCGCATTGTGCCAGAAATAAAATTATATTTTGAAACTGTTAGTATAATATTGAATTTATTTTCAATTATCATCATTACAGATGGAATTGTCAAATGTTTACAAACTTACAGTTAAAAAACCACCAAAACTCAAGAAATGGTAACATTTACTTTACAATAAATTTTACATTATTACGTTAAAATATCAGGTAAATGCCGACTTAATGGGGGCGACGGAGTCTAAGAAGGCAAAACTTTATCACTAATTATAGAACATTATTTTTGTCCTAATTAATCACAGTGATTAAACAGGACAAAAGAAAAAACTTAAATTAGTTCTAGAAGTATATTTTATTGCCTATTTCGCACCCATGAAGTCTGCACCTATGCCTAGGAAATTTCATATTTCTTTTAAAAAGTGCTGTGATATTTTCTTTTGAAGCATTCATACATTACTTCGCCCTTCATATTGAAAAAAAATCGGAAGGCTTATCTTTAAAATCAGACTGATTTCTTTAGGAATGATGACGTATTTGCTCATGAAACGTGGAGTCATTGGATAACACTTCATCTCATGTCACACTAAAAGGAAGAGTTGGAAAATTCAAATATCCAAATTTTCCTTCAGAATACAATTTCTGGCTTTCTGACAGTAAATATGCGTTTGTTTCTCCATTTATCGCATTTTTGGATCGGAAAACGTAAAAATAGATCGTTAATTTATATTTGCATCGGAAATTTTAAAGTAAATAAAATGTAATTAATTAAAAGTTTTCAGGTTGTTGAAGATAGTTATTATTAATGTATACATACTTTTGCAACAAAAGAATATGTTTCCATTTTTGAAAAAAAAAAAAAACTTACTTTAAATGTGTTGGTTTTGTTCAAATTTTCATTATTTTCCTAAAGCGCGGCGGAGCCCCTGGAAAGTTCACAATTTTGGAACCTCTCGTTTAATTCATTGATTTGTCGCCGTAGTGGCTTAATATATGTTCTGAAGCCCTTAACCTATCATTTACGTCTCAACAGCCTGGGTCCAAAATTCAAACAGGTCGCGCAGTCTTCGAACCATTCCACGGTTTCGCAAATCCATATATACTACTTAAATTCAATAGAGATTTTCGTGTTCTTTAATCATGAGATTTCCACGATTAAATAAGACAATAAGGTGATAAAAATTTACATTTGGATCGATTATTGATTACAGGCCAGGCCCGTGATAATCAGTTTTGGCTCGAGTACAACACCACGAGTTTCACACGTTGTTGTTAAGGAGTTAAGTCAATTAAACAATTCAGTTTTAAAATGAACATTTTTAAGACATCTTCTTACTTGCATTAGAATTTCTCACATATGTTTTGATGATGGTAAATTTTGTTTTAGAATCAAGGTTTTAAAGTATCTTAATTAACGAAACGAATAATTTAAAAAAAAATAATTTTGAAAACTGATTCATTTTAACTTAAATTATTAACTGAAATAGGTATGAAATCTGGAAATGATATTCACTACGGGACTATTTATATACATCACATCATATACTAAAAAGTTTTATTGCTTTAATATTTTAAAGGGCTATTTCCAAGCATCTCCCTGCAAGAGAATTCACGAGTAAACAATATATGAAGTATATAAAGTTTTGTATATATATTTTTTAAAGTTAAAAAAATCAAGGCAAATGCTTTGTGATATCTATAACGGAGGACTTTAACAATGACTATTCTTTATTGAAGTTATATTAAGACTATGCAACTGAAAGTTTTGCGAAATAAATCTAGCGCAGTGGAATAATCTACGCGGGCCGCAGTGGTACTTAATAAAAAAATAGAAATTTGTACTTTAATAATTGCAGAGTTTCAGTAATTATATAAGCTGAATATGGCTATTCTCAAATAGTAGTGTGATAATGCTTTTCAGAAAAATTAGTGAGTACCAAACACTTAGTGGAATAAAAAATAACTTCAGTCTCTCAGTGTTGTAAAGATTTTAGTTTTGTGTACTAGTTCAACTTAACATTTCAGAAAGGTAACTTGAAGATCAGAGGTTCAACACGTAATTGTTGCAAATCTTCAAATTTTACACTGCTGGCCATCCAAAATGCAACACCAAAAAAGACAAGAGATATCAAAGGCAGATTTAATTTAAAGATTACGCATAGTATCAGTGTTAATTGATTCCAAAGACAACCTTCTTTGAAATGAGATAGACAGGAAAATCAGTAAGAACTGTTACCTCCAGGTCTGTGAATAACCGCTGTTACACACCGCGTTATAGTGTGAAAGAGGCTTTGGATGTGTTGTTGGAGAATGGCACCCCACGCTGCCTCCAAACGTAGCCAAAGTTCATCTGGTGTACTAGCGGGTGTAGCATTCCGGGCTAGGCGTTCTCCAATCAGACTCCAATCAGTCCTGACCAGATATGCTCGATGGTTGATAAATCTGGAGAACAGGCACGCCAGTGTAACAATGGAATATAGTGAGCTAAGAAGAAATCTTGAACATTGCGTGCAACGAGTGGTCCTTCATTGTCCTGTTGAAACATGGCCACAGGCAAGCCCTGAAGGTAAGGGAGGATAGAGGCTGCAAAACCTTAAAGATATAGTGCTGGTTGGTAAGTGTACCGTTAATGCGTACTGGGGGGGGGGTGCAGGAATCGAATCCAAAACCACCCCACCCCATAACACTGGCTGCAGGACCACTGTGACGATACATAATACAGCAGTTGAGCAGTCTCTCCCAAGGTGTCTCCAAACTCTAATTCGACCATCCTCATACTGTAGGTAGAAGCGTGATTCACACGAAAACACAATATTTTGCCATTCTGATATCCATCTCTGCCGTTCAGTTCACCATTGTAAACGCAAACGCCTGTAGTTTAATGTCACAGGTATGCTATTGGAACGCAATGGACGCCTAGTGAACATTCCACTGTACTGCAAACGACGTCGAACTGTTCGTGCGGACACCGATTGCTGTGTCAGATACTGCATTCGTTGTGTTTTGGTTGCGATGCGACAGTGCGTTCCATCAGTGTCATGTGCACAATATACCTGTCTTCCCGTGGAGCGGTATGACGAGGTGGTTGCAATCGCTCCTGCCGGTCGGTCGTTCCCTCCTGCATTCACCTATTCCATATTCTCATGACTGTTACTTGGCTACGCCCGATACGATGACCAATTGCTTCGAAGGATAATCCGCAATCTCTGTATGGAACGATTCTGCCGCGGTAGAAATCAGAAACGTACCCGAACGGTGCTCATGTTTTTCTAAGTGGCACTCTGAATCTGGACATACAAAAAATCGCACGAGGAAACAATTCACATTCTTCAAAACGACAATGTTTTTTGCCTATGTATACAGATTGTAAGGGGCGCTGCAGTCGCCCAAGATTTACTTGAGCGCTAAAATCGTAATCGTTTGCATATGATACCCAGATGTATGCATGGTGTAAATTTCACGCTGTTTGGTTGATCCCTTCATATTGTTGCATTTTGGATGGCCAGCAATGTATTATCCAAACTAAATCCACCAGTTAAAAAAATTTCATGATCTTTTTCTGCAGGGAAAACATTTTGGTGTTTTTGTTAATAACAACTAGAGTCAAAAAGGTATTAACAACCCATTAACGTATTTACAAAAAATGAACTACATAAATCTGTATAATAAAGTAACATACAAACTAAGAAATGTTTTTAATAAATGTTATTAGAATGACACCAGTATATTACACAATATATTACACAAATATATACCAATATATTACACAATATATTACACATATATATTACACAAAAACTTATATATTACACAATATAAACCAATATATTACACAAAAACTACAAAAATAACTTTTAGTTTATTGTTTATTCGCACATTATTTTAGGCAGTAATGTTGGAAAAATGTCTGATCACATATTGCTCCGTTGACATGTTTGGATTAGAACATTAACTAAAGTTTGAAGTGTTAAAATTTGTCACACTATTCCAGGTAACAACCGATATATCTTTAGATACAATTTAGCACTTTAAAAGATTTTAATGGCTGCATAAATCTCAAGTTATCTTTTGAAGTGTCTCAAAGGAGTTCAAAAGAGTTGTAAATACCCTTCATGCAGTACTGATGCCGATCGACGTTTCAATCGATTGCTTTCTCGCCCTAAGGCATTAACTCACGTACTCAAACCAATCAATTAAATCAGTTGTAAATGATAAATCTTATGAAATCTTGCTTTATATATTTCCTTTTATGGAGTATTTTCCCTAACAAACATTTACGCAATATTTACAGTAGTGACTAGTACAGCAGTGACAAATTGTTCAATCATGTATAGTACACAATCCTGCGAAGGTTGTGTTTTTTAATTTTTGATAATTGATTTTTATGTATATTTTAGCGATGAAACCGAAAATGACTTTCATTTTTAACTATCACGTCAGGATGTATTGCAAATCGTACATTTCTAAGATAAAAAGTCATAAAATGGAGATAATCTGATGATTTAAAATAGATTTGATGGTTGGGTTTTTTAACTTTTGATACTTGATTTTTATGATTTTTAGCGCTGAATCCGAAAATGACTTACTTTTAACCATCACCTCAGGACTTTTCGCAAATCGTAGATTTCAAAGTAAAAAAAAAGCTAGAAAACAGGAATTCTGCTTTTTCAGAATTTAGAGTCACCCCCGAAGAAAAAAAAATATATGCATACAAAAATAGTACAAAACATATTTCAATTTTAAGACTGAAAGCACTAACTTATATTTTATGTAAAATGACGTCATTCGCATCCGCTTAAGAATTACACATTTACGATCCACTCTTAAACATCTACAGTAAAACATGCATAGGATGTCACTATCTCAAAATAATGCACAAATGTAACAAAAAGATGCCGTCATTAAAGGAACTGGACAAAAAAACGGCTATCTAATGATTCATAGGCATTCATTTGTTTGTAACATTAATATAGACGATTTCAGTCGTGACGTCAGTCATGACGTTTTCGTTGGAAACTGACTCCAATCAAACGGTTGCTATGTTGTATTTTCTATTTTGTTTGTGTGTTGCAGCTATATCTTAAATCTATATCTCACATCTAAGTGTTTTAATACTTCATATGTACTGGTAACGTTTTCCACGATTTATATTTAAAAAGAAATGGCGCATAGCAACTGTTTGTTTGGAGTCAGTTTCCAACCAAAACGTCATGACTCACATCACACTGAAAGGGTCTACAGATTCTTAAAATTAAATATAGTTTATAATAGCTCCATGCTTTATTATTCTTAGAAATTATTCGTTTATATTTTTTTCAAAATAGCGCGTATTTTAATTACATTTTCTTTCGGTTGTTATGAGAAAATGGCAACAAAAAGATATAATTGCAATTTTTCAACTATTTTCCCTTTACTTTCTATAAAAATGGAGTACACGAGTTGCCAAAATTAAACAAATGATACTAAAAACTACAAAAAAAATTAATATTTCAAAAATAAATGGAGATACAGTTTTCAAAGAAATTGCATTTAAAAGTACTTTTTTGCCCAATACGACGGTATAAACATTAAAATTGTGCGATGCATAGAAATTAAAAAAATTGCTATAGAGCATTTAATTGTACAATAATACATCTGCTTTGTTTATTGCTAGCGTCTGTAAGGTAACGTTATTTTTTGGAGACAAAATAAGCTGGGAGAAAGAAATAGCATACCGTTCGGGGGGCTAAAAAAAAGCGGAAATCTTTCAAAGCAATTTGAAAAGCTTTACCAAAAGAAGGCAAAGGTTTTAGAAACATCTGCGACAAATTTCCAGCCTTATCAAACGGTAAAATGAAAATGGACACTGAGATAAACCCCATGCTGAATATAAAAGAAAAAGCGCGAATTAGTTTTAACTTGTAGTGGATGACACTTGATGTTAATTCAGTTTTTTTAATATTAATTCATTAATTAAATTAAATTAATTAATTTTCAATAATCGAGAGAGCCCTCTACTTGATCAAGGCATTTTAAGCGCCACTCAAGAGGAGAGAAGGATGGGAGAAAAAAAATCTCTTATTGACCTAAGTAGGAATTGACTTTTTTATATTACTTGTTTATATTACTTACCTATTTTTTTATTTACTTGTATTGATGACTTTTAAGTTGTGTTTAATTGTTAGTTCCTATCTGTAAACACTGTTTTGATGTGGTCTATAAATGTCTATGATGGTTAGAGTTGTAGTAAAGCTAGAGATCCTACATACAGAACTTCCGGGTTGTATAATATTTTAACGGAGCTTCTGACTGTAAAATAGTCAATGAAACATAGTCTTCAATTTGAAAGACCTATCCAATGATATGCCACTCAATAGGTTGCGTAATTTTTTTCGTCTCTACCAACATTTTGTATTTTACGGCCGCCATTTTGAATTTATAAAAATAAAACCTAGCCTATAACCATCGGGCCGTTAAGACAAATTGATAAAGACCTCATTAATTAAAATCCATCCAGCCGTTGGGATGTTTCGAGGGTATAAAGAAATCCACATACACAGATACGCGTAAAACACATAATCCTTCTTTTCAGTCGTGTAATAAGAGAACGTTTTACATCTATTTAATACTGTTAGATTTTCGCAATATTTCGACTTTTTAAAAACTTTTTTATTTGCGATTTTCGAAAAATCCTGACGTGAAGGGAAAAAAAAAAAAAAAAAAGATTTTCGGATTCAGCACGATAAAATACGTAAGAATCAATTATCAGAATCTAAAACATGAAAAAATCTAAAACAATATCCATTTCGTTACAAATGAAGGTCATTTTCGGATTCAGCGGTACAAAATACATAAGAATCAGTTATCAAAAGATAAAAAATACAACACAACCCAAGTTTTGCAGGCAAGTGATATTTCTGTTACCAATATCCTTTTTTCTATACATTTACAAAAAGCGGAATGAAAAATAAGGTATTCGCAAGATCATTCGTTAGGTAACCGGCCTATGACATAGTACATTCACATTTCACTAGAACATGTTTTTGATTAAAATTGTAGTTTAGTAAAAATTAAATAAGCATTTTATTAGTAATGTAAATTAATGTTTCTTCTGAAATCAACGTTGCCACAAAATGAAAATACTGCATTGTATCATGCTCAGCAATGGCAATGAATATTAAAAAATAGTACAAAAATAGATAAAGTGTGACATCTCCGCAGGGGTTTATATTATATAAAAATCAAAATTGAAATTGAAATGTTTTGAAAAAAAAAATACCATCGATCGATCGAAGCAGTGGTATTTCAGATGTCGGCTAAAGGTTGTGATTTGTTATATTACATTAATTTGTATTTCATATGCATTCGATTTATTTTTCTTTGCTCCGTTTTTCTCCCAAATCAATGATATCATCCTTTAATGCAGTTAAAATATGATAGTAATTTATGTAGTATTTATAGCAGTGATTTCATATTGTTCAATATATATATTATGTCAACATCTTTCTTTCTGTGCATTTGCAAAAAGCAAAATGAAAAATAAGGTATCTTTCTAAAGACTTTTGAAATAGTACAAACACATATTGTTAAAACACGTTTTTGATTAAAATTGCAGTTAATTGAAAATTAAATAAGCATTGATTTTTATAAATAAAAGGAATTGTTTTCCTCAAATCAATGTTGTTACAAAATTAAAATACCTCATTCTATCATTCTGTAAAATGACTGTAAAAAAATAGCAAAAAAAATAGACAAAATGTGATATTCCAGTTAGGGGTTTATTTTATATTTATGATTAAAATTATAATTGAAATTGAAATGTTTTGAAAATAAATACCATATCTATCGACCAAAGCAGTGGTATTTCACACGTAGCCAAAACAGTATAGTTTGTTACATTAAATTAAATTCTATTTTATACATATTCAATATATTTTTCTTTACCCTGTGTTTTTCGGGCGTTGAATTGTGTAGCAGCACTAATGAAAGCATCTGGGGACACGGCAGTGCCCCTGCCAAGTCTTGAAAGCACAGCCGTAAGCATCTTTTTCTGGAAGCACAGGGTACTTTTGACCCCCCAATATCTTTGTGTTGGTGATTCCCAGAAACTTGAAACTTCGTAAATCTAAAGTAATGTGGAAATGGAACTAAATGATGAAATTTCACGTTTCTATCTTTTTTTATTTCAGAAGATATATGAACTTAAACTTTTGCCTTTTCGACACTGATTCACCGATCATCAAAACTCAGAGGTACGTCCTGTATACCTAGAATCTAGAAATTTGGTATGAAGGTAGTGTTTGGGATACAATGAAAGGGAAAATTTAAAAAATCCGGAAAATTTAGATAAAAAGTCGAAAAATAAAAAAACCGAGAATTTGGCAGAGATGTGATATACGAATCAGGTTTGGCGCGATTTTTTAACGTCAATTTGGCGAAAGCACGTTTTCCAATACCAGTTACAATATATATTTTTAAATTATTTTCTATTGTTTTAAAAAGTAAACAACAATAAATAAACGGTAATTTCATTAATAACTATAGAACAAAACAATTGTACAATTTAAAAAAATAAAATAAAAGTAAATGAACAATTTATTAATAAATAAGCAACAGTAGCCGGGTTACCTTGTAAAATAAAGTAACGCCATTTTGCTGTCAATTAGGTATCCAAGTGCGTATCTGACATCTATGCCCCGTATTTTATCTTCCGTAATCGAAATTCCCGAGAATACTGTTGGTCATTGACCAGACCATCAACACGATAAAGTACAGCGCTATCGGTTTTTAGTTACACGAAATAGGTAGGTCACGAATACTGTATAATTCATTTTAACTGACGAAAAACAAAATAATAATTTGTTTTTGCAATACGCCGGGAGAAAAAGTGAGTTTTAGCTTCCTTCTTCTTTTGCGGATTGAGCTGAAGAGGGAAAAGTTCCTGTCATTCACCGCTTGGCGCGCTGGTGTCTATGTGTCAAAATGCTAGCATGTCGGTTACGTTACAGTATCTCGAAATCAGTGGTTTTTCCCCATCTCAAAAAAAGCTCAACGCGCCTAAAGAAGTTTTCACTTAAAAAAAAAAATATTAGATATACAGTGTGATTATAATTAAAGTCCCACTTTCAAAATTCTGTATAAAAAGAACCCCTTGTCAGAATAACGTCAAATTTGAAATGAATATACTGGAAGAAGGGGGAAACGGTATGTCATAAGAAAATACAGTTCCAAAGTGTATCCATAGCGGGTGCTGCAAGGGTGAGCTTACTATGTAAATTAAAAGACACTCAAGCGCACGACTCATTGCATGTGGTATAAAAACCGCGGTGTTATATGGCGTTCCCCCCATATTGCATCTGAGCAGCTTGTCATGAGTCTCTCAACGAAGGATCACGCTCTGCTGGTGAAGCTCCTTTACAAGAACGGCGACTGTGCGCTTGCAGCTTTAAAGAAATTCCGATCATTAAAGGGTATGAAAAAAGGTTGTGGTATGACGTCTGCCAAGGGTATGAAGAATATGATTCAGAAATTCGTAGAGGCGGATAGTTTTGAAATGAAATCTGGAAGAGGGAGGAAATCAATTGCCTCGAAGTCAGTGGAAGGTGTAGCCACAGCATTAGAGGAATGGACGAGCAGTGGTGTGCAAACATGCAGTCGGCCGATCTTTAGACATGCCTGTGAGCACGGTGCATAAGAATGAACGTATTGCTATCCTTACAAAATTACCCATGTCAGGAGTTGCTTCCGACTTGCACGAAGACAGACGTTTGCTATTGAATTTCCTGCTCGCATGGAATTGGACAATGAATGGCCATGGGACATTTTGTGGAGAGACGAAGCCCATTTCTATCTCCAAGGATTTGTCAACACACAAAATTGCAGGGTATAAAAGAAAATCCATTCGCAACTCAACGAGTACCGATGCATTCGCCAAAGGTAACTGTGTGATGCGAGTTGATAGTATCGTGGTAGGACAATATTTTTTCGAGGAGCGGATCCTGTTACTTGTACCGTGAATAGTAAACGGTATGAGAGTCTTTTGCACAACCAGGTCATTCCAACATTTCAACAGCGTGCATATCTGGATAGAATCTTTGTAATGAAAGATAGCACCCCTCCACACATCGCAAAGCCAGTCATGTAACTGCTCAAGAGGCATTTCAGAAATGATCGAATTATCAGCCGTCATTGTCCAATAGCCCGGCGTCCAAGATCATCAAGCATCAATCCTTGTGACTTCTGGCTTAGGGGTTATCTTAAAAATGTTGTGTACTGTGGCCAGATTGCAAATTTAGCTGAATTGAAAGCACGGATTACATAACATATTCACAACGTCACTCCTCAGACACTCCGGTCTGTTGTGGAACATGCTGTTTATCAGTTTCAACTTGTGGCGGAGAATGGCGGACAGCATACTGAAACCTGTCTGCCGCATATCTAGCAATAATTAGGATTGCATTCATATTCGTTATTAAGTTTTTTTATAAAATGTTCAAAGAATCTTCTTTTTTTAGCATTTAAAACAAAATGCAGAAAAAACAACATTACAATTTTACCCTTTTCCAAGACAGTCGGAGGGTTAAAGACCGAATCATTATGTGCATTTTATGCGGTTTTTGGACCCAAGGACAGTTAAAAACCGATTTTTCCCGATGTGGTTTCTACCTTGCCGTGGTGGGCTTTCCACTAACAGCACCACTGTTGACTGACTTGGAAGTAATTTTTTCTGTCACATGACCGAAACACTCATGTACATTGAACAGTACGGTTGGTTTACTGTAAAACGCATGCCAAAGCCGTCGTATTTCGATTAAAAATTCACTTGTAGCTGAATCCACTTTCGTTATGCCGCTTGCAGCGCCATCTATTGATACACTTTGAACTTTTTCTATCCTATACCACACCGTTTCCCCCTTCTTCTAGTATATCCAGTTCCAATTTGAAGTCATTCTGACAGGTGTTTCCTTTTTTACAGCATTTTGAAAGTGGGACTTTAATTATAATCACCCTGTATATTTCTAAAAAATATGAATGAAGTGAGAATCTCTCCCAAGGGTTCACTGATATATATTTATTTCCTATGTCAACATCTATTGTATAGTGCTTCCCTCTACACATTTTTAATGGAAACACAAATATAACAATTCTCCCCTGCTTAATACCGATTCAGCAGCATCAACAATGGATCTATTGGTAACATATGGTCTTGGAGGTATTAATTCAGAGTCAGCTGATTTAGGATCTGGAGTGTTCGGATCATGAGAGTCAGTTGCTCTATGACCCGTGAGTCAAAAGAGTCAACAGGTTGTAGATCTGTAATACTAAGGTGTATTGGTGGAGAATCACCTTCTTTCACCATTACATTTTCACTTCTAAAATTTCCTGTATCAATTTCTTCAGAATATGTATTAATAACTAAAGAAACCTCTGAACCTACATTAGTTATTTGATCAACATGTCTTTTCCGAATATTCGAACGAACTTGAATTCAATAACGTAATTTTCGTTGTTTTTGCTATAATTCGACAAATTTTCCACTTGACTTCTGGAGTATAATTTCTTACAGCAGCTTTCTGATTAATTTTAAATTATTGTGCGTAATTAAATGTTAATTGTGTATCTACTCTCCAGGATATCTCATTTTTTGTGTAATGTGAAATTTTTTAATGAATTCGTTAAAAGCATAACTTCCATTCATCTATGAACAAATAAAACGCACAGAGATAAATGAGATATCATACGACACGTTTTTAAACAGGTTTTTTTTTTTTTTTTTTTTTTTTTTTACATAGTGCACTGAAATTTCGTTAAAACAAGATTAAAAACTGCTTATTATAAATTAATAAAAAGTATCAGCAAAAAATTTAAAAGATTGCACTTGGAAAGCCTCCAATGAGTCCACTGGCAAAATATATAGCTTGCTGCCGAATTTAATAAACACATTCAGAGAAGTGATAATTGGCATCAAGGCGATGAAAATTTGCCCTAGAACATGGGGTCGCAAACCACTTATTTAGTCACAAATACAGGGCGTGGATGTCGCAAAAATATGGTGTCGCAAACATTTATTATTATTATATGGTGTGTTTCATCCTGAATGAACTTGAGTTGACGGTAATAATTTTGACAAAAATAAAAACATTTCAATGAAAATGTAACGCTGTGTACCTTTTTTTGTGTGAAATGTTATAACATCACGAAAGGTTCTGGAGAAACAAGGTGCCTAAGCAATCGATGGTACTGTATCAACTGGTAATCGCAGTCCAAATGTAGAGCGTCAGGTGTATACTGCTGGGGCGTACAATGGAAACTTCTACCACTTTTTTTATATTATAGCATTCACAACAAAGGTAAGAATGTCTATTAAAAGTTTTAATATAATTTATTTCAGTTTTCTGAAAGTTATTAACTTCAACCCAAATTGGGTTCGGATAGGGTTCTCTGTATTTCTGATTAAATGTGTGGTTTGCAACCACATGTTCTATGGTAATTTTTCTTCCGTTTGATTCCTACTATCACCCCTCTAAGTTTGTCAGTCGAATTTGGCAACACTGTGTACATTATAATATGAAATACCTCTACTCCAGAAATTTCTGCGTTCGTCTTTTCAAAAATATCATAATTCTTCGAACATTAAAATATCTTTTCTTTGTCCACTGAACTGGCAATCGATATCATTTTCGTTAAAAGCAAAGCAATGTCTTTTCAAGAAGTTTTAACACTGTATCAAGTGTAGTGCAAATACAATATTCCGGTGTATTTCTTTCTTACAGCGTATTATAAAAAACGGATAATATCTAAAGTGAGTGGGAAAAAGAATTAGAGAAATTCTTAATGTATTAAAATTGTAATATTGTTTGAAAAGCAATGCTTTATGATCAAAGTAGAAGGTGAGACAAAAGTCCTTCACACACTTTAAGGGGGTCCGAGACACATTTTAAAATATTTTTTATTTATTGATTTAAAATTCTGGATTTTTTTTGTGATGGTTAACCATGTCATTTGTAAACAAAATCACATGTTAAAACTTCTCATAATTTTGTTACAAAAATTTAAAATTTAAAATTAATTAAAAAGTGGGGCAATTTAAAATCGTTATAACTCGAAATATTATTTATAGAATTTCAATTTTTTGCCATTTAAATAAACAGAAATATATAAGTTTTAATTTTGATTCGGCATTTTTAAAAATATTAGATAAAAAAAATTAAAAATATTTAACGAAAAAAAAATCAGAAAAAAGTGGTGCAACTTAAAAAAAAAAAACATATTTTCAAAAGTAAATATTTTTCCAAATATGCTGAATCAAAATTAAAGTAAATCAATTTAAAAAGATATGTTCCAAGTTTGAACCCTTTACCTTTAACGGTTCTTGACTTATGAGAATTTATATACGAGAAATGGTGAAAAAACTCATCATGAAGAACAACGCATTTTTACAAGAAGTCGTTTCCATGTCAGCCATTGTTTGAAAGCTAGGTTTTGAAAACAAACAAAAACGAAAAAATTAATATTTCTTGCTCTAATTGAGATAGAAACATGATTTAAATGTCATTTTTAAGCAGGAAAAAACAGAGAAATTTTTAATGAAATAAAATGTTTTTGCAAAATTTGAAGATTTTTGTGTCCCGACCCTCTTGAAATTCAATAAAAATCAGGTAACTGCCATAGAAGAGTGTGGTTCAAACAAAATAGCTTCTTATATTCAAAATATTCCTTAAGTAAATATAAACAAGAGTGAAAAATCACGATTCCAGCATAGATTGTGAAATATTTTCCAACGCGTTCAAATTACTATATATTAATAATTAGAAAAAATAATAAATTTTTTGTCCATCCTTGGATATGATCTATAGACTGGTATTTATACTACATCATATGCTAAAAGTTAGTTCAATTAAACGCATAGCATAGCTTAAGATTTCCATTCAGCAATTTCCGTCAATAAACGGAATTTGTACTCTATATCTTTTGTGTATCCCTGTATATTATCAATAAAATTTTTAAAACAGAAAAAGGCAAAAAAAAAGTTAAATTTTAAAACACGTACCACAACTGAAAAGCACTACCAGCAATTAATCGTTATAGGCAGTACTGTAGAAAAATACTTTTGTGTGTCCCTGTAAATGAACGATAAATTGTATACATTCCAGATTCTGCAGTAAGCGTTTTTAGTACCACTCAGTGACATATATAATTTTCAATATGTTTAAAATAGCATAATATCGTAATATAACCAGTAAAAATTAATATCTATTTTTGGTCATGATTAAGACTGAAATTCTAGATTAATAAAGCGTTTAAATAAGGAGAAGATTTCTATTCAAATTTACTGGTTGAGGTTTGATACGCGATTATAAGCCAATGCAAAACTGATTACAGTTTAAGCTTCACAATTTTGAGGATATGTGAATTCTTCTGTTTTCATAGTTCCATGCAGCAGATATGGCTTATACTCAGTCCTGAAACCCAATTCTTTTGAGCAAAGTTTTTTTGAGTTCTTGTTTTCTTTTCTGTAAATAAATGTTAAATTCTGCACTGTAAAAAAAAAAAATAATAATAAAAAATAAATAAATAAAATTAAAAAAAAAAAATCTGTAATTCTATAGATATAAAGTTACAGACATCTGTATGCTGACTAAAATTTTATTTGTATGCTGTACAAAAAAAGATGTAAATCTACAAAACTAGTTTTTGTAAAGCAACAGAAATCTGTAGCTTTACAAGGTAATCTACTAAAATTACAGTAATCTAACTAAAATTTTATCTGTAACACGAGTTGCAGTTACATAAAAAGTTCTAGGTAACCCCGTTTCCTAAAAAATTATTAGTAACCTTACAGATTTTTTTGATTTATGGTACAAAAGTATATCTGTTACATGAATTTTTGTTGTTGCCGTTACATAAAAAGTTCTAGAAATCCTAGTTTCCTAGAAAAAATTTAGTAACTTTACAGATTTTTTTTTTACAGTGTGCATTCTTAATAATCTGTTGTAGTGTACCCCTGACTGATTCCTCAGCAGAATGTGTTGCCTGTCAGCTCCGATGGTAAATAAGAGAATGATGCTTAGCAAGTGACGCACACACACACAAAAAAAATTTAAAAATTAAAGAAAAGAAAAAAAAAGAATGTACGAGTAAAACACAATATTTTTTTTACCATATTCAAGCATTTTTACAGAAATGAGTATATTGGTGGATATCTAAGAATAAAAAGCATAAGCACATTCTTAGTTCATTTAAAACAACATACTGTACTTTTTAAAGTGTGTGTCGCACAATTTTAATCTCTCAAAATATAAATCGAGATGCGAATGATTCTTGATTTTTTGGAGATTGATATTTTTGCCTGACCCCTACATATATAGGGTGTTCCATAATGGACTGACTGATTTTAAAAACAGCTATAAAAGAAATTCTTGCAGAAGAGGTATGTAAGATGTCAGGAGTTTTTCCTGTGATTATGGATTTTAGTTTAAAATTGCAGCGAAAGATGGCGCTGCAAGCAAAAGGCGCTAAATCGGAATCCTACTTTCAGCCTTTCTCTTCTCTAATTGATGGGAAAGCAGGAGTATAAATCTATAGAGTTTGTCCCTAAGAATAATTTTGCATTGGCGATTGAGAATCACTCTGTATATTTGACATCCTTCTTTAGCATCAATACTAAGAAAAGAGAAGTACGAAAACTCGGACTCCGGTTTAGCCTAATGCTTGCTGCGCTATCTATGGCTGCTATTTTAAACTAAAACCGAGAATCGTAGGAAAAAATCTCCTGACAACTTACATAACTCCCTTGCAAGAATTTTTTTAATAGCTGTCACCTTTTCCAAGTTATTGAATTTAAAATCAGTCATTCCATTTTAAGACAGACAGTATTATCATTAGCGACTCCATTAAATACCTGGGTAGTTATTATGTATTTAAATTCATGAAAACACGAAACGATACTTTTTTGAATACTGCAAAATTTTAACAATAAATGTTAGATTTAATTGAGATAATGTCTATTTGAAATGATTCTTCTTATATTTCATCAGATATATTTCATATAAATGTATTACCCTTTGAAGGGCAAGGAATTGTGTTTATGTAATATTTAATTTCAACAGGAAATTTGCAAAAAAAATTATTTCAAAATAAGTAAAAGCAATTTTTCAGCTTTATTTTCACCAAAATTATAAATGCAAAACTTTATTAAACGTTTCTGGTGCAAATCTTAAAAATTATGTAGGATATAATAAATCCCACCGCCCCTCATGGTGTTAAATTAGCGTTTTCGTGTTATAGGAAGTTGTAGCATGCCTGAAACAATATGGAAATTAAATAATTGTGGAATGTATTTGCACGTCTGTGCTGTTGAAAGATTGATTATTCAATTTATATATTTTTTAATGGTTGTTCGTTATCAGAGTAAAGAGAAGTTTAATATGAGAAATAAAAAAATCAACAGTTTCGGAATTAAGAGAAAATTGGTGTAAAAGAGTCTAGATCATAATTTTCTATAATTTTTTTTTTTCATAATAACCAAACATATGTTTCTCCAAAGAATTTTAAGATTTCTGATAGACTAGTTCCATGTCACTAATTCCCCTACATAATTTACTCAGGTTTTGATACTTAAAAAAAAAAAAATCCAACATTTTGACATTTTTTATTATAACGTTTTTCGGTAATACCGAAGCATTCACTTTGTTTTTCACTGAAAAAAAATTTTTTTTTTTCGATCATGGATTATCTTAATAAATTTTATCTGATATACCTTACTTGTACCATATAATGCTAAATGACTTTTAATCTCTTGAGGAGCGGTTAAATATAGTATATCCTACTTAATTTTCGTCATAATTTGCACCGGCAACTTTTAATTAAATTTTACTTTTTTAACTTTGGGGGAATAAAAGTTGAAAAAATGTTTTTCTTTATTTTGAATTTTTTTTCGAAAATTCTGGCATGAATTCAACATTACGCAAACACATTTACTTGTCCCTGAAAGGGTTAAAATATTATTAATTTTCGAAGCAAATAAAAAATCGATGATATTAAAAAACATAGATTAAAAGTTGGATGATGTTCGTATTACATGAATTAGTAAATATGGAGAACCAAATTAACAAACTTGTTGTTAGTGTGAAAGAATATTTAATCACGTGCCTTTATGAAAAGTTAAAGTGTTGCATAATTTAAGGATACATTCATTTTCAAATGCACACTTTAGCAAATTATATGCGTTTTTCTTATTTATATTCTGTTTTGTTTCGTTTATGCACAAACAAGCCAGAAATATATAACAAAATTTTAAACAATTGAAAGTTTAAGATTAGCTAATCTTACACGTAACTTCTTAAGTTGTGATATTCTGTCAGCCATTCTGCATTTCAATCAGAGATGATATAATATTAAAATAAAATCAGTGTTATTATTCATCCTCACACTGTTAAAAATCGGCAGCAAACAGTATTTCGATCATTTTAAAAGATAAACCTCATTATTAAGCGTATATGACTACATCAAAGCCAGAATAAAGTTAAATTACCGTTATGTAAACCGTTTTACATATCAGCGGTCGAATTACATTACAGTATGTTGGAAATTTTTAACAGTGTAGAAGCCTGTACCAAACAAATATTGACTCAATATTGTGTTAATATTGAATTCGGTGGCTCGAAATATTGCTTCAATATTTTGAAAATAATGCAGCAGAGAAAAGCTATTGTAAATCCAATATAATCAATAAAATACCAATATGGTACCAATACCAATAAAATGCTAATATTGAACCAATGGTGTTTTTATTGTGTTTACACAGCTTGGAAATTTTTTGAAAATATATTGAAATATATTGGGAATATATTGCAATATTGAAAAAATATCAACACACGAAAATTCGAGCAATTTTTCATGCAAGTACATTGAGCTAATATGAAGCCAAGGTATGGCCAATAAATCGTTGCTACCAGGAAAAGAGTGAATTATAATTCACAATATCCCATATATCTGCATTCACTCTGAACCGTATTTCTAGTGCCAAAATTCGTTATAAATTATGAAATTTCATACCACTTCTTTGCTTAATGCAAATTTTCTGTGTTTGAAAGATGACATTTAAATCCCATTTACTTTCTTAAGTCAGTAAAGATTACTTTTTGATTTAAATCCAAATAATAATAATACAAATTTTTGTATTCTTAATTTTAAAACAAATCTCGTTATATTTCAAAAGTTAAATAGTTGTTTAAATTTAAGTTACAGGTTTTAATTTAACTGCTGTACCAATAATAAATAGTTCAAATACAAATTTTTACATCCCCAATCTCTATATAATAAAAGCCAGTGTAACGCTGGGCGGGGCGAATCCATCAATCTTCCAGTCTCCCAGGAAGAGACTCAAGGGGAAAAGGATCCATTCTCCATTGGTTGACAAGAAACTAGAATCCCGCGATTACTTCTCAAGGTTACAAGTCCTGATAATTGAGCAGTAGCAGACACTTCTTAACAAATCAGTGCAAGGCACATCGCATTACACCACCAAAATAAATCGCCAAGTGTCACTTGAGATTATTTCAAGTATTAAGTTGCAATCATATTAAATTTTCTTTGCGACATGTAAGGAATTTTAATTTATTTTTCATATAAAGTGATTCACGGAAAACAATGATATGGTATTTTTTAAAATATCCTTTTTTTTCCTGCAAAAAATTGATAAAACTGACTTTCTTTTAAAAAAGTAATCAGTTTAAATATTTTAGGCTTATTATTTTGTAAATTATTTTTAAATTACATATTACTTATATTTTCCTTTTCTTCCTTTTCTATATACAAGTGTATGTAAATTTAAACTTAAAAAAAAAAAAAAAAAAAAAAAAAAAAAAACATATCCCATATTTTAAAAGTAAAAAATTAATATTTATACGAAAAGTAAAATTAATAATTTTTGGTTTATTGCTTTGCATCAGGAGGACAGCAGCTTAGGGGATTAGACGGTTGGGATTCAACCCGAGATACTTATTTATCAATCAATATACATATTTAAAAAAATTTGGAGGGTGAGAGGAAGGGGGAGGGTAAACGATAAAATACAATTTCAAAGTGTTATTAAAAAATAGTATTATTTCAATAGTTGCAGCAGACTGTTTTAATTACGCACTTTTATTGCATATTTATTAAATTTTTGTTTTATTAAGAAATCTTAATTTTGTTATAGTAGTATATTAGCCGGAAAACCTGGTTTACCTAGAAATATTGTAAATGCTAATTGTGTGTTTATTAGAACATAAACTAGCCGAACTTTGCTCATCTAAACGCTTCCATATTGTCAATTATTTTTTTTATCAGTTTTTCAAGTTTTAAGTGAAAAACACAATTTTTACCCACCGTCCTAGGACGGGCATTTACACTAGTATCTAAATAAAGCTTACATTATCATCCGTATTTCTAGTGCCAAATTCGCTACAAATCATGAAATTTTATTCCAGTTTTTTTACTTAATTCTGATAAATTCTCTCTCTTTAAAAAACTTGTTTCAAAAGACGTCATTTAAATCACATTTATATTCTTATCTTAGATAAACAGAGAAAGAGAATGCATTATTTTATCAATAGAAAAGTAATTTCGTGAAAGTGAAGAAAATGTGTTTTTTCTGGCATCTTTTTCAAAATTGAAAGTTTCTGAAAATAAAATCTAATTCACCAAGGGTTTTTTTTTTAAAAAAAAGGTACAAAAAATATGGCGAAAATGAGAAATTTGAGTTTATTGTCACTTGTATTTGCAAATCAATAAAAGTTTTTTGCTCAAAAGTTTATGAGGTAATGAAATTCAATCTTTAGATAGTGTACAAAAAAATATTCACGTTTTTATTTACTAACTGCTGAAAAGCATGCTATTTCAAGGATTTCAAAATAAGAAATGGAAATGAATTATTCTTTATGGATTAATTAATTACTTTAGTTACATTGTAATATAATTTCAAGGTAATCGTTGATAATTTTTTTTCAATATTTTAGGGTTAAAAATTTTAATTTTACTGTCCACATATTTTGCTTAAAAGTGCATCAGATAAGTAAATTCAATTCTTAGATAATGTAGAGAGTCAAGAAAATAAAAATAATTTCCCCTTTTTATTTACTGACTTAAAAAAAAAAAAAAAAAAAAAAAAAAAAAAAAAAAAAAAAAAAAAAATCGATTTTACAAGTCAAAATAATTAATTATTCTTTATGAATTGATTAATTAGTTTAATTGTACTATAATTTCACTGTTATTGTTAATATTGGATACCACTAATTTCATCCCTGTTAAAACAATGGTTGATTCTTCTAGATTTCATACTACTAAATTAACATATCGCAATGAAATTACTGTATAAGTACCTTTTTTTATGTAGGGGGTGCTTGCTTTTAAAAATGAAGGTTTTTCTTGCCCTGCTAAAGCATAAGCAGCAATTGTGCAAATAATAAAATGTATTTAATGATATGCAAATTTCCTATAAATAAATGCATAAAAAAACATTGTCCAAGTTACAGTAACATAAGGAATGAAGATAATTAGTGGAAAGCAAATAATAAATTCGGTCACGGAAGTGGCGGAAAGGGCCACCAAAAAATAGAAAAATACACGATGCAGGTGTCAACAAAGTAGATTTTAATGCTATATTTGGTTAAATTTTATCTAAGACAGTTAAAATACATTTCATGATTTCAATGTTATCTAAAAAAAGCATTCCAAATTAATACGACAATCCTTTACCGTTTACTATTATTACAAAACTGTTTCTCATGGTACGTTCAGGTACAATTTAGATATCGTATTTACTTTAGATTTTAGGAATATTAGATCATATTTGTTTTGCAGGGAGTAAAATATTTTATGTTTTTACCGACCAGTGTAGTATCCTTTTAAAAAATCATAGATACTTTGTTGATAAGGAAAGCTAACTTTTTATTACATTGTAAAACTATTTTATAAATACTGATTTTGCTCTTTTTAAGAAGTAACATAAAGTTTTAATAGTAACATAAAGTCACTGGTCCAAGACGATTCTATCCCGTCGCTGCCATCAATTTGTCGGAGTTTCCTCTTAGTCCGCACAACTTCGAAGAAAATCCTTATTATTTATATGCTGCCACCACCGATATGATTACGTGATATCGGTCACGCACTGAGAAGATTGTTTAAATGAAAACTAACGCTTTCAATTAACTAAATTAACAGTTTATTTACACACTATTTACACAACAACAAAAGAGTATTTACACTTACAAACTCGGATATAGATGATCCGGTTCAACATTAAATTGAATACAGTAAGTGCTGCCTGTGTACTGTTAAACTTCGTTAAATCAATCTCACTCTACACACGTTAAATTAGCTTTCCGGAGATCAATCTCGATCTCCCAACACATGGGCTCTAACCCTAAGCTTTCCCAACCTCTCTCAACCTTACGCACTCTCTCAGAGCTATCCAAGGAACACCCGTCCACTTTGCGCGCTACGCTCAAAACTGACTCTCTCAGCAGAAAAGACTGCCTTCCAGCAACCCCTTGCTCCTTCTCAACGTAACCCCTCCGGAGTTTTCTATCTGGCTCCCATTTCAAACTCTTTTCTTCGTTCGTGGAATGCTTTTGTCTTCCCATCTTCCACAGACATCTCAAAAGGTTGGGCACACCCCTCTCCAACTATCATTTTCCCCTTCATCCCATTTATACATTTTCACCGGCTTAGATCCAGTTTTAGATAAGGAAAGACTGTTATTTTGAAATTCCAGTACACAGCCCATATAATATTTAATATAATAAGACAAAAATGATATAGAACCTCAGTTCTAATAGCAGATGTTTCTCAGAACCTGATACCCCCCACCTTAGCGGAAAATATGCCATTTAGGGGCTAATTTTCCCCAAACATATAGTAACATCACAGAAGAGTTCAATAGTCTCTTTGCAGGTTTCTTCATTATTATTATTACATATATATATCAAGGTGTCTGAACATTCTCTACTGACATCTCTAATGAACCGTGTACTAATATTATTATTACAGAAAAACTACACATGCTAATACACTATTATAAACACAAAATTCAAATACAATTACACATACATAAAAAAAAATTGAAACGTGATGACACCCCTTTCAGGTTTGTCCACTATTTAGTCATTGATGCCGATGGGCTAGCAATTGGCTGTTCTTCCCAGCTCTTCCTATGTAGCCTGGAAATTGCATCAGCATTTAGATGTTGCGCTCCTGGACGATGAGAAATACTCAGATTCCAGCGTTTCAAGGCAAGAGCCCATCTAGTGAGTTTGGGGGACCTTGGGGTTGTTTCAGTGAGAAATTTTAATGGATTATGATCCGTTATGATCTTAAATTGAGATCCATATGTCCACTTTTCAAACTTCCGCAACCCGAAGAGAACACTCCAAGCCTCTTTCTGTATACTCGGCCAAGCACGCTAAGCCCCTGATAATTTCTGACTGGCAAAAGCTATCGGTTTAAACTGACCCTTTTCATCTTTTTGGGTAAGACAACATCCTACTGCCAGGTCTGAAGCATCGGCGTGAAGCTGATATTCCCGTCCTACGGTAGGTGTAGCCAAACGCGTAACGTTACATAACTCCTTTTTAAGGGTATTAAATGCTTCTTCTGCCCTTTCATCCCAGTATTTTAACCTTCCCTTTAGTTAATTCCGTTAAAGGTATAGCAATTTCTGCATAATTTGGAATATAAGATCGATAGAATCCCATTAATCCCAAAACAGATCTAACTTCCTTTTTAGTTTTTGGTCTCTTTAAGTCCCTTATTGCTCCTATTTTCTCCTCATCAGGTGCATGCGTTCCACTCCCAATTACATGACCTAAAAACTTAGTCAATTTCTCTCCAAATTTACATTTATCCAGCCTAATCGTAAAATCTCTATTTTTAAGTTCTTCTATAACAGACCTAACATGCTCACAATGCTCTTCTCAGGTGTCGGAGAAAATGATGACATCATCAATATATCCTTGGGCATACCTCCGATAACCTTGAAGAATCTCATTCATATCTTTTTGGAACGTAGCAGCCGCCCCTGATAAACCAAAAGGCATAGTACGCCACTGATAAGTCCCATTATGAGTTGTAAAAGCTGTCAAATGTTTACATTCCTCCGCCATTTTAATCTGCCAATAACCTCTCAATAAATCAATCGAAGATAAATATTTAGCTGCCCCCGCAGTATACATGATTTCTTGCGAATCTTTCATCGGAAATGTTGGGACCTGCGTTACTGAATTTAAAGCTCTATAATCTATGCAAAGCCTAATAGTTGCGTCTTTTTTTTCCACGCAAACAATTGGATGACTAATTTCTGCATTTGAAACTTCGATTAGATTTAATTCTAATAAATCCTGAATCTGTCTATCTACTTCCTCTTTATAAGCAACAGGTACACTATATAACTTTGGCTTTTTCCTTGCCACATCCGGTTTCAAATCAATACGGTGCTCCCCTACTTCCACTGGTCACACAGGACCCATAAATATATCTTTATTCTCCCTCAAAATGGACTTTATATCCTTGACTTGACTATTAGATAACCCTTTTATTTCGAACCTTCTATGTCCCGTTCTAATTCTTGTTCCCGGTTTAGAATAGGAATTTCCCCCAACTTCTCCAAATTCTTCGTCACCTTCAAATACAATATTGACTATGTTACACACGATCATAAATTCCCCTTTATTTTGATATACATACTTTTTGCTACCATCCGCCATCTCAACTAAGACTCTATCACGCACTTTCAATTTTCTAGATAATAGCCATACCTTCCCAATAAAATGATTGCCTAATCCTCTCTAAGGTTTTCTTTGCCGCGTGATGTTCTCCCTCATTAGAAACATGCGCTGACTTTAAGATTCCTTCTCTTTTGACCTTAGGCACTACTAATTTAGCTATAGCTTCTCCTACAAATTTATCTTTATGATACAATAAACCATCTACAATATAATAATCTCCTTTATCCATTTTAGCTAATTCCCAAACTCTCTCTAAATTTTTGCATTCCAATTGGGATTTCTTAAGCATATCTGAATTACTAACGATAACTTTATTATTTTCCTCCACTTCCGTTTTTTCTGCATTCTGACTTTGTAAATTTTCCGATCTCGCTTCTATTGCGTAAACATTACAATTATCGCTGCTCCTATCCTTCTTTTCGCTCGAGTTATCAATACTAATTTCCGAACTTTCTAATTCTTGGGTTTCTAGCAATGGCTCCTCGCGATTGACCCCTGACAACTCATTAATCACCTCGGTATGTAAAATTACCTGTTCATTAATATTATCGGTCACTGCGCAAAGTACTTCCTGATGAATTAATTAGTTTGTCCGGAATAGCTAATGGTAATTTAACCAACGGTGATTTAACTGCTTCACCAAATAATCCTTGTAAATAAATACTAACCGCTCCTTTTAATTTCTCTTCCGGTACCAAATTTTTATGAATAACACTAATTTCACATGCAGAATCGACCAATCCTTTTGCTTTTTGCCCATTTACACTAACTTCAATTTTCTCAAGTTTATTTAATTTCTCACCAATAACATTAGTTTTCTGTTCGGCCTTACCGATATCCTCGCCACAATAGCTCCTTTAGGTAACTCTTTATTTCCTTTCACGACAATCTTATTTGCACCCTCTTTCTGTTCACGCCCTTTACTAGCATTATTATTTCCCCCATTACCCACTTTATTACAAAAACGTTGGTAATGACCTCTTAAACCACATTTGAAGCATCTAGGAGCTGAATCATCACTAGGTTTCTTAAAATCAGTTTTCCTACCCGAAAAAGAATTAGTCTCATTAATCCCGTTTTGCCTCCAATTACCACTAAATTTACTATCCTCCCTCGGTTTCACTTTTTCACTGTTTACATACCTATCTTTATCCTTAAAACTTTTATACGTAACCGCATAAGATTTGCGCTTAGCGTCAAAATAATTGTCACATTCTTTAGCAATTTTAGAATCTTCTAACCATTTACTCTGCTGAGTTAACCCAATATATGATGCGGTTTCTTCATCTAACGTGTTTAATAACTTATCCGCAATTATTAACTGATTGACATTTTCATAAGAGTCCGCACCCCTAATCTTACTATAATTTTCCCATGTTGCTATTAAACGCGATACAAATAATACACGAGTTTCATTCTGGTTTCTCCTAGCCTTCTTAAAATTTTCCAAACACGCCTTCGGTGTCGGCTCATGTTCCCTTAGAACTAACTCCTTTAATTCCTCATAACTCTCAATTTGTTCCCTAGTGGTATAAATTAACAAATTATCCGCCTTATCTCCTAACATATTTAGTAGAATTTCGGCCTGCTGGTTTTCCGGTACATTTTTAGTTTTGAATGCCTTTTCTAAACTGTTGAAAAATAAATTCCATCCCTCATTCCCTTCTGGTACTTTCATAGACAGAGTTTTAACACTTTTGATCAATTTTTCTATGTTACTTTCACTATTAGAATTCCCTAGACACATTAGAGTTATTTGTCGAACCTTGTACCCTTAGCTTCTCCATTTCTAATTCATGTTCCATCCTTAATTTTTCAGCCCTCTCTTCTCTTTCTAACTTTTCGCGTTTTTCTCCGCGCTGTAATTTTTCCTGTTTTTCTTAGCGCTCTAATTTTTCCTGTTTTTCTAACTTTTTGCGGTCTAATTTTTCCTGTTTTTCTTCGCGCTATAATCACTCCGCAACAATAGTGTTAGATAATTCCTTAATAGTTCCCTCATCATAGTCACTGCTCTCCATTATCTTTTTCTTAAGCTGAAATCTGGTATCATCTTCCGTGAATTCAACGCCCAACTGTTCGGCTATCATCTGAAGATCCACCCTTTTTAGTTTCATTAAGAAAGCCATACCTTCACCGATTACTATTACCACTCTGTAATAATATTTAAACCTACCAAATTAATATTTCCTAAATTTCTACTTTAGTACAGTTACCTCCACTTATTATACTAATTAATACCTTTCAGATAATCGATGTATTATATTTCTAATTTAACCTACTGTATAACCTGATTTTCCTCAACCATTTATATCACACAATTTACTTCCAATAAAACAAAAGGTAAAATAATAATTTCGATTTGATTACTATGCAATACAGATTCCACTTTATAGAATTAGATAATAACATACAGTTTACATAATAATACTGATGCGTTGCAAATTGAATAAAAGTATTGATGTCAATAGAAACATTCACATACAGAAAAATTGTATAACATACACATATAAATTTCTACAATTATCCTCAATAAAATATTTCCAAATTCAACAATGGTTCTCACATTTAAAACAAATAAAATCAAAATCTTCCATTTTTTTTCCCACTGTGAGCCTTTTTTTTTCCCTCTCGAAATTTACTTTTAGCCAATTAAAATTCTAAGCAAATGTTCATTACTCGTTTGTTATCAACTCTTCAAACTTAAAACAGTCTTGCTTCATTTAAATATTACTTTAATAATAATTTAAATTTAAGTAAATTCAATTATTCCTTCCAACTATTATTAACACAATGCATTAATTTTGTTCACTACCCTCATTAGTAAAAAAAAATAGAAAATCAATATTAGTATAAGTTATTATGGCCTTTTCTTAAAACAATACTAAATATGGCTCTTAATATCTCCTACCTATCTGAACACAATTACTTTACTGCACATAAATTATCTTAAATTACTATTAATTATACAACAACAAATACATTTAGTTCGAGAATGTCAGCAGACAGAAATGATCAAAACACCTTAACTTATACTTTATCTGCTGGGGTACTCCGCTGCTCACACGTAGTTTCGCGATGAATTCAATATTTCACACTTTAAAGTCACTTTGATGTTATTCAACACTCAGGCTGTAATACACTATAACTAGAGGCACTGTAGCGATGATAGGGCACAACCACTTTAGTTCGGTTCGCTGTAATGATGATAGGGCACAACCACTTTAGTTCGGTTTGCTGTAATGATGATAGGGCACACACACTCTGTATTTCTGCTCGACGCTTGGTTTTTATCTCTCTAAAATTCCGTTCGACGATCCGGCATTTCCACGCAAGAATTCCACTGGGTGCTCCGGCACTAACACACTGCAACACGGCTCGTTGGTCACTGGTCCAAGACGATTCTATCCCGTCGCTGCCATCAATTTGTCGGAGTTTCCTCTTAGTCCGCACAACCTCGAAGAAAGTCCTTATTATTTATATGCTGCCACCACCGATATGATTACGTGATATCGGTCACGCACTGAGAAGATTGTTTAAATGAAAACCAACGCTTTCAATTAACTAAATTAACAGTTTATTTACACACTATTTAGACAACAACAAAAGACTATTTACACTTACAAACTGGGATATGGATGATCCGGTTCAACATTAAATTGAATACAGTAAATGCTAGCTGTGTACTGTTAAACTACGTTAAATCAATCTCACTCTACACACGTTAAATTAGCTTTCCGGAGATCAATCTCGATCTCCCAACACATGGGCTCTAACCCTAAGCTCTCCCAACCTCTCTCAACCTTACGCACTCTCTGAGAGCTATCCAAGGAACACCCGTCCACTTTGTGCGCTACGCTCAAAACTGACTCTCTCAGCAGAAAAGACTGCCTTCCAGCAACCCCTTGCTCCTTCTCAACGTAACCCCTCCGTAGTTTTCTACCTGGCTCCCATTTGAAACTCTTTTCTTTGTTCGTGGAATGCTTTTGTCTTCCCATCTTCCACAGACATCTCAAAAGTTTGGGCACACCCCTCTCCAACTATCATTTCCCCCTTCATCCCATCTATACATTTTCACCGGCTTAGATCCAGTTTTAGATAAGGAAAGACTGTTATTTTGAAATTCCAGTACACAGCCCATATAATATATAATATATTAAGACAAAAATAATATAGAACCTCAGTTCTAATAGCAGATGTTTCTCAGAACCTGATATATATGTATGTATGTTACCGAGCACTGAGAGCATTTTCATTAAATAAAATTGTTGTAAGGAATGAAATTAGATATTATTATAATGTATTTCCAATTCTATATTTAATCCATTTAAATTCTCTCTTTTTTTTAATTCATTTATTGAGAGACAGTAGTTAAATCAGATTAACTTTCTTATCTATGGTCTGGAAAGAGTACACTACTTTCTCATTTGAAGCGTAATTTTGCGGAGAAAAATTGAAGAAAATAAGTGTTATACTTTAATTTCCTTACGAAATGGATATTTCTTAAAATAAAATCTAAATCAGGTAGAATATTTTTTTCTAAAATGGCAAAGCTTAGGAAATTGAGAAAAAGTAAACTTTATCTTTTTAATTAATTTGAAAATCAATGGCAAATATTTCATTTTATTATTTTAACAGAGTATTTGATAATTCACTCTCTCGGAAAATTCCATCATTAAACACTGTACAGATTATGAAAATAATGTATGGTATTTAAAATAATAATGTATGGTATTTTTTTTTTCAAGCAAAAGATTTATTACGACTTATTTTAATTGTATGCTAATTATATCAATAAAAATTTTCTACATTATAGTAAAAGGAAAACATTCAGCATTGTGAGAGATTTTCTTCTAATTTTAAGTGTGACAAATTCATAGTAAATATTTAAAACTCTTGGTATTGGAAATGTAATTTGGGTTTATCTTCCTCAGAAAGTGGAATTGATTTCTGTTAGAAATACTTCCTAAAACTGTCATTTTTTATGTTACGTGAAAGAACATAATTTTAGATATCGGGTATCAAATTTGATTACATTTTGAAGAGGATAAAAAAGAAGTTATTAATCCTTAAGCATAATATTATAAATAAAAAATCCTCTTAAATTACTTACATTAAAACGAGTTTTAACTACTATACTTTTTTTCTGTTTAATTTGAACAAATCCTGTCTAGTAGTTAGATAAGTGGATGTGAGAGTGGGCTTTGAAGAGCTCAAATCTATTTGACCTTAGTCATTTTTTACTGGCTGTCATTTTATATGTTACGTGACTGTCATTTTTTATATTACGTGAAAGAACATAATTTTAGATATCGGGTATCAAATTTTATTACATTTTGTAGAGGATAAAAAAGAAGTTATTAATCCTTAAGTATAATATTATAAATAAAAAATCCTCTTAAGCTACTTACATTAAAACGAGTTTTAACTACTATACTTTTTTTTCTGTTTAATTTGAACAAATCCTGTCCAGTAGTTAGATAAGAGGATGTGAGAGTGGGCATTTACGAGCTCAAATCTATTTGACCTTAGTCATTTTTTACTGACTGTCATTTTTTATGTTATGTGACTGTCATTTTTTATGTTAAATGAAAGAACGTAATTTTAGATATCGGGTATCAAATTTGATTACATTTTGTAGAGGATAAAAAAGAAGTTATTAATCCTTAAGCATAATATTATAAATAAAAAATCCTCTTAAATTACTTACATTAAAACGAGTTTTAACTACTATACTTTTTTTTCTGTTTAATTTGAACAAATCCTGTCCAGTAGTTAGATAAGAGGATGTGAGAGTGGGCATTTACGAGCTCAAATCTATTTGACCTTAGTCATTTTTTACTGACTGTCATTTTTTATGTTATGTGACTGTCATTTTTAATGTTAAATGAAAGAACGTAATTTTAGATATCGGGTATCAAATTTGATTACATTTTGTAGAGGATAAAAAAGAAGTTACTAATCCTTAAGTATAATATTATAAATAAAAAATCCTCTTAAATTACATTAAAACGAGTTTTAACTACTACAGTTTTTTTCTATTTAATTTGAACAAATCCTGTCCAGTAGTTAGATAAGAGGATATGAGATTGGGCGTTTACGAGCTCAAATCTATTTAACATTAGTCCTTTAGTGATCGCATTCATCATCTACCTCAACTGCCCGTTAAGGCAAAAATGACTATGGAATTCTTAAAAGGTATTTACCATTAGCCTGATAGTACTTTGGCAAAAAATTCTTCAGTGATTACGAGTGTAAGTGTTTGAGCCGTCTTCCTCCTCCATGTACAATATTTGGAAATGCTTATTATTCTTTCAAAAGCATATAATAAACAAAAGAGTATTCAAGTCAAAGCATTATAGCCCTTCACAGCTATTATTTTTCGAATCTATAAACATATATGCAAAAAACACGGCCACAAATTTAGAGTATTGATAGGGTGATTTTAAATTTTAAGATTTCTTTCAAAAGCATATAATAAACAAAAGAGTATTCAAATCAAACCATTATAGCCCTTCACAGCTATTATTTTTCGAATCTATAAACATATATGCAAAAAACACGGCCACAAATTTAGAGTATTGATAGGGTGATTTTAAATTTTAAGATTTCTTTCTACAAAGAGAAGAATTCAGGTCAATTTCCTGGCCAATTCGGGTCAATAACATTTCCTTTTAAGAAGAGAAATTTGCTTTCTTTTGTTTCCTTTAATGTGATCTGGGTAAAAAAAAATATATATATTTATTTATTAATAAATATGTGTTATTTAAAAGAAAATTAAATAGAGACTTATATGAAGACAGTAAAACATCCTTACCAAAAATTGCCGAATCGCGTTCATCTGTTTTTAATAGTCACTTTTTCGATCTTCAACACATAAATTTTCTCTTCTACGTGGGTGGTTCAATAATTATTGTCCCCAATGTATATAAAATATTTGTACTGCGATGGTTGATGTGGAATATCGAAGCCCAATCTCTTAAATACCTATATGCTCAATTTCAGAACCGTAGCTGCTACATTAACATAGTTTTGTAGGGAGGCGTGAAGTTTTTAAGACCTACTTTGGGGGTAGTTTTTAAGGAGGCGGGTGAGGGTAAAATGCTGGTTTGGAGCTTATGAGGCAACATTTGTGACAGTGGTTGAGATGTGGCTACATCACTATGATCCCGAGTCCTAACGACAGTAGTTACGTCTCATCCACTGTCACAAATCTAGCCCCATAATCTAAAAATCAGTCTTTCACCCCCACTCCCCCTTTCACTCCTCCCTCCAAAACTATTTGAGTATAGCAGCTACGGTTCTGTGAAATTGAGCATATAGGCATCTAAGACATTAGGCCTCGATATTCCACAACGACCATCGCAGTACAAATATTTTATATACACTAGGGACTATAATTATTGAACCACCCTCATAAATAGCAGGCACATTCCTCGCTCTCAAGGTTTTCATTACTTAGATATTTTACTGTATTTCTTTTAAAATGTAATTTTTGTTGAAAAAATGCTTCTAAAAAAAACAAAGAAACACAATTACAAACTGATGACCAGGAATGTAGTGGAGGGTATACGAAGGTATACGCCGTATGCCTTCTGGATTTTTTTAAGGAGCACCGTATACCGTCTGTTTCTCAAGAAAGCTATAGTATATGCGTTATAGGGTATACGCTCTGCCTTGAGCGTATACCCTCTGCTTAGAGCGTGTACCCCTGTTTTTTTTACGACTACACCACTGCAGATGACAACTGAATAACATCATAAGACAAAATGCAATATTCCACCTTCATTCAATCGCAAAATACACAACAAAGCTCATTTTTTGACAAAGAATCAAAGAGCATAAAACAGATATAAAATTTTGTTGTTAATTAACATTTCTGTCATGCTTAAATATTAATCAGAATATCACAATAGATTTTGATCGAGCAAAAATTATTTATCCAACATCTAATTACTACGCACCCACTATCAGAAAATCCATAGAAATTCTGTGTAAAAGCAATCAAGTATGTAACGACGCCCTATCATAGAATATCTGCAATATAGCTTAAATATCCTGAAAATAAATCCTGAACACTTGAGCAAAGTGGCATATTAAAATGAAACGTACGGCAGTTAAATATTTTCCACCACGCAAGTTTAATCCAAAACTTTTTTATTACTTTTTTAAGCAAGTTTAATCCACTTTGACTACTGTCCAGCTACGCATTTAAAATGAAAGCTACGCATGTGAACAAAGTGACGTATTAAAAATAAATGGAACGGCATTTAAATATATTTTTGTCTACATAAGTTCAATCCAAAGCACTGCTTCTTCTTTTTTCAGTTACCTTAATAATTACAGGCTCCCATTTCAAAAGAAGTAACGTATTAATAGAACAGCAATTAATAATAAAAATATTCTCTGGCGATGGCCGTGGGAATTATCGAAAGTACTAAGAAATTATGAATAAAAGTATATTTTTAACTTGTAATATTTATATTACTATTATTTTTGTCGCCTTTAATAAAATAGTAAGCTGTTTAAAGTCCACATTGTGTATTTTGTAACTGAATAACACTTTTTGTACATATATATATATATATTTTCATTTTTGAGTACAGAAAAAGAAAATCTTAATTTGTCTTCAGGATTTACAAAAATATTTATTAAAATAATTTAATATTTCTTCCAAGAAAATAAATAGTCATTTTTATGAGCCTTTTTCCATGCGAGAGTATTTAAAACAGTATTTGGAAATAAAAATGTTGAAGACACTTTAATCAATATATAATTGAAAATATTTCAACAAAATATAATAACTTTATCGTTGGCAGAAATTTAGTTATATTATTTCGAATATGACAAATCTTGAAGAAGTGGGTAAGTGTGAACGAAGATTGTACTGTTCGTTTAATGTTCCTTTCAAAATACTTTGTCATTCAATTAATAAATCCAAATCGTTAATTTATAATTCTTAAATCTTTACTTTTTCAATAAGAACATAGATGACAACACCATTGGATTTAATTTTAAAATTATTACAATTAGAGCATACATATTTCCAAAATCAACTTTAAAATGGTCAAGAACTGCTTTTCAGCCAATTGTAACTATCTGAAAAGCATATTTTATTACATGATTTAATTTTAGCTAAAAAAAAAACCTTAAATAAAATAAATTAATTAATTAATTAATTAATTAATTAAAAAATAATATTTTATAAATTATTTTACAACTTTTGCCCTTAAAATGGCAAAAAAGAAATTACAAAAATTCTGTAAAATTCAATCTATTAGACAAAGAAATCTATTCTATGGCAAATTTACAAACTCCGATGCTGAGTTTTGAACCGGGAACCTTTTGGCTGAACATGCGCTACCACGGAGTCATCAAGCCTCGACGAAAATGTTCTCATCCTGAACTAGATAATTTTCCCTCTGTAGGATTTTTTTTTTTCATATCTGACTCCCACTTACAAAGAATATAGATTATAGTGTTGTTAAGCAAAAAAAGTTAAAATGTGCCATTTCGATGTTTTTGTATTCCGGATTCAAAAGTTAAAAATATCAGTGTAAAAATACAAAAATAAAATTTTGTCGAAATCTCATGAGCCTATTGCAAATTTGACAATGCATTGGTATATAAAGCTCGATTCATTCCTTTTTAATCCATTTTCAGTTAATTAGATTATCATAAAATTACACAAAACGTTTAAAAATCTTCGCTGAAGGCAAACCGTCTCAGAATGCAGTATAATAAAAATTGGCTGGTGGTCCGACCAAGAATTCCCACACATTTCTCTGGGAGGGATTTCTGTGGCTCGGGGGGGGGGGGGGGGAAGGGGCATTATATAGTTATGGGGGGAAATTTCACCTTTTTTGCCTTTGAAAACACAAAATCTCAAACTTTCGGGAGGAGGGTATCTCATTGCTCCTGGGGGAATGCCCTCTCCCAGGCCACCCCCTGAATTCAACACTGCGTAGCCTTACAGTTCAAACTTCCCAATCATCTCAAACAAATCATAACTTATGTAAGCTTATACATAAAAATTTTTAAAAATCATTTATACATTTTATCCATTTATACATTTTATATTAAAAATCATTTTAATAATTTTTTCTTTCGATAATTACTCCTCTTTCATGTATATTCGTTAATTTTGATTGAAGTTTCAGTTTCGATAAAACTGAGCCAGAAAAATTAGAATCTCTTACGATCTTAAAGTATCAAATTACGCAGAAATTAAATATTTTATTTCTCTCTGAGGAGTAATAATAAATCCAAATTACCTTTTAAATATCATTTAAATTGAAAAAAAATTCATTAAACTTGATTATCTTTTTCTAATTTTAATGATGCAGAAAAAAATGAACAAAATTATAATTTTATTTCTTGATGCTTTTATCGTCATTAGAATAGATGTTGCGTGCGGAAAATGAGATTAGATGTATTCTAATAGTTGTGACGCTATATTTTTGCATCACAACGTCGAAAGTTATTTTTTACGGAATATAAACAATATTATTACTAGGGAAATGTGTTATGAACGAAAATCGCAGCGTAAATATTATGTGTCATTTTTACTATTTTTTAATAGTAATTTTTAACTTATCTATTCGCAGAATTGCCCCCATTAACCCTTTATTAGTTTTGCCCGAACGCCGCTTGGACAAGAAGAATTTGTTTATTTCGTTACTAAAAAGCTTTTGGACACCACTAACTTTGAACTATAATTTTTCTTTATTGGCGGAAATTTTTTTTATTATACATATACAATGCAGATATTTTAGTACGGAAAAAGTGCTGTTTTGTCCCTATGTTTAGTTTATTGTATCAAAAACTGAAGTATTAAGGGGTTAAATGCAGAGCATATTTCTATTTAAAATAAATGGTACGCTCGATTTATAGAGGACTTATATATTTGTTGAATGATTTACAAAGAGGGAATTACACTTATGTGTATTTACTTAAGAATTATCAGAAACTTATTGGGTTAACAACAATTATTTTGCAGATTTTTAAATATTTGCTGTTCCAATTTTTTTTTTTTTTTTTTTTTTTTTTTTTGTAGATGATTTTTATCGTTTCTCTGGTTACATTTTTGAACCAAATTATTTTTATTTCATTGTCTATGTTGACACTATAGTCATAGATGAACCGTCGGTCTCCTTTAAAAAAAAGAACACACCATACATTTTAAATAGAAAATAGTTTCAGTAAAAATTTAAACTATCCATTCGATTGAAAATTATGTGTACTTTCATTTTATGTTAAAATTAGGCTTAGGAGATCGTTTTGAAGCTGAAATTTTACAAAACTATGATATTTTCAATTCAAACATGTAATTTCGACATGAAATGTGGACCTTTCTTTAAAAAAAAATATTTTAGATTTTAGAAAGGTAAGTAGCCCCTGCTAGGGACTTCTTTGGTGCATTCACTTAGTTTCATATAAAATGAATACATTTCATAAGTAAATGAATACATTTTTATCGAAAACCCTTGCAATTGCTAATAAATTAACACTGCAAACCCGATAAACAAATGGTTTTTTTTTTTAACATTTAAACACAATTAACCAATTGTTAATATTGAAGAAACGAGAAACGGCTTTCGTCATGTTATCCCTAGCAGCTGGAACAAAAACGATTAATGTAACAAGAACAAAAGAACTTCTTAAAGCGCCATTAAAAACTTTTAATTGCGGTAGGCCTTTCGAAACATCTGAGCCTTTCTTCGTCAGGCGCAACGACTGGCTATCTGGCTATCTAGTACTGGCTATCTAGAGTGGTCTAAATACCGGCTAGCCGGTATTTGGACCTCTCTCGGTTGCTCTGCTTGAAGTGGCGGAAAATAAATTAATTTAAATAGTTCCATAATTAATAAATTAATTTAAATGGCTCAGAAACAGTTCCAGTCCCATTTCGCAATGTAGCAAGGTAGTTTAGAAATTATGAATATTTAAAGATAAGATCTCGTAATGTTACATTAATTTGTAATCGATGTAAAGCAGATTGTAATGGAACATTTTTTCAAGCATAACTCAAAAACTATTTACGGAATGAATTGTGATTTTGAATTTACATATTTGAAAATTTTACAAATCAATTTCTGTTTAAAAATTTATATGTTTCAATTTATAGTATTTTAGAAAGTATTGTTCTAAAAAAATATGAAATATAACCCTTGTCAAATATTAAACTAAAAACATAAAATAGGAAAAAAAAAATAAAGAAATACACAAAAATATACACCGAAATCTGTAAAATGATCGAAGTTCTAGAAAATGTTCCCAAAATTTTATCAATTTGTTAAATATAGTAGCCTTCATCTTATAGCCCTTGTCCGGAGACAAGCAAAAAGCGCTACATACCCGAATATTAGATAAAATCGACAGTATTGAAAAATTTAAGAAAAATAACTTACTAATAAATGCGTCATAATGGCTTCCAAAATGTTAATTTATAGGCATATTACAATTTTCTCAACAAACTACTCTAGAACGACCGCAAATTTTACTCAAGTGTTATTAAAAATGTTTCACACCAGAAATTTTATTTGAAACTATTTAACTTATTTATTAACTTATTACTCCCTGATACATATTTAACTTATTTTAGAAAGAAATGTCTGGTTCGAATCGAAATGTTTTTATTTGGTAGCGGTCCAAATGACCGCTGTGGTCGTTCTAGTGTTAAAAAATATGTAATTATTTTTATAATATAAATAGAAAAACAACTTTGATAGCGCCAGAACTTTAAATTTTGAAGCTAACTAGTGTCGGTAGCATTAAGGCCCTGCAGGCGAAGACACTCACGAGCTAATGCTACCGTCGATCGGGGCTACTTTGGTCCTTGCTAGGGATAGGTCAAACCACTTTGGTCCAGCCCATAAAAAAACATTTTATTCTTTGTATTGAACAAACAATACAAGATAATTTGGAGTTTTTGCTCTTGAAAAATAATTTATACCCTATTATAGGGTATTTGAATAGTTTGGGGATAATTAATTTTTTTTAATGGCAATACTGAATGTGTTTGTAAACAACTGTTTTCGTGTGTAGATTTTAACACTCCAAACTTTCTATTGTGAAACAATCTTGATAAGAGCTTCAAATAAAGTAAGTGTCAAAATATTACATTTAATAGCCTGTAACCCATGTGTGATCATAATTTTTCCTTTAACTTTATATTTTCGAAGAAAATGTTTACGTTTTCATAAAGTTAGCATGGAAACTAGTATTTCGGGGCTACTTTGTGCCAGGCCTGTTTTGGTCCGAAAATAGCCCCAATTACTTAGAAATGCCTTTTATACAACCAAATCTCTTAAAACATGTTTTAAGTAACTTTTTTCCAAATGTTACTGTTGCAAAATATTACATTAATTCAAAGAAATTAAGTTGAAACTGGTGTGAATGAATAAAAACAAAAGAACTTCTTAACCCTTTCCGGGGCAGCAGAATTCTGTTCGTAAAATGGTGAAATAATTCACTACCACCAGAATTTTCAAACGAATTTCTTAGAAAATAAAAACCCGCTATTTTGCACTTTCATTACAAAAACAAAATTTTATTGAAATATTCATGGTGTCATTTGTCAGTTTTGGAATTAAAATTAGGTGGCTAGACCGTGTAGCCACCGCCCTTGAAAGGGTTAAAACACCATCAAAAACTTTTAATTGCGTAGGCCTTTCGGAGATCTGAGTCTTTCCTTGTCAGGCGCAATAAAGACGTGCTTCTACTACGAAAGCATTTGAGTCTTGCTGCTGTTTCCATAGTAAAACCACGTCTTCGTTGCGCCTGACGAAGAAAGGCTCAGATGTTTCGAAAGGCCTACCGCAATTAAAAGTTTTTGATGGCGCTTTAAGAAGTTCTTTTGCTCTTGTTACATTAATCGTTTTTGTTCCAGCTGCTGGGGATAACATGACGAAAACCGTTTCTCGTTTCTTCAATATTAACAATTGGTTAATTGTGTTTAAATGTAAAAAAAAAAAAAAAAAAAAAAAAAAAAACATTTGTTTATCGGGTTTGCAGTGTTAATTTATTAGCAATTGCTATTGCAAGGGTTTTCGATAAAAATGTATTCATTTACTTATGAAATGTATTCATTTTATATGAAACTAAGTGAATGCACCAAAGAAGTCCCTAGCAGGGGCTACTTTGTTCCAAAACTTTAAAAATAGTAAAAAAAAAAACAAAATAAATAAATTCCTCTTTAAAACCATACATTTCGCTTCATTGTTTCATATTAATTATTTACAACTCCATTTCGACGTTGAAAAATCCCATATAATAATTTTTAATAATGGAAACGTGAGTGGAACCAGGAAAAAGTAGCCCCTCGACGGTAACCCTATGAGGATGGATTTACCTAATATCTCGTTTGCATTTGGACATTTTTAAATAATTTCTTTTGCATTGAATAGCCGAGGTCCGTCTCAACATCACAAGTTTTTTAATTTTTCGATTTTGTGTCACAGATATTTTTTAAAAAGCTACTTTCACTTTCAGAACCGGTTCTGAAAATGAAACTGTCATTCTAAAACATATCTGCAACCAAAATCGAAAAAGTAAAAAAGGTGCGATGTAGAGACGGATCTCGGCTAGCCAATGCAAAAAAAAATATTATTAACAAATGTCGAAATGGATTAGCATTAGCTCCCCATAGGATTAGCATTAGCTTGTGAGCGCCTTTACTGGCAGGGAAAGGAGCCTTAAGCGCACCGTCGTCAGTTGCCTCCTCTATTATTACAGGTACTGATAACAAATACAGGTTCACACAGTTGTTAATGAACACGTGCAAGCATTTGATGCTAAGGTGTGCAGCATTCTGCATACATTAGCGCATCTCCCCGACCGCTTTTCCTTGCTGTACTGTAAGTTAGATGCTTATCTGGATATTCATTTAAAGTATAATGGTTCAGGTTACTTCTGCAATGTCAACTTGTAGAAAGACAACTTGTCAGAGAGCTTTGCGTGTGTTCAGGAGTTTGGATACACGGCGCCTTCAACAACTTTATGCGTTCGTTTGCGCCCATACTTTCCTATGTGAGGTTGTACTCTTTTGCTATTTTCTACCTCCCAATCACATTTAAATGTTGAATCCTGATCACCTTGTAGATCTTTTTTTTTTTTTTAACTGTATGTCTTCGATTGATCCTATATGCTAAATATAGTGAAAAGGTTTAATATATGTTATGAAGTATCGATTTTAAACTGTTCATATGCAAAATATTAGTATAAACGTTCGGCTAACATCATTGATGCAAAAGGAATATGCTTTATTCAAGATTTTTTTTAAACATAAAATACTTATTATGTTTATACAACTTCTGTTTTATCTATTCAGTACTACTCACAGTGTTAAAAAAACAAATGTTTATTAATCTACAAAAATATAGTATAAGTAACAATGAAGGTATTATATAAAACCTTCCGAGTTAAACCTTTTTCCGAAAAACATTTCTTTAGGTTTAGAAATATACGAAGCAAATTTTCATTATTTAAAAACTATATGCAAAATTAAAATGGTTTTTTTTTGTTTTATTTTGTTTTGTTTTGTTTTGCTGTCGAAATTTTTGGAGACATTTCCGAGAAGTTTTTACTCTATAATCCTCTGTTTCCTCGATCTGAAATACAGTTTTATTTACTTCTCTCAATTCTCTAGTACACATTTTCTATTTTAACAAACGTGTTTAATATTTAAAACACACTAAATACTCATCCCCCTAGAAATATATAAACCAATATTAAAATTTAAAAATATTTAAAATAAACGCGCCGTTTCGGGTTTTGGCTGTGAAGCCATCTTCAGGGATATGATAGTCGTTTCGGGGCTGTTTTTGACAAATCAGTAAGTCAATGTTTGAATAAATAAACATCCAAGTGCGAGTATTACTCGCGTACAGAGGGTTCCGTAGAATAAATATATGAATTTGTAATTGTATTATTGAAAAAAAAAAAGTTGCTAAAACAATACAAACACTTTGTAAAAAACTATACAACGTAGGGTTGGGTATAACTGTATATATTAGAAAAGTGTAAATGGGTAGAGGAAAAGGTCCAAATACCGGTTAAGGTCCAAATACCGGCTACTAGGGGTTCTGAGAACTGAGCGCAGCGCAGCCTAGCGGTGATAGGCAGAGTTTGTAACTTTAGTTGAGAGAAGAAATTTACGCAGAGTACGTCTCTGAAGTCTGTCTCATTTAAAAATAGTAAATGCAAAAGTGTCAAATCTACGTAATCTGGTACAACAAAAGTTTTTCAGATATGTGTTTCTCATTTTTTTAAAATATACTGATCGTATATTGGCTTGAATTGTTGACTGGGTTATTTTCTAGACATATTCAGCTCTCAACTGCCACGCGCACATTATTGGTATTTTATTATATGAATGAGTAATACCGGTTTAAACTTAAACATAGCAGTGGTCCAAATACTGGTTACCTAGAGTGGTCTAAATACCGGCTAGCCGGTATTTGGACCTCTCTCAGTTGCTCTGCTTGAAGTGGAGGAAAATAAATTAATTTAAATAGTTTCATAATTAATAAATTAATTTAAATGGTTCAGAAACAGTTCCAGTCCCATTTCGCAATATGAAAAAAGCAACCATGGCGGTAATTCTTGAGGACCGACACTGGTTGCGGGATCACGTTCCAAAAAAACACTGTCGGAAGTTACAAAATTGCCTGCAATAAATGTGAAGAGAAAGAAAAACAATGACGGAGTAAACCAGGCGAAAGAGGCATAAATTTGATTTTAACCCTCTCGCTGCGCAAGCAGAGATTTCCTCGGGCAACGTAAAAGTAGCAAAATTTGCGCAACCCGAGTTTTCCTCGGGGATGCATTTTTCCCGTCTAATTAACCCTCCTTGATTATTCCCACCAGTTATTTTTTTTTATTGTAAATTTTGCTTTATTTAATCGAAACATTTTCCCGGTTAAATTAGACAAAAATTTTTGTTTTGAAAAACCGGTGACGAAAAAATAAAAATTCTTAAAAGACGCTCGTCGCGAAGGGGTTAAATACGCAATTTTTGAAGCTATTTTGATGAAACAACTACGCAGCGAGAGGGTTATAAAATTGAAAAAGGAAAGTATTCAACAGAGGAAGACGATTAATTTGTGTCTTCTGCACGGGTGCTTTCTCTGTGGACAAGAATGGGCGAGGGGATTCTGGGTTCAATGTTAAGAATGCGATATGTGGGCTGATAGGGACTATACCGACGCAGAGAGTGATATTATGTTTTTGATTTTTTCAGATAAAATAATTCCTATTTCAATCAGCAAGCTTTTTTGTGTTTTACACGTTAAAAATCAAAATTTGAAACATGATGGGGAGAAGACTGTGAGAGATAGTCGTAAAGAATTTTAGAAATTTGACAAAAATACTTATTTATTAAAAATTGCGTATTTTTTCTGTGCATAAGAAATGTTATTAATCAATACAATTTATTAAAATAATATTCTTATTGCTTAATAATTGTCATTAGCTCTATTTGTGTGATCTTTTGGAAAAAAAAACTTAGGTAGCCGGTATTTAGACCCCATTTTAAAAACTAAAAATTTGAAGACTTTCGGAATTTCGATTTTTGTAAACAGAAAACGCCTTTTAAACTGATTTTTTTTTCTCTAAACAGGAGTACAACGTGTAAATGTACCCTGTTGTCACTTTTTATTTTATTAATTTTTTAAAATTGTATGCTCTAGATTGAAAACAAAAGTGGTAGCCGGTATTTGGACCTTTTCCTCTTTACCAAGAAAGCTCAAAGAGATATGGAACATAAATAATATCATATGGCTATTCATGTAACTCTTTTTTTAATATTATCCTAATCTGTTTATGATGAACTTAATTCGGTACTGACAATAAAAGCAGTGCATATTTAAACTTCATTTGGCATTTCATAAAACTAAATTCAGCGTAGTAATAACCTTTATTTCTACAGTGTAGCTAAAACAAAACCTTTGTTCAAAATTTAAATTTGGCATTGTGCTAAGCGCGCTTCAAAAGGAGGTCTCAAAATTGAAACGCCGCCTTGGTCAGTGCCGCGTTTTTCCAGATTGGTTTTTAATTAAATTTTAAAGTCACTCGAGGCGTATTGATATATACACTCAATGCAAACTATCGCGAATCCCACAGTATTTATGCGATTCATTATAATTAAACCATTCGAGGGCGGTGCCCTTAAAAAAAGGACACCTAATTTTAATTCCAAAACAGACAAGCGGAACCAAGAATATTTAATTAAAATTTTCCTTTTATCATGTACGTGAAAAGAAGCAAGTTCGCATTTTCTAATAAGTTCGTTTATAAATTTTGGTGTCTGTCCGCGCCAGAAAGGGTTAAGTGGTCGCAACATTGCATTAAAAATACTAAAAATTTTTTAAATACAAATTTATTTAACTTCAAGGAAATTATTATAATCTGAAGTATAAGTAAGCACCAAAATTTTCATTCTAGTTGCAATATTTATTTTGTAGCCCTGCGTGTAAACTGGCCGTATCTTTAAGGGTTAATATCTCGACTAATTACTGATGATTTTTTTCGAAAATCCTTATCAACAATGCTTTTATACTTCTGCAACGATAGGTACATCCAGCGATGCTCAACAATTTTTCCGAATGCCCGTAAATCGAAATTTGTGTATAATAGAAAAATGCTAATTTCTCAAAAACTTTGTGACCTAGGGTAATCGCTATAATTTTCCGTCAAGGTTTATATTAACGTCTACTACCTCTAATTTTTTCATAATTTTAGTTTCAGTAGATTCGGAATTAGATGGGGGGGGGGACACATTTTTGCTCTACATTTTCGACAATATCTGTAAAAATATAATACCTAAAATTAAAAGAAATGTATTTTTGAGTTCAGCGTTACGACAGATTTCAGAGGATACCCCACATGATATGCAAAGAAAAGATTTTTATTTTCAACTAGCTTAATTAGCCCTCTACATTCGTACTAAATATATTTATGAATGTTTATTAATCTGAAAATATGTGGGTCAATGGTCTTTATTACTTCCCCGAATTTGAACTTTCCACGTTCCATAGTTTACGAGTAAAATGGCTGTGACAGACAGACAGACAGACGGACGGACAGACACAGGAGTGATCTTATAATGGTTCCGTTTTTACTTTTTAAGTACGGAACCCTAAAAACAGTTCTACGAAAGAGCACAAACTTCAAATCAGTATTGTATCATAGTGGGTTGCGACATCTGTTGACAGATCAACATTTAGGTCTCAAAATAAAAACTGAATTTAAATTTACAACTTATTTCCTTTAAACTGTTAATCCAAACGTCAGAAACCTCAAATGAAATATTTTCATTTCAAACTTCACCTTTCCTCAAACTGATATCTATAAATTCTTTATTAGGACCTTAAGGGGGTTAGGATACGTCAAAATGATTTTTTACATCCTCGAAAGAATTTTCCTAACATTGCTTTAGATACTAATCTGGGTAATACTACCAGAACCCTTAATGAGTTACCTTCATGATCATTTTATTTAACATATTCTAAAGAAAGGTGCGATGAAGTATTATTTTCAAAATAGTGGTAGGAACAATAAAAGTTCCCCTATAGAATACGACCCCTGTATATCGTACAATTTCAAGGTTTGCCTATCTCACTTACAGGGGCAATTTACTTGCATTCGTAAAATGTTGAAAAGTACTTATCGCATTTTAATAAAAAACCGTGGGAGTTCAACCAAATCGACGTCGTTTTAAAAAAAAGAAACCTAAATTTTTGACAACCTATCACATCAAAGTGAGAGTTATGACTGAGTTGACACGCGTTGTTTTAGGAAGTAAAGATTAAGGTGCATTGTTCACAAAAGCTAAAACTTAAAAAACATCAACCGTTTTTTATAAAATAGCATATGGCCCAGTTACTCGTGGGTCCACTTACCCCAACTAACCTTACTCAATGCAGTGGTTAGTGTGATGACCACACATTCGAGGAGTTCAATAGAAGTTCACGAGTTCAATTGAGGCAGATACACAAATTTATCAGGTATTTATTCAGGTTCATTATATTCAGATACTAATAATAACATAAAGTATAGATCGGGAAGCTGCAGCGCAGGCAATCACCTCATTGAGTTCACGGCTGAAATTCCAAAATTAGTTAAAACTCGATTCGCATATTAAAACGCAATCGGTTTGTCAAGTCATATCTTGATGGAAAACACCTGAAAATTCGATTTTAGCAGTTGACTCGTAGGTTTACCATTGAGTTTTCCTGCACCCAAAGGTATGAAAACATGGAGAACTGGGAGCAGGAAAACACAATGGTAAATCTTCGAGTTAACCGCTAAAATTGGGTTTTCAGGCGTTTTCCACCAAGATATGACTTGACAGATCAATTTATTTTTATTATTCGAATCGAGTTTTAACTAATTCTGGAATTTCAGCCGTGAACTCGATGAGGTGATTGTCTGTGCTTCCGCCTACCGGTCTAGTATGTTTTCCCCCTTCAAACCCATTCTATAATCTACAGATCATAGACTTTTTGTAAAATATTCACTCTTTCTTTAACTACACTATAAATGAAATACATTTTTAGCAAAAATAAAAATAGGTATAATATGTTTTGCTTTATATCTTTTTAAAAATATTTGTCTTTCATACAAAATCTGAATTTAAAGCTTAAGTTCTAATAAAACTCTTTCTATAAAATAAAAATAAACTTATATAGAAGTATCTCACCTATCTTCAAATGTCAAATTAAGAAGTAATTAAACAATTTATTTCTTCCTTAAGAGAAAATAAATAAAACCAAACTGTCTTTTAAATCATTTAAATAACGTTTAAATAAACACATACATGTATATATATTTAGATATTTGTCTTTCCCTCTTAAATCTAATATTTAATTTTTTCTAGTTAATGATGCAGAAAAAAGGAGTAAAATTATCATTTTTTTTACGTTTGAAAATTTTTATGATCATTAAAATAAATTCTTCGAAAAGAAAAATTGATAAAATGATTATTAATGATTTAAAGGAGGATAATTTTATTTATTGTGGTGTATTTTTTGCATTCTTAAGTACTGTGCTTTTCTGAAATGATATAGGAATTTTCATTATTGAAGTAAAAAAAGAAACATCCAATGTTTAACAAAAAACTTTTTTATATTTATTACTAATTAAATATATAGATTATTAGAATATTTGAATAAAGATTTGGTAGATTTTAATATATTTCTTACTCCAAATAAACCGCTATGCAATTTTTTAATCGGTTTAAAATGATGAAGATAATACAATTCTTTTTCAAAGTTTTTTGTTAAGTACATTGTAAAACGAATTCCGTATAGGGGAGACTGGGGAGGGTTGACCCCTTTTTCACAAAAGGACTTTTTATTTTTTAAATATTGACGCTGGAATAAAGTTTCATATATCATTTCATTCGTTATGCAAACAGTTATCAAAATAAAATTGCGATTGAAGTATAACATATAAGAAACTTGAAAAATGATTGATTTTAAACAATAGAAAATAAGGAGTCAAAGTTCACCACCTATTTAATTTAGATGACCAAATTTATTTTATATTGCAATATTTTTTAAGGAAAAGATAATCAGTTTAAAAAAGACAGAATAACTTTATGCTACATGGTTTTATTATTATTAAAAAGTATTTGGGAAAGTGTGATGCGTAAACAAACCTGCTTGGATGGAATCCAAGGCACAGGAGAAAAATTCTATTTTAAACATACATTTTTTATGACACTTGACGTGGCAATACTAGTTGCCACGTAGGTTTGCTTCATCTCATTATGTTCTTCTTGGTGAAAGTTTTCTATAAACCTTCCTAAAGTGTTTTGACCAATGTTATGTTCTTTTGCAGAGGCATGAGCTCATCACATTTCCTAAGGCTGCTGCTTTCAGCCTTTCTAGTCTTTTCCATTCTTTCCATTTACCAACTATGGGTACTATTTAAATGAAATAAAATTTCCTACCAGCTATCCAATTTATATTTAATTAAATGTCTTCCTGCTTCTATAGCAATTTTTCACATCTTCCTTTAATCAATTTTAAACATTTTCCTCTGCTCACGTCAACCCTACCTCTACCCTATTTTACTGTAACTTTACAGAATAAATTTTCATTATTTTAGAAATATAACCATTAGCCCTTCATTATGTACAGTGTATAATAAAAAGGTTTCCAAAAACAGTAAATTAAGGGAGCTTTGATTATCTGGTCAACCCTCTTTCACAGTTATTGGTCCAAGTCCATTTTGAAAACAAACTCGATAGTCGATTTAGAAGGTGCATAAAATCTGTTTTATGTACTCCCACAGTGAACGAGGCCTGTTTTCACATACTTTGTCATACATGGCATCTGTTTAGAGACTTGGTTCACTGTGGCAGTGAATGAAACAGATTTTATGCACCTTCTAAATCGACTATCTTATTTTATTTTCAAAATGGACTTGGTCTACAATGGTTGTGAGCCCCTTTATTATGCAGTCCGATTTAAAATCTTTTTAACAGCTGAATTAGGAATAACTAAAGGATATAATTCACCAGATCTAAAATGTTATTAAATGCTACATTTTGAGTTTTCGTACTATTGTATGATTTGGGTATTTTATAAAGTTAACCAAAAATCCATCTCTTTAAAGCGTTTTTATCTTTAAAGATATTTATTACATTTTCATAAGAATTGTTCTCTAAACAAATATAAATATTGACTTATTAACCCTTTGTAACTCAATAACGCCTATTTGAAAAATATTTACTCAGAGATTAGATTACATCATTTTAATCATGTAAAATAATAAAAGCAATTTAAGTCAAGTCAACACTAGGCTTGCGGAACGCCTACAAAGAGTGAAAATCTCTGTGCTTAATCTCCAACGAACGACGGGGCCCGGAACGGAAATCCAACGGGCATAGCAACATAACGGTGATTTTCTAACATGCTGGCAACGTAGTGCACATGGAGCTTTTTTCCCATTGGTTGGATCCGTTAAGCTCAGCCCTCTGGTAGACAGCTCGTGTGGAGTGTTGAAGCGACTTCCCCCCACTCGCCGATGTCCGCAAACAGCCTGGTGCCGGTGGCAACACTTGGAATACTCGTAAGTACCCAGGTCCTTACAAGACCGGCCCACACCGCTGAACACTCGACTGGCACGAACACCAGGAGAGTAGGAGGTAATGTCGGTCGTTCAAGGTCAAATTTATGGGTAGTTTACGGAGGAAGTAAAGGCGCAGAAAACAAAGGCCCGTTCCAGTTACATATATTTTTTACCATACATTAAATTAAAAATTTACCTATAGTAACATAAAGAAGCATAAATATAAAAATATATATATATATTAACAAAAAAGTACTTTTTACACAGCTGCAATAAGCAGAAAATTACAGACTTTTTGTAAATATTGTCAATTTTTTAATACAAAATTGTAAAGTATGCAAAATTACCTTTATAAAAAATTATTTTTCGACATATACAGCCTATTTAATTTTACAAAAGTTACAAAATTCATTTAAATAAGCAATGATGAAAAAAAATTGCTCAAATGATAAATAAAACTTTAGCATGAGAAATTACCTCAGTATTGCAGTGAATTGCAGAGAATTCTATGAACAATTTATAATAACCTCTGTGTTTGGAGATAGCAGCAAAAAATAAAATCGTCGTTTAAAGCCTGCTGTATAAGTACCATTGATATTTGAGTATACAAAGGGATAATAATTTTCTTAAGTAGAAGTATAATAGTCTATTTAAATAAAAAAATGTATAAAACACATACTAATTTAGAGAAGATTACAGCAATAAAATATTTGTTTTAATAGCAAAAGCTTCTTTATCGAGCATGTTTTTGCTCCTTTAAAGCAAGATAATTTTAGTTAATATTATTTTTTAAATACGAGAACATACTGATACTGATGCGTATGAAGTGTAAATTTTTAAGCGAATGCTATTAGTGAAGACGTAATAAACAGAACTAGGTAACCTGTAATAATCCTGCTCATTTACCTGCAAAATATTACAGCATATATAACTTTTATAACTTAATCCATTATCTGTTTCATTAACAATTTTTTTAAATATGAGTCTGAAATTTTTGTCGTATAAATAAAAATTTAATCAAATAGTAATTATCTTCCCTTTTTTGTAATTATTGAAGGCTTTAAATATAGTTCAAAAACAAGAAACTATTTTTAAACACTGAATTACATTCTACTTATAATATTTTTATCATGATTAGTCATGATTAGTCTGTATGGAAAGAAAAATAAATTTCTTTCGTGATTAAAAAAAATTATATAAAAATAGTAAATTTTCTATATTTAAGTTACTTTTTTTTTTATAATTTCTGCTTCAAGTACCTTTAAAAAAAACATTACGAAATCTCTTTAGCACAAGATTAGGTTCTTTTTTAATATTTTTACTAAGATAATTTAGTCAAAAATATATTTATTTCTTTGGTAAAAATAAAACAAGTAAAACTTGTATTTAAGGCGAATGAAAGCTGTTTTCATTGTTTTTTATTAGAAGGCGCGAATAACTTTAATCTTATTGTCTTACAGAATAAATAAAATAAATAACTTAGCAATAACTTTGTAACATGAAAATATTATCATTTTTATAATTTAATCCATCATATACTTTAGCAACCATTTCTTTGTCTATTTTTAGATGATTTTGAAAATTTGGAATGGAAATAACTATCAAGTTTTAAATTTGTTTAAATTTTATCATTATAGTTGAATTACTGAAAGATTGTAGGAACATATAAAATAAAAAAATAAAATCTTATTTTAAAACAGTACTACATTATTTATTTTTTACTAATATTTCCTACTTCGAAGTGTTTGCAATATTTCGTTGTGGCAGTTTCACAGACGGCTGGCCTATTTTGGCGAGCGTAGCTTGGTGCGTGATTAATTATTTTTTCAAATACCAGAATATATTAGTGATGTACTGATGTATATGAGGTGTAAATTTCCGGCTAATGATTTTAGCGAAGATGCAAGAAACTCAATTAAATAACCTGTCATAATTACACCCATTTACTTGCAAAATATTCCAAAATACGTCACTTTTATAACTTAATCTGTTATCTGCTTTAGTAACCACTCTTTTAAAGATGATTTGGAATTATGTCGTGTCATTAAAAAATTCAGTTAAATAGCAATTGTTTGCTTTTTTCGTAATTATTGAATGCTTTAAGTACAGTTCAAAAACAAGAAATTATTTTTAATCACTGAATTACATTCTTCTGATGACATTTTTATCATGAACATTTAGTCAGTATAGAACAAAAAATAAATGTCTTTCGTAAATGGAAGAAAAAATTTATATATCTTATTTAAGTTACTATTTTGTAATTTTTTTCTTAAGCATATTTTTAAAAACATCAAGACATCTCTTAAGCATAGGATTAGGTTCTTTTGTGATATTTTTACCACGATAATTTAATTCAAAATATAGTTACTTCTTTGGTCAAGAGAAAACAAGTGTAACTTGTATTTAAGGTGAATGTGTATTCATTCTTGTATTTTCATTGTTTTTTTATTAGAAGGTACTGATAACTCTTATTTTACTGTGTTGTAGAGTAAATACAGTTAATAACTTAGCAAAAACTTTAAACCATAAAAATACAATAATTTTTATAACTTAATTAATTGTATACTTTATCAACCATTTCTTTCTTTATAGATGATTTTGAAAATTTTGAATGGAAATAACCATCAAGTTTTATTTTATTGTTAAGACCGAATTTCTTAAAGATAGTTGTAAAATAACAATGAAAAAAATAAAAGTTTTTTTATTTTAAATATTACCTTTTTAGTCATATTTTTTTTATTTCTTAGTGTTTAAAGTATTTCTTTGCTGCAGTTTCACAATCGGTTGGCCTATTTTGACGAGTGTAATTTGGTGCATAATTAATTATTAATTTTTTGAAAATACCAGAATATACTGTTACTGTACTGATGTATATCAAGTCTAAATTTCAGTCTGATGCTTTTAGCGAAGATATAACAAACTCATTTAAATAACCTGTAATAACCACACTCTTTTACTAGTGAAATATTTAAAAATACATCACTTTTATAACTTAATCAATTATCAGCTTTATTAACCCCTTTTTTTCAAAGACGATTTTGAAATTTTGTCAAGTAAATAAAAAAATAATCAAATAGAAACTATTTGTTTCTTTTCGTAATTATTGAATGTTTTAAATATACAGTAAACATCCTCTAATCAGGCACGTTCGGGACATGAAGCATGCCGGATTACGAAATTCTCCGGATTTCAAGATGAATGTCGAGAAAAAACGTGTAGAAGTTAGAATTAAACAACAACAACAACAAAAAATGACAGTTTTTTATTCTTTCTTTATCCATGTTTATTTTTTTTAGCAGCGTGACTAGAATAAAATATACTCAATAATGTAAAGTACGACACATGTACTTGAGTAAAAAATGAAAACATGCACGGTTGGCCTACTCGCGGAATCCATCATAAACAAATCTTGAATTATCAGTTTGTTTTATAGTAGTCTTCTCTCTTCTCTTTTTTAGGAAGTCATTTCGTATGATGTGGAGTTTTATAATTTCCGTATCGCTGTGCGAACAACTGCGCTCAGAAAATTTGATAAATGTATTCAAAGCATCAGGTGTTTGATTCCAAATGATGTTGTTTGATTCGTACACATCACGTTTATCAGAGTCAACGTCTTTGAGAGCTGTTGAGTTGATAACAAACACTCTGAATGATGTCCTCATCTGTCAAAATTTTCTCTGTCGGCTCATCCAAATCTGCTTCAGTCGACTTCTCGATTCAGTTGTATTTCCGAAAGTCGTGCCGAATTACACAGTATGCCGCACCTTATCCTGCCGGATTAGGGGATGTTTACTCTAGTTCAAAAACAATAAACTTTTTAAAAACTCTGAATTACATTCTTCTTATTATATTTTTACCATGATTATTTAATCAGTATGGAACTAAAAATAAATGTCTTTCGTAAATGAAAAAACATATAAAAACAGCATGTCTTGTATTTAAGTTACTATTTTGTAATTTTTATTTAAAGTACTTTTTTAAAACATCAAGCCATCTCTTAATCACAGGATTAGGATTTTTGTGATTTTTTACTTCAGTAATTTGGTTAAAATTTATTTATTTATTTGGAAAGGAGAAAAAAATATATAACTTGTATTTAATGCAAATTAAATGCTATTTTCTACCTTTTTTTATTAGAAATTACGGATAACTTTTATCTTACTGTCTTATAGAATAAATATAATAAATAGCAACACATTTATAACATGAAAATATTATCATTTTTATAACTTAATCCACTATATACTTTATCATGCTTTTCTTGCTTACTACCTTTCTCAATTTTTAGATAATTTTAAATATTTGCAGTGGAAATAACTATCAAGTTTTATATTTGTTTTTATTTTATCATTAAGATTATATTACGTAAAGATTGTTGGTAAATATAAAAGAAAAAAAAATAAATGCTTATTTAAAGAAAATATATATTACTTTTTTTAGTTATATTTTGCATTCCTTAGCGTTTAAAATATTTCGTTGCTGCAGTTTCAGAGCCGGTTGGCCTATTTTAGTGAGCGTAGTTTTGTGCATAATTAATAATTATTATTTTTTTAAATACCAGATTATATTCGTTCTGTACTGATGCATATGAAGTGTAAATTGCAGGCTAATGCTTTCAGTGAAAATGTAACAAACTCAAATAATCTGCTTTACATTACCTGCTTTATTAACTTCCTTTTTTCAAAGATGATTTTGAACTTTTGGCGTGTGAATGAAAATAGCAAAAAAATTTAATCAAATAGCAATTATTTGCTTTTTTTCGTAATTATTGAATACTTTAAAAATAGTTCGAAAACAAGAAGTTATTTTTAATCTCTGAATTATATTCTTCTTATGATATTTTTATCATAATTATTTAGTCACTAATGAACTAAAAATAAATGTCTTTCGTAAATGGGGAAAAAAGTATGTCTTCTTTTTAAGTTACTTATTTGTAATTTTTAAAGCAGTTTTTTAAAACATCATTTCTTAATCGTAGGATTATGTTACTTTGTTAAATTTTTACTACGATAATTTAGCTTTAATATATTTAATTCTTTAGTAAAGAGAAGAAAGTGTAACTTGTATTTATGCGAAATTAAAAGCTATTTTCATCGTTTTTTATTAGAAGGTTTACAGATAAGTTTTATCTTACTGTCTTATAGAAAAATGTAATAAATAACTTAGCAATAACTTTATAACATAAAAATAACATAAATTTTATTCTTAATCAATCATATACTTCATTATTAATTTCTTTCTCTACTTAGAGATGACTTTAAATGTTTAGAGTGGAAAATAAGTATGAAATTTTACATTTATTTTTATTTATGATTAAGATTGAATTACTTGAAGATTGTTGAAAAAAAAATCGTGTTTAAAAAAATGTTACATTATTTATTTTATACTTACATTTCCTACTTCATACTGTTTAAAATATTTCGTTGTGGCAGATTTACAGCCAGTTTGTCTATTTTGGCGCAACATTAATTCCATTGTTTTTATATCTCGTAAATAGATTTAATCATAAAGATTATTTGGGGATTTATTACCTGCACAACGGCTATTCAAAAAATGCATTAAAAATAATTTATTAATTTATAATTAAGTTTTAAAAATATTAAAATGTTATATTGTTATAGTAAAAACACTTGTGGAGATATTTTTTATACTTCTAGCATATCAGGAAGTGAATGAAAAATAAATCAAGTTTCCATCTTTACATGCAAAAACCAAGTCGAGTTAAATGAAATAATTGTAAGTGCGAGTATTATTCCTGTATAGAGTGTTCCATACAATAAACGTATTAATTAATAACTGTAATTTTACAAAAATTGATGCTAAAAAAAATAATAAGACTTTCTAAAAAATATACATCTTAGGACTGGGTAGCTACATATACTTGAAAAGTATGGATGGATTATACCATGAAATTTCAGAGAGATATGAAGCCTAAATACTATCATGTATTGCTATTATGGATAATTTTTAAAAAATCTTAACCTAATCAGTTTATGATGACTTAACTAGTCGCAAATCCGAAGGTAATTACGTGATTAATTCTATTTTAATTAGTCTGTGTTTTTGACGCGTATTGCTGTTATACTACTACTGGGCATTGCGTTAGAAAAATATATCACTAAAAAATGGTTATCTAGGCATTAAAAGCCGATGGCGTGTAGAGTACGCCACCCGTCTCTTTCTGCATCTTAATCAAATCTCAAAAAATTTGAGAACATAATTATATAGTCTACACTGTAAAAAAAAACGACATTTTTACAGTACAAAGTACTGTTCATCTCGCGCACAAACTCGATCACAGTGAATGTGCTGTATCTTTCTTTGGTTTCCTGACTATATTAACATGGAAAATACAGTAGTTGCGTAAAATTAACAACACAATGTGCTGGCAATTTGGACGCCAGCAGTTCGTGCTGTAAAAAAATGCATCCAAATTGCCAGCACATTGTGTTGTTAATTTTACGCAACTACTGTATTTTCCATGTTAATATAGTCAGGAAACCAAAGAAAGATACAGCACATTTACTGTAATCGAGTTTGTTCTGGCAAATTTATAGTGGTTTTTTTACAGTGTACACTAATCAGTCCCTTTCATTAGTAATATATTCAAAATATTCACTTCTTTTATAACTTAATTCATTGTATGTTTTATGAAACTTTATTTTCATTTAATTAAGGATGATTTTCCATTTTTAACTGAGAAAATAACAACTCAGCTCACAATCTGTTTTATTTTCTTATTAAAACTGAATATCTTAATCATAGCTCAAAATAGAAGAATATAATTATATAGTCTACACTAATTAACTCCTTTCATCAGTTACATTTTAAAAATATTTATCTCTTTTATAACGTAATACACCATATACTTTATATACAATTTTATTCTTTAATTAAGGGTGATTTTAAATTTTTCATGGCCAAAATAACAGCCAAGGTTATTATTTGATTTATTTTATCATTAAAATTAAACTCTTAACCATAGCTCAAAAGTGTAAAAACAAATCTAAAATGAACTTAATTAAATAGGTTGCACTGAAGTAATAATATTTCCAGAAAACATTATCACCTTTAAAAACACTAACTTTTTATCTAATTTATGAAATTGAAAAAAAAATTAAATCATTGTTTTTAATTTGTTGTCGTGAAAATAACAATCTAGTCTTTAATTTTAGCTATAACAATGACTGCTTTTAATGTAGCATGGAAAAGAAAAACTTTATTAAAAAACAAGAGGATATTTTTATCAGTAATATTTAAACATTACTGAACTAAAAATAAATTTATATCTTTTGCAAAATCAATGAATATAAAAATAGCGTAGCGTTTTCTTATTTTACTTACTATTTTACTATTGCATTTAAAAGTACATTTTTTTTTCTCTATACGACGTGTAAAATGTAATATTGTGAGATGTTTAGAAGTTTAAGAATGAAATTTCATTTAAAATTAGTTGTCAGATTTCTACGATAGAAAAGCTTTTTCCTGAACAGCCAATGAAATTTTTGGATAATACGTACGTTTCAGGTGGATAATACGTAAGTTTCAGAAAATCTGACAAGTCGCAGGCGATTTTTGTCGCTGCTGTTAATTACTGTGTTAATGTTTAATTGATGGCGTACGTATAATGTATGATCAACTCCGTGCGATTTTTTATGTCTTAAATTTTAGCCTTTGAAAAAGCATTTTCCAAATGGTCGTTGTAATTTGTTAAATTGCTTTTTTTTTATTATTATTAAGGTTGAATTTCTTAAACATAATTCCAAAATATACAAAGAAGGAAATAATAAGATAGGACGATATCAATTTCACGATCTTTTTAATAGAGTTATTTAGCGAGTAGGAACAAAAAAATATATATATATTCCTATCGTAAAGGGGAAAAATATAAATATATTATCTCTTGCATTTAAGTAGCTGTTTTGTAGTTTTTGCTCGAAATATAACTCTAAAACTTAAAGACTTCTTTTACACGCAGGGTAATATTATTTTGTCATGTATTTATACTATGATGAATAATAGTATTTTTTTTCTCAATATATATTTTTTTTCAGACAACAAAAAACATAACTCGTATTTAAGTTGAATAAATGTTACTTTCAGAAACTTTTATTAGAAGACAGAGAGAGATAATTTTATCTTACGGTCGGAAAAGAGAGAAAAATAAGCGAAAGATGGAAATTATACGTTTCATTTTATAAGTTTGAAAAAACTGGAAAACAGATATGGCTTTTATGACAAAAAAATAGAAATACATTTATTAAAGGAAGAAGCATAATTCTTATTTAAAGTTAATAAAAGTTACTTTTAGAGTTTTTAGTAGAAAATAGCGATAATTTTATGTTGCGGTCGCATAACAATACAAGAAAATAAGCCATGAAAAAGTAAATTATACTTTTCTTTTTATATTATAAGTTCAAAAAGATTTCAAAACAGATTTTGCGTTTATTACAAAGTAACAGAAATGAATTTAGGAAAGAATACAGAGTTTGTTTATATTGAAAGTTAAAGTAAAAATGTTGTCTTATTGGCATATGATTTTTAAGCACCTGACTGATTATTACTTAATAAAACAATTTTCAATACTTATGTTATATAATAACACTTTTTAGATGCGTTCGTAATTATATAAATACGTAACACCTGTAGTCATCGTCTGGTCCGTTCCTCTATCTGTCCGTTCGTATGTCCGCATATAACAGCGCAAAAGCTACCCAACCAAGTGGTTTGAAATTTAATATTTACAATCGTTGTAAAGTTTTGTGGAGATATTTCAAATTTTATGAAAATCGAATCAAAATTTAAAATGATATTAAAAGTTTTCTTCATTCTATTGAATCCTATCTTACGTAATTAATTCAATGATTTCCCATGATAGATAATGATTCCAGGTTTTCATGATGATGACGACCTATTTAAGGTGGAGTCATATTATTTCCGTGTTACTAATTAAATATATAGAATCGTAATAAATTTTATATTCATGCACTTTTGCATAAGAATGCAAGAGCTATTGCACCGAGATCTGAATATTTATAAAACTAGTTACAGTATGAACGCACATCATTTGCCACGTTGGGCGCACAAGTTCCGACTTCTTATTTTATCATTAAGGTTGGATTTTTCAAATATAATTCGAAAATATAAAAAGAAGGTAATAATAATACGATATCAATTTCACGATCTTTTTTATAGAACTATTTAGCAAGTAAGAACTGAAAAAGATATTTCTTTCGCAAAGGGAAAAAATATAAATATATTATCTCTTGCATTTAAGTAGCTATTTTGTAGTTTTTGCTCGAAATAAAGTTTATAACTTAGACCTCTTTTACACGCCGGATAGTATTATTTTGTCATGTACTTATATCATGATGAATAATAGCATTTTTTAAAAATATTTCTTTTCAAGAGACTTATCAGAAAGCAAAAAACATAACTTGTATTTAATATGAATAAATGTTGCTTTCAGATTTTTTTTTTTTTTTTTTTTTAGTATGTGGAGATAATTTTATCTTACGGTCGGATAACATAGAGAAAAAAAAGCCAAAAAAGGAAATTATACGTTTCATTTTAAGTTCGAAAAAATTGGCCAACAGATAAGGCGCTTATTGCAAAGAAACAGAAATAAATTTAATGAAAGAAAGAAGCATAACTCTTATTTTAAGTGAATAACAGTTACTTTTAGAGTTTTTTATTAGAAGGTAGCGATAATTTTATCTTATGGTTGCATAACAATGCAAAAAAAAAAAAAAAACCATGAAAAAGTAAATTACATTTTTCTTTTTATAAGTTCAAACAGATTTCAAAACAGATTTTGCGTTTTTTACAAAGTAACAGAAATGAATTCAGGAAAGAATTCAAAGCTTGTTTATATTGAAAACAAAAATTAAAAAGTTTCCTCATTCGCCCATTTTATTTAAACACCTGACATATTACTAATTAATAAAACAAATTTAAATATTTAAATTAGGTAATAACCCCTTTTCTTTCAATAAATGAACATAATATTAATACATTTTATTTATGCACATGAAACATTATTACTTAATAAAACAAATTTCAATATATAAATTAGATAATAATCCTTTCTTTTTTCAATAAATGACCATAATAGTAATGCATTTTATTTATGCACCCGATACATTATTACATAATAAAACAAATTTCAATATGTATATTGTATAATAATCATCCTTTTTCTTTCAATTAATGAACATGATAGTAATTAGAGTAGACTCGTTATTCAACTGAAAGTTAATAAGTCTATTAGGTTGATGCAGAAATTCATAGCGTTTACATTTCATTTCTGATGAATAGAACATAAATATGCATCGGTAATACACTCAAGTTCAAAATTAAGAGCATGTACATATTTTGTAGAATTTTATGAAAAGAAATGAAGGAAAGGTTAAAATAATACTTCAAAACAAAGGCACTAGTAGTTCCATAGCCAAATTTAATTTAATAGCCAAAATTAAAAGCTTTAATCCATACGAAAGTCGATTCAATTTCCAAACAAGGAAATTACAGGTGTCTATTCTATCCCATTTAAAACCGAAAAACAAAATGAATTCAGCTACATAGATATGACTACTCGAACATTTAAAGAGTTATTGGGGCAGCATATGAGAGATATCAAGTTTATCCGACCCTCTACGGCCCTTCCAAGATTAAATCAACACAAAATTTTAAAATAGATTTCGAAAATTCAAAAGTTATTATACCTACATTAGATAATTATACTTCGAGAATTAAGGAATGATTGGAGATTTTAAGTAAAAGAAATAGTGTATGTAATGATGTTTTATCCTATAACATACCTCATATTTGGTCCTATAACATACCTCATGTTTTGAAAATATCTAACACCCCAGCATCGGAACGTGCCAATTTCATATACACCCTCAACAAATAATAGGCTAATCCTTTTTTTTCCCGAACTGGTATATAAATAGCACAGTGAATACGACATTACAGTGAAACTATTCCTTGAAAATGATCGCGTTTGCGGTTGAAAGATCTCGGGAGTCATCTTAGATATCTCTTAACATATGATTTTTAACATCAATGGTTTATAGGTTTAAAGACCAATTCATTTTGTAATTGAATATTTAATAACATTTTATGCACTACTTTAGTAAATATATTTTTATTTGTAGTTAGTTTAACGCAAGATAAATGTGTCATTCCACTCTGAATTCGTTTTGAATTTTATCTTTTTCAATTAAATAAACTAAAGTCATGAAATACATATATTTAAAACACAAGGCTGTGGTCTGAGATTCCTACTGAATCAATTTTGCTAATTATTTTTTTATTGAAATCTGTTCATGTGCCCACATTAGCTACTTAAAGAAAACATTCCCATTTTTACATTTTAATTTAAAAAGATTTTTATGAAATTTCTTCCAAATTATGGCAATCGGATTACTTCTATTGTTTCAGATAGAAGAGAAATAATTAAAAATATTCAGACATGTGGCTTTTTGGACGTATTTCTTTATATGCAAAATATCTTTGACAAAAAAAAAAAAAAAAAAAAAAAAAAATATGCCAGTGTCCTTTTTCTTTACAAGCGAATAAATATTCATATTTATTGCGACCTCACGAGAATATTGTCGCAATAACCACTTGCCAGTTACCAATTATTCCGCAAAATGTTATTCAAATTGTTTACTTATACATCATATTTCTCCTTATTAAACGTTGCAGTATTCTCTATTTGTTGGAAAGTATTTCAGAATCTATGCTTGGCGTATGTTTTTTTTTATAGTTCTTTAATTTTAATGAATGTCTAAAATCATCAAATACATTTTATCCAAAAAATAAAGACATATTTTATTGAGACATGCCATTTCTTTAAAATGAATAATATTTGCAAAGAGTATTTTTTCTCGTTTCCTTAACCACAGACAAAGATATGCAATAACCACCTACCAGTTACCAATAATTCCGCAAAATGTTGTCTAAATTTTTTACTTAGACATCATCGTTCTACTTATTAAGCGTTACAGTATTCACAATGTGTTGGAAAATGCTTCACAAGCTATGCTTGAAGCAGAATTTTTCTTTATCGTTCTTAAATTTTAATGAATGTTTAAAATCATCAAATACATTTTATCCAATAAATAAAGACATATTTCATTGGACATCTGTCATTTCTTTAAAATAGGTAATACAGTCGGACCTCGTTATCCCGACACCCGGTTTTCACGTCACTCCGCTTATCACGCCAGTTTTTTTAAAGTGCCGATTTTCTGTATATGATTTTAATGTAAATAAACTCCGGATTTTACGTCGTTGAATAATTTTCAACTCCTTATATCCCGACAGCTTAGGAAAAATTTCCATTTTTCATAATCAATCTTACAAGCACGGAAATTTAGCGGCAAGAAACGTCTTAGCGAATATTTTCACAAAAGAGTCTAATATACCCATTGAGATAAATGAGAAATTTTACTTCAGTTCTGTATTTAAATAAATAAACCCACACACTATGAATGGCTCCATATTGACGTGTCAGTCTAGTCGAGGTCTTTTTGTTTCGGTCAGGCGGCGCATTCTTGAGGTTACACGGCTTTTTTCGTCCGACTAAAACCGAATCACTGCATTGCACTGAAACGATCAGAAATTATCTAACATTCATTTCTGAAACAACGAATATTGATTACAATTCGTTGTATAATATTGAAAAAGAATTGTAGGAAGCAAATCTAGGGATAAGCAAACCTTAATTCCTCAATATTGCATGTAACAATAAAAAAACAAGTCATCCTCATCGTAAATCAGATGTTTATTCTTTTAAATTTTTTTTGCATTTATTTTGTTTAATAATAATGTTTCATTTTTTAAAACTGGAAGAACAGTTATGAATTTAAAATTGTCTTTAAATTAATTAAAAATACAGCTTTATATAAACATATTTTTCTCCAACTCCGGTTACCGCGGCACTCCGCTTATGACGACTCTTTTTTATGGTCATTAGAGTGTCGGGATAACGAGGTTCGACTGTATTTACAAAGAGTATTATTTCATGTTACCTTAACTACGAACAAAAATATGTAATAACCACTTGCCAGTTACTAATGATTCCAAATATCGTTGTCCAAATTGCCTACTTAGCCATCATGTTTCTTCTTATTAAACGTTACAGTATTTGTTACAATATTCTCAACGTGTTGGAAAGTGTTTCATAATCTATTTTTAATGAATGATTTTTTTTATCGTTCTTAAATTTTAATGTATATCAATAATCATCAAATATATTTTTATTCAATAAATAAAATCATATTTCATTGAGACATGCCATTTCTTTAAAATGAGCAATAGCTACAAAGGGTATTAATTCACGTTTTCTTAATCACGAACAAAAATATGCAATAACCACTTGCCAGTTACGAATGGTTCTTTAAAATGTTGTCCAAATGTCTTACTTAGACATCACCTTTCTCCTTATTAAGCGTTACACTCAATGTGTTGGAACTTGTTTCATAACCTGCTCGACGCGTGTATTTTTACTTATCGTTCTTATATTTTAATGATTATTTAAAATCCTAAAACACATTTTATACAATAAATAAAGACATATTTAAATGAAACAACTGCAATTTTATTTTAAATGTGTAATATTTACAAAGAGTATTATTTCACGTTTCCTTTTTTTAAAAATCAACATTTATAATAATAAAAATGCATATTTTCAAAATTGCAGCATGTTTCATTAAATTTAAGAAAAATGTACATAAAAAAACGTATGTTAAATAAACACGCCGTACACTTTTCATCCTGATTTCAAATGCATGTGTAATGTTTTAAAAAACTGTCCGTATGCCAAATAAAAACCTCATTACTGGAATGCAGGGTTTTGTTTCTATCTTAAATAACAAAGGTTAATGAGAAATATTTCTTTTCTAGAGAGCTTTGAATATTATTTGTTGTAAAAAAAAAAAAAAAAAAAAAAAAAAAAAAAATACAAAAAAGAAAGAGAAACAGTTCATGTCATGTAAGTATTATATGTAATTTGTTACGCGTATTTTAAATATCATTTAATGAATCTCTAAGAGCATCAAAAACTTTTACTAAAGAAACAATTGAACATTTCATCGAGACAATTGCAAGTTCTTTAAAATGCCTTGTCATATAATCCTGCAACTGTCTCTCATAAAAATGCTCCAACTAACAAGGATTTGTAAGTTCTTTAATGTCATTTCCTTTATTTAATTAAGAAGTAAAGTTTTTAAAGTGTATCAGTATTCGTATAAAAATAAAACTATCCGTTTTAAAAATTGAAATGCAACATATTTGATGATTTTTCGCAAAATAGTAATTAAATATTTTATGTGAAGAAAAGCGTACAAAATCTGTATTTAATTCTTTAGTTTGAATAAAACTGTTTCAATAAAATAAAAATAAACTTGTCTAAAAATCTTTCATCTATCTTCAAATGTCAAATTAAGCAGCAATTAAACGATTTATTTCTTCTTTAAGATAAAAAATAAACCCAAGTTGTCTTTTAAATAACGTTTAAATAAAAATATATATGTACATATATTTAGATATTTATCTTTCCTTCTTAAACTTAATATTTATCCTTTTCTAGCTAATGATTGAGAAAAAAAAAACGAGTAAATTATCATTTTTTATGTTTGAAGATTTTATTGTCATTACAATAAATTCCTCAAAATAAAAATTGATAAAATGTTTTTTAATGATATCAAGAATGAAATAAATGTATTTTATTTATTTGGGTGAACCGTGTTTTTATGAAATGAGACAGATATTTTCATTATTGAAACTAAAAAAAAACCCCATCAAATGTTTAACAACAAACTTACTTGTATTTATTACCACGTAAATGTATATATTCTCAGAATAATTACCGAATTAGAATAAACAGGTATTTTATCGATTTTAGTACATTTCCTACTCCTAATACATCCCAATTCAATTTTGTTAACCATCTTTCAACGAAGGAGGCAAAAACATCCCTGTATATAATAAATAAATATTCCTTTCGCTGTCACACTTCCCCCCATTTTAATTCATGTCGCCCCCCTTCCCAAAAGCTTCGGCTTTTCTTTATTTGATTAATAGAGCTCGCTTAATTTGTTCAGATAACAATTCCCTTGTTGCAGAATTAAATTATATTAGATCTGTTGCTATCGATCGTGCTTTTGTTTTATCTTATATCAATAGATTAATTTCTCATAGTCTTAATAAATGTGTCAATAATCCTGATTCTTCTGTTACTCTGGTTTCTTTTTCTAACCTTATTATTTTACCATTTCATAATAGTATTAGCTATAAAATAGCTAATATCTTACGACATTATGATTTTAGAATAGTTTTTAAACCACTCAATAAATTAATTTTTTCACAGTTGAAAGATCAAATTCCTCCTCAAAATCATTGGGGTGTGTACAATATTCAATGTAAATGCGGTTTGTCCTATATTGGACAAACTAAACAGAACTCCGTTACAGAGTCAAGGAACATATAAACTAAATAAAGAAAAAAGAATTGCAAAAATCCTCTATTGCTTCTCATTGCAAGGGGGGGAGGACATCATTTCAATTTTGACTCAGCTACTATTATCAAGAAATGCATTACTCATCTAGATTTAGACTTTTTGAAGCTGTTAACATTCGTAGATTTAAAAACTCTTTGGTTACTGATTTATCTAGAGTACCTTACATCTCAACTTTTTGTGTGGATTTGTTGTGTGACGACATTTCACTTCCGCTTTGATTTCACAGGCTGCTAGAACTTGGTGGTCTTTCGTTGTTGTGTCAGCTGATATTCGGGTTTTCGCCTTGCATGTAGTTGGAAGAATACTGTTTTTATACATAGATGTTATACACTGATGATGTGAGTCCTGTGAACTCACGAAACGTATACGTCTGGTTTTATTCACATTACCTAATGTATTTATTGTGCGTTAAAACGTTGATTTTTGGTGATTTAGATACTCCTGTGTATGTTTTTCTCTAAGTATGCTATGCATAGCTTATTAATGGAGAGAACGATTTTCATACTTTCTATAATAGAAAGAACAAACGTGTCAGTGCGTAAAGCTGACGTCATTTTGACGATGGCAACAGTAGATAATTAAGATTAACTTTCATTAATTTTTATTGCAATTTCAATTGTCTTTCCCAAAATTACGCCAAATAACAAGGATTTGTAAGTTCTTTAATGATATTTCATTTATTTAATTAGGAAGTAAAGTTTTTAAAGTGTATCAAAATTCGTATAATAATAAGGCTATCCGTTTTTAAATATGCAATGCAACATATTTGGTGAAATTTCGCAAAATAATAATTAAACTAGATGTTTAACCCGTTTAAGCACGGGTGTTCATGAATTTAAATCTAAAACCAAAATTAAAAATAACTATTCGATTTATAAAAATACTTTTCTACTACTGTGCATTTTTTTAAATAAAATTTAATTTATCATGTTACTATGGCAGCAGACGATGAAACGGTATCTTTGGAATAAGGGAATAACTAGAATAAAAAGTTTTGTTGATGTTTCTGATAAAAAGTGTATCTTTATTTTTTTAAACGGTAAAAATTAAGCTCAATTAAATAATATCTAATTATTTGCATGTGAGGTAAAAGAATTATCATAATACCCGCTAGAGCTTCTTAGTATCTCAGCGTGGCGTACGTAATATGTATATCTCACATTGGTTAGAGCTCGCGAGATTACGGATTGAACATAAAAAAGGCAAAAATTCGTCAGAAACATTAAAAAAATTCTATTTAAAATTTTCAAATTTTTTGTCCCAATCGTTCATGGGCCCCCTAGTAGCAACCCGTGTACCAAATTTCATAGCCCTGCGCCCTATGGTTTCCGAATTTTTCAGGTTACATAGATACGCGCACTGATTTTAATAGGGTAGATATTTCATTTGAAGAAAAGCATCAAATGTATCTGGAATGGAAGAATTTTGCTATATTAGATAATTTGGAAAATATATTGAAAATTTGCTCGTTGCGAGTTACTTTTTTAATATATTTACATACTTTTATTTTACTTAACTTGGTTCATGAAGGGTGCCCCAAAATTAAAGGAAGACTGAATTTTGCAGTATTATTATCCTGTTTTTAGTGCCTAAATTTTGTCTCAACAAAAATGTATTGACTGTATAAAAATGGAGATAGTTCAAAACGCATAAAAACTGAAAACCAAATGAAGCAAAAAAAAAAAAAAAAATCACAATTTTGATTAGCGGACTTAAGTTTATAAAGGGTGTCCCAAAATTATCGCAAGAAGTAATTTTGATAGAAAACACAGATTTACAATTAAAAATTCTATTTTTTTATTGACTCCTAAAGTATACAGTAAAGATAAATGTATGGACTAGCATATTCGGTAAATGGCCTCCACGTATTTGCTGGGTGTACAAAAATTTAGCAAAATTATAATTTTGCCCTATTTGTGCCTAAATCTTTTGTACCTGAATTGAAAGATATGGATGTGGACGACATGTGGTTTTGACAAGACGGTAACTTAAATACGGTAATTTCTCAGAAACGTATCGTACAAATTGTATAAAAACTTGTTTTTAGGCTAATTGAGGGATGTAGAGTTCATTTATGCTGTCAGAATTGTGTATTGCTTGAAAAAAATAAAGTTATGGTTCTTTTAATATGTAGATGGGCCCCTAAGCAAATTTTTATATTCATCATTTAAAAGTAGATTTTATTTGTGTGGTACCAGTAACTTTCTTCTACGATAATTTTTTGCAGAGTTAGTAAAGAGTGTTTATTTTTTTTTCCACGACTGTACCTCAAAACAAAGATATGCATACCTGAATTCTAAATACAACTAAAACTAGTAAGAGCAGGATTTAGTAAACTCTTCTCTCGTTGTCTGTTTCAAAGACATTCTCGGCCTTGCGGCCAACTTAAACATTCACATACCCTTTTTATGACAACTGTTATCACAGTTAAATATATCTATTAGTAAAATACAGGATGATCGCAAACCTTTGAAAAATATTTTCTTTACTAAAATATAAACATAGTTCAATTTACAAACATAAACTATATTGCAAGAGTAACAATACTGAGACACAAAACTGAGCAAAAATTGACATTGTTATAGGCCGGGCTACGGAGTCGGTGAGCAAAATGGACGACTCCGATTCCAACTCCAGGAATTTTAACAAATCCGATTCAGATTTCGACTCTTTCACTCAAAAATGTGCCGACTCCGACAATGCAGACCTGCTGAAAAATGGACGACTTCGACTCCGACCCCAGGAATTTTAACCGCTCCGACTTTAACTACGACTCTTTCGCTCAAAAATGGGCCTGAGTCCGACTCCGCAGCCCTGGTTATAGAAGATATTGTAAATGTGAACCTTTTTCTCGGACAGAAAAAGGTATGTGTTTTTTTTTTTTTTTTTTTTTTAATTTGAGGCTCGATTCTCAATGTTCAAACACTTATTTTTTTAATGTCATGTTCAATGTTTGATTTCAGGTCAACGATGGAAAGCTTTCTCAAACTCTTCTGCGGTGATTGCAACATCTTATTCTTGATTTTCTCCATTTTGTCAGAATAAGAACAGATGTGCGGCCAAGTTTTTTTTTTAATCATGAAAGCTTCCAATTTCTTAAAATTGGGTTATCAAACGGTATATACTTATCTTATTCGTCGCTTGAACATTTGGATATGTCTCTTTAAACGTTTCAATAAATTTAACGAAAGACGTTGTTACGAAATAATGTTTAATCATAAAAATTCTTTTTGCTTTGGAAAATTTCACTTCCATCATCGCCATTTTTCACGAAATAAATGGTTTTTACAGGTTTACAACATGAACTGCAACTGAAATTTGTACTGGTAAAAGATTTTCAAATGTATAGTGCTGCCATTATCGAAAATTAATCCCATTATTATTTTTTTCGTACTTTGTTTTTGTACAGTTTTTGAAATTTTTGATTGCATGACTTTTCAGTCAACCTGGTAAACAGGTTTTATAGGATATATGCAATGTTCAGGATTGGCATTGGCGACTATTTAAATATTTTATTCCCACCACTATTTTTGAAAAATACAATCTACACTATATTGCTCTTGCACATGTTTTCAAAGTGTGCATGTGAAAAAATTTTGATTTCAGAAAGTGGTGCGAGATAGAATTAAAAAATAGTCGCCAGTGGCATCTCTGAACGTTCAAATGTTTGGAACAGATGTCTTATTATCCCGGGGTCCGCCATCTTGGATTTTTTTCTTGGCGTGAATTAAAATTGTTTTCTAATTAATAGTTATAATTATTATATTCCAGTTTTTTCAATATTATATTAAACTATCAACAATATTTAAGAATTGGCGACATTTACTATTTGACGAAAAAGGAGTTTTCATGCAAGAAAAAAAATCCAAGATGGCGGACCCCGGGATAATAAGACATCTAAGCCAAATGTTTTTATAAAAATGCATTATAGCAGCAAAAATATTAAAGAATGATACTGATTAGTGTGAATTGCGGTGCTCTTTCATAATTAAATATTCTTGAACTTTGGAGAAAAAGTTGATAGTTTAATTCTTAAAATTAAATGAAAAATAGTGTAAGCAGGCTACTGATTAATGTTCATAAATCGTAATGTTTTCATTTAATGTTTCATGTTTATGTGAAACAAAAAGGGTCCAAAAATAAACATCAGTCTTCCCTGATTTTTTTTAGAGGCCAAGCATTGTGTTTTTGCGGACCAGTGCCGTATCGCATCCCAGCATTTGCTAAACATTGGATTAGGTGAATGAACAGAAACTAAAAGATCATACAAATCGATTCCTATTAACATAATTTCAGATTACAATAACAGGGTGTGTACTATATTTTTCTTCTAACTGAAGAAGTTAAAACAACAATGGAATTAATAATGTGCCAAACCACGCTTGCTAAAATATGCCAACTGGCTCTAAAACTTCCACAATGGAATATTTTAAACACTGAATAATAGAAAGTAAAATGTAATAAAAAAGCGTGCAATAATTTAAAAAATATAAGCTTTAATTAATTAATAGTTTATTGTTATTTAAAGTTTGATTACACGTTCAGATAACAATTTTGAAATCTTGAATAAAAAATTTCAAATATTTTTTTATTTTATTTTTTTATTTTTTTTTTGGCTTAAAAAAAAGAAAAGTAATGTAATATTTTTAGTAAATTCACTAGTTTGACATTTTTACTAAATGCAAATCATAGTGGTGACTTTTCCACAATCGGAGCCCATGCCAAATTAACGTATTGTGAGGGGAAATCTTTTGTAACGACTTGAATTGCAGTCATTAGGTCTAATATTGAAGATAAACACAAAGGCGAAGAAAGAGCTGAGCTCATTCAAAATTATCTTTGTGTTCAACACGATATAACCATAAATTATTCCTATATTATTGCTAGAAACCATTTCATTTTCTAACAGTATTGCTTACAGAAAAAATCAATCTTTAAACAATGTACATATTTCTAAATTTTACATTACTTACATATTTAAAACGAAAGGGCATCCTTCCAAACTACATTTTTAGTTGGACTCTGATTGGTTGAATGATGTATGTCAGCTCCTAACCGGAATTTCTAGAAAGTTCCCTAAACTCTGAAAGCAAATTGTTTAGTCGAATGTCGGCATAATTTCGCCATATATCGCTGAATATGTAGACATTCTTTCATTTGGCGCCAATCGTTTTGGTACTGGCAATCTTGCAAGTCAATTGTCCCTCCAAATCTTGAAAATGTCGCCAATATTTCACAAAATCTCGCCAAATCTGGTGAAATGTTGCAAAGTTTGCGACTTTTTCTGCTGCCAACTGTTCTACAACTTAACTAACTTTTTAAACTTTCATTGCAAATGACACGCATTGATCCGCAGTGACGTAAAAAATGACTAACTACTCGAATTTTCTCGAACATATAACCCATCCCAAAAGTTCTCTCGTACCCCAAAATGATGTTAAACAAAATTTATTCAAAATGTTAGAGTCGTTTTTTATATAAAATTTGCATACACACATGCGCATGGAGACAATATTTGCCCGTATTATAATGTATGATTCAGTACTTCCAAAAAAGTTATCACTGCAAAAACTGTTTTAACTCTTATACTTGTTCAATACAATCTCACATGAGATTGCCTTGCAAATAAGATTAGACATTGTGTCAATACTGAGAAAGGTATTTTCAAAGATGAAGGAAAACGGTGTTTTAATTATCAAAAGATAGTATAACCCTTATTTGTTTATCTCGAGTAACGTATTTTACTTATAAAATCACGAATATATCATTGCTTCCCAATATTTATCATTTTAATCTAACATCCTGGTCATAAAATTGACTTTTATACAATTGTGTTTAATGCTTCAATCAACTGTAAAAATAGAATAGGGAGATTTCGAAGATGTTCATTCAAATATCGAATAAAAAAATGTTTCTATGTATGATTTTTTAATAATTGTTTATTTATTTTATATTTAATATTTAAAAAAGAGTTTCATGGAATATATATATATATATATATATATATGTCTTTTTTTCGGCTGTTGTAAAACATTATTTAAAATAAAACATATTGAAATATACCAGGTTGTAACGAAAGTTTCCCGCCACATCTAATATGGTCTGCTCAAAGGGTTCGCATTGACACGTTTGCTCATATTTTGTCAAAAGATTTTTGGCATTTGAAAGAAAGAGACTTGCATTATAACAATATGTTGTGAAATTTGTAAAAAAAATATCATTATCATTAAGTACAAGGTGTCTGAAATGGAACTATCACGCTACCAGATTAGAACCATCATTTACTTGCAGTTCTATTGCAAAACGTTAGGTACAGAATGTAACCGAAAAAAGTGCACATCTTTGGATACTATTGTTGTATCATATGACACTGTAAAGGTTTGGCCTAATGGTGGTTATATATAAAAGTACAGTTAATTATATATATTATAATTAGTATTATGTAATGGAGATTTGGCGGAAAACTTTCGTTACAACCTAATATAAATTATTAAATTACCTATATCTAATTACATTTTTCTTAATTACCTTTCGGTTTAATTTTTAGTAAGTTTAATTTCAATAATCATTGATTGAAAATTGTTAAAAATTTCCTTTTCTTTTTAACATTTAAAAAAACTAAAAAAATAAGGTGTTGCTAGTAACATTTAAAAGTTAAGTTTAATTTTGTGATATGTAGACAACACTATATACCAGTAGCAAGTCATCTAAAGCTCAGTCTTTAAAATTAAACTTTCATTTACATTTATTAGGACAACCGATTGGCAACAGTTTGAATTGCGGAGTTTGAATTGTGGTATAAAATGTATTTCCATATTGGTATTAAACGATCTTCATGTTGTTAATTGTTTTTTTATGTCCATGTGAAACAGCGTTTCTATAAAAATGTTTATTAACCTCGCTGTTTGGGTAAAGATCTTGTTACTTTGCATAAAGTAGCTCGATTTTTAACCGCTTCAAACTTCTGTCTTAATGTTGCCAAGACATGGATGGTGGTCACTGTTCTTCTCTTATAATGATGTGATGTTATTTTCTATAAAGCAAGGGAAGTTTTTTGAAAGATTTGCTAAAATATCTGCGATCATGCTAAAGTTGTGAATGAAAATTCATCTTCGGTTTTGCGTGAGTTACCAGCATCTTTTAAGACTTAAAAAAAAAAAAAAAAAAAAAAAAAAAAAAAGGCTGAACAACATAAAATTTTCTGACATAGCATCGCACTCATTTTTAAACAGAAAAACATGAAATTTTCGAGTAAGACAGACTATTCAACTCAAGTAGAATGCATTTCCCTTTTCTGATAATTTGTTTACATCATCAGTTGCAATCGATTGCTGTGTTATTACGCCATTTCCATTGCCATTTCTAACTCTAATTACGTTTTCTGAAAGATCTATAGACTTAATCAATAATCGGAAAAAGCTGTTCGGATTCATACTTTCCGAATAACAATACTTACAAATCTTCTTCAAGGTTGGAGTGGCACAGTTGAGGTTTAGTCCAACATAGCAAAAAATGTCCAGACCAGGAGTCGAACATAGATATTTTGGCTTGTCGCGCCAATGCTCTACCTATTGAGGTATCCGGACGATACCTGGTTGACAGAATTTAATCTTATTTGTTGGACATAGTTGCGACCTTCAGTGCGAGTTTATGAGCTATAACTATAGCATTTACACTGTCAGCAAAAGAAAATTTGACACCCAAGCCCCAAACTCAATTTTCTGTTTATTTTACTTTTTCCTACTTTAAATAGAAGAGGTGGGTGAGAGTTTCTATATCGCGTTGTTCACATGGAGTGTTGGCCCTTGCAGCTTGATATGACTCAGCGATCTCCTTTTAGTACTCGTAATGATTTGAAAAGAAGGCGTTTTTAAAAATTTTCAATGACTGTCAAGATTTTTTTCCCTGGTTCTGTGCATGGGGAAAGTAACGTTCAGATAGATCAATAGGTAGAGCATTGGCACGGCAGGCTAAGGTATCCATGTTCGATTCCTGACCAGGAGATGTTGTTTCTCTCTCTGTTTGAGAAAACCTAAAATGTCGTACTCCAACCTTGAAGATTATTTATCCTGTTGAAAAAATAATTCCTTCTCTTCATCATGACCTAATTGTTTGGTATACAGAATTTTCCGTGTTATCACGCACACTCCTCATATCTACCCTATATATATAAAATCCTAATGAAACGAATTTATGAAACGAATATATGAAACGGCTGAAATGTAACGATTCTTTGAATCGACTGATTAAACAACTGATTATGTTTCACGGCGATTTATCCTAAAATATGGAATACTTTGCGATGAAATTGACACCAAAAATCAATATTGATCCGCAGATTTCAAAACTGGTATTAGAATTTTTTAATTCGAATTTGTTTTCGAAATATTAATTTTTTTCTAATTTTATATACATTTTTCTAATGATGGCAACTCAAATTTTAATCAGACAGATATTTTTTTTCTTCAAATTTTAGAAAAGGTTATTATTTTAACGAATTTGGCGAAAAGTTTGGCCTCCCTTAAATGTATGCTAAGAAATGTATCATGTTACTTTTATTCATAATTCAATTTGTATTTCATTATCATTTTATTTAATACAAACAGAAACATTTAAAATAAATTGCTTTCAATTCTTTATTTTTTTTTTAAACGACATGAAAAGAAAAATATTAGGCACAGAGATCATATACGCACCGGGGTACCTAATTGGCGCCAAAATGGCATTATTTTGATTGATATGGTAACCCGGCAATTGTTGTTTATTTAATAATAAGTTTATTTACTTTATTTTCTTTTTTTGAATTACATAAATTGTTTTATTTTATAGTTAATTATTTTTCTGGTTATTTTCCTTTAAAAATAAAAAATAATAGAAAATAATTAATTAATACGATACTACTACTTAGTTATTCCATCGACCCATTTCGCCAAATTATATAAATCGCCAAACCACTCGCTAAAATATACAAATTGACATAATTTTTATTTTAAATAACCAAAGATTAAAGAAAATAGTATAACATTAATAAATATACAAATAAAACGTCGAAATAAAAATCACTTGATGACGTAAAGACGTGTAACTTGCTTAAAGTCAAGTGAATGTGATATTTATCAACCATTATTGGCATTTAATCTTATAGTTTGATGACAAATCTTATAGTTTGATGACAGATTTTGTTCGACGGGATAACTAAGTAGTACCAAAAATACATATCTAACTCGTATTCGAAAACGAGGATTTTGCCAAATTTTCGTAAAAAAAAATCACGCCAAACCGGGTGCGTGTATGGCATCTGGCCAAATATTAAATGATGTAACAAACGATGACATTTAATTTCAACTTCAAAGCAATATTTTAATTTACCACTCGAAAAAAAAATGCTAACTGGCGAGTTGAAAAAAAGTCCTTCCGGCCAGTGCCGGGAGGAAGAGGTAGCTTTCATATTCCTTATTTTAAAAAAGCCAACTTATATTATTCAAACACACGAAGCTCAATTAAGTGGAAACCGAATGTAGGAGATTCAATACTAATTTTTATCAATACTAAATCATTATGAATGAGAATTTCGTGAAATTAGTCAGCTTTATCCAAGCTGCTTTTATTTAAAGTAACTTACATTTGGTTGCCAAATTCGGCGATTTCTTAAAGTGCCTGCCATTTTAAGACAAGATGGTGGATGAGGCTAACCAGTGAACTTGGTCGCGACCTTAGTAATTGCTGTGAACATGCTCACTCACATCGGAATCGGTTGATATATACAAGTGCTGTCGCAGGCAGACAATCAGATTTTTCAAAATGTCACCCACGTTAGAAATTTAAACTGCTATATCTGAGCCATTTTTTAAGATAAAGACAAACAAAAAACCTCCTGAATCCTTATATCAAGGTCAAATACTTAACAAAGAAACCTTTTTCAATTTCTAATTTTTTTGCACCTCACTTTAAATATAATTTTTTTTAATTTAATGGCCGCCATTTTGAAACAAGATGGCTGATGAAGCTGGCCAGCGAACTTTGTCGAGATATTGATGTGTACTATCCACATGCCTTCTTCCATCGAAATAGGCGAATACGTGTGGTATCGCGTGACAAATACAAGATCGTTTCAAAGTGTTATCCATGATAGAAATTCAAAGTGCTATAATTCAACCACTTTTTAAGATATAAACAAAAGAACAAATTTTCAGAAACAAAAACTGCTCCAGAATCTTTGTATCAAGGCCAAACACATAAAGAAAATCTTTTTCATTTTCCAATTTTTTAATACATCATTTTAAATTTTAAATTACATTTTTTTTAAATGGCAACCCTTTTGAAACAAGATGGCGAATGAAGCTGGCCAACGAACTCGGTCGAGACATTGGTATGTACTATGTACAGACCAAATTACATTGAAATCGGTTCATAAATACGCCTGTTATCGCGTGACAAAAATCAGGTCGTTTTAAAATATCAGCCACAATAGAAATTCAAAATGTTATAACTCAGCCATTTTTTTAGATATAGACGAAAGAAAACCTGTTCCGGAATCTTTGTATTAAGGTCAAACACATACAAAAAAAAATATTTTTCATTTTCCAATTTTTTGGTATCTCATTTTAAATTTATTTTTTTTAATTTTTTTTAAATGGCCGCCATTTTGAAACAAGATGGCGGATGAAGCTGGCCGACGAACTCGGTTGAGTTATTTGTATGTACTATGTACACACCAAGGTACATCCAAATCGGTTCATAAATACGTCTGTTATCATGTGGCAAAAATCAGGGCGTTTCAAAATGTCAGCCACGCTAGAAATTCAAAATGCTATAACTCAGCCATTTTTTAAGATATAGACAAAACAAAAACTGCTCCCGAATCTTTTTATCAAGGTCAAACACATAAAAAAAAATATTTTTTCAATTTTTAATTTTTTGGTACCACATTTCAAATTTAAATTTTTCTTAAAATTTTAAATGGCCGCCATTTTTAAACAAAATGGCGGATGAAGCTGTCCAACGAACTCGGTTGAGACATTGGTCTGTACTATGTATAAACGAAGTTACATCCAAATCGGTTCATAAATACGCCTTTTATCGCGTGACAAAATTCAGGACGTTTCAAAATGTCAGCTTCGCTAGAAATTCAAAATGCTATAACTCAGCCATTTTTTAAGATATAGACAAAACAAAAACTGATACGGAGTCTTTGTATAAAGGTCAAATACATAAGAAAAAAATATTTTTCCATTTTGCATTTTTTGGTACCACATTTCAAATTTTAAATTTTTTTTAAATTTTTAAATGGCCGCCATTTTGAAACAAAATGGCGAATGAAGCTGGCCAACGAACTCGGTCGAGACATTGATATGTACTATGTACACACCGAATTACATCCAAATCGGTGCATAAATACGAGAGTTACAGTGTGACATAGGTCAGATATATATATATATATATATATATATATATCAATTTTGAACGGAGGGTGGTTTCGGGGTCTGGGGGTCATGATCGATGAAAATATACCAAAATTTTTTGAAATCGCTTTCCTCCGAACGGCTGCAATAGGTAGCTTTTTGTAAAGAAAGCTACCTAATAGTTATTGGCGAGATTTGCACCCGGCTAGCGTAACAGTACCAAGAATTATTTGCGACAATGCTTTATGTAGTATTATTCGGAGAAAAAAAAATGATTTTTTTTTTATCGAAATGGAAAGCTTTCGGCACAAATGCCACATAAGGTCCCATATTGACGCTATTTTTTTCTGACGCCAATGTCATATACGCAACGGGTACTTAACTGGCGCCATAGTATCGGTATTTTGCTTGATTTGATGAGCCGGATGTTGTTGTTTATGCTGTTGCTCTCTCCCCCAAATTAGCGTCGGGAAAAAATCGCGCCAATATGGTGCCGTATATGATATCTGGGCGAAACTTTCATATGAAAAGCGAAGGGATCAGAGCGTATTTATTTATGGCAGTTACATGATTTGGACTATTATAATATAGATGAAATGATGGCGATAGAATAATATTTGGCGACTTAATACCTGTACCTGGCTGATATTAAAGTACCAAAATGGCTCCAGGAATATAAAAAGCGAAGTGGTTCGCCCGGAACTCTTGATGATAGTCAGATGACTTAGGCTATAGCTGTAGAAATTGTTTTAAAATACCGGGAGACAAAGACTCTGTACACTTAATTCCTTTTATTTTTAGCTTCTTTTCAAACGTTTAACTGATCCTCTTTAATCAAACACGAAAACAACCATTGGATGTCTTAACAGCAACTGATTCGGCCTTAAATTTTTGCAATCAAAAGAAATTGAATGGAATCCCGTTTACAGGGAGATCCGCACAGCTTTTTTCAGTACAATTCAATCTTCTATGATATTTTTTAAACCGATCAGATTAGCATGTTTTTAGATTCTGCGGTGTATGAACGGGGTTTGGCGAGCGCAGCTTGCTGGGGCAAAGCCCCCTAGTATAAATGCTATAAAAATAGCTCGGATGAATAAAACTAACGTTTCAGTTCGCAGCCATGTCCAATATATAAGAATGAATTATGTCAGACAGATATCGTCCTGATAGATAAATCGGTAAAGCACTAGCAGCGTAAGCCAATGTATCCAGGTTCGGTTCCTGGTCGGTACATTTTTTGCTCTTTTCGAATAAACCCCAGCTATGCTACTGAAATCTTGAAGGTGATTTATGCAGATGAAACATTTAAATAAATTTTATTGGAAATTAATTGAAAAATTATTTACAATTATATATATATGTTCATCGACGCTGGGCTTATTTGTATCTCATGTTTCGCCGCAGGATTGCGTGCTCATGAAGACTTTTCCATCTTGTGCTGCAGTTGCAGACTTACGAACATATGTGAGTGAGAGATGCTAAGCTGGGTATCGTCCTCGTCGCTTAAATGGTAGAGCATTTGGAGCGCGATTCCAAGAGTTCCAGCTTCGATTCCCGACTTGGACATTTTTTCACTCTGTTGGTTCTACGCTTAGTTAGCAATGTGATAAATCACGTATTAAATATTTTTAAAAATTCCTTCTCTTCTTTAAAATACATGAAAATTTTGTGCATTTAAGAATAGAAATCTCTTCTTCAGTTTATCAGAAAGTAGCCAGTTTGGATATGAGAGTAGTTTTAATAAGTGAGTAAATTTCAACGCTACATTTAACTCAGTGTTCTAACATGGGAAACGCTATTAGGTTTCATAGTTTCCAATTAGGAGCAGTTTGAACTTTCGTGCTTTTAAGAAGAAAAATGACTTCATCTGTTTTCCGAATGTAACTAGTTTGGATTTGAGAACAGCTTTAATAAGTGAGTAAATATTGACCTTATATTTCCATGAGTTTTCTAAACCCTAGTTCTCAAATAAGAATGCTTGCGGATTTTGTACGTTTAGTATTAGAAATGACCTTGAATTTGTCAGAAAATAGCCAGTTTCGATTTAAGAGCAGACTTAATCAGTGAATGATCTTCAATACTATATTTCCATTAGTGTTCTAAAGCGGAACACCCTATTCGGCTTCATAGCTTCTAAAGAAGAATACTTGGATATTTTGAACATTTGAGAGAGAAATAACTTCGTGAATTTGTCAGAAAATTACCAGTTTGGATTTGAGAGCAGCTTTCATCAATGAGTGAATTTCAACCCTATGTTTCCATCAGTATTCTAAACGGAAAATGCTATTCGGTGTCAGATTTCCCACATAAGAGTTCTTTGAAATATCACGCATTTAAGAATTGACCTCTTTCGAAGTCATATAGCATTTTACCTCACCCTATCATCGAAACGTTTTGAAAACTAAACGAATGTGTTCAGAATCTCTTTAAACTGCGGTTTTAAATGATATGCGAAAATATCCGCCAATCACGTTCTGCGGTTTCGAAATATTTACTGTGTTCTTATCACTTTTTACTTGCTTAAATTTAGCAAAATACATATTTAAAATAGATAATATATATATATATATATATATATATATATATAATGTTTGTAAATGATTACTTTAACCCTTTATCTGCTGTATTATGATCTACTGCAATTTTTTTCATGTAATTTTTTTCTTCAGTTACTGCAATGAAAATTTAAGGATATATACATAAAAAAATACTCACCTGTGGGAAACGTAATTCATCAGAGGTAATTAATTAAAGTGATACTTTAAGGTACCGTTAGTATTCTATGGCTAAAATATTTTCATAACAGAAAAGCCAGATGGTATATCAAATAAAGTTTAAACACTTAAAAATGCTAAATAACAAGAAGACACTCTCAAGTTAACAATAGAAAAATATTAACTTGAAATATAGCCCAGTGGTTCGGGGGATGAATTCGGAATTAATTAGGGGAAAGCTGGAAATTGTTTTAATGCCTTCTGTTTAGGTCTAGAATGAATATGCTATGATTTCCCCCTCGTACTAGGTGAGCGTTAGGAAATATGTATAGAATTATAGTAAAAAAACACGTGTTTTTGCGTACCATAACAATATCTCAAAACAACTAACTCTGTCAAAAACATTGCACAGATGTTGTAGAGCTTAAAATTTTGAGTAAAATGAGTACCTAGACTCAATACTTATGTTGAATATTAAGGTCACAATTCTACTTCAAAGTCTTAGACCCATCATCAGGGGGATGACCTCAGAATTAATTAGGAGAAAACTGAAAATTGTTATAATCCCTTAAGTTTAGGTCTAAAATGAACGTACTATGTTTTCTTCTTCGTACTTGGGTGAATGTTAGAAAATATGTACATATTTATTTTATTACACGTTTTTTTTAGTTTCCTTAATAATATTTGAAAACAGCTAACAATATAAAAAAAATTGTCAGTACAAATGTTGTAGAGCTTAAAATTCTGAATAAAATGAGTACCATCATTAATATTTTTATTCAACATTAAGATTGCAATTCTATTTCAAAATTTTTCAAATCAAGAGCTTGAAGCCAGGAGAGACCAAGTTAACTTAACAATATCTCAAATTGCGGCCTTAATATTGAAAAAAATATTAAGTGTAGGTACTCATTTTACTCAGAATTTAAGCTCTATAACTATTGTACTGACAATGGTTTTGATAGAGTTAGTTATTTGGAGATATTGTTAAGTTAACTTGGTCTCTCCTGGCTTCAAGCTATTGATTAGTGGTTAAGGCACAATTTTGAAATAGAATTGCGACCTTAATGTTGAACAAAAATATTAATGATGGTACTCATTTTATTCAGAATTGTAAGCTCTACAATATTTGTAGTGACAATGTTTTTTATAGAGTTAGCTGTTTTGAGATATTGTTAAGGAAACTAAGAAAAACGTGTTTTTCGAAAACAAATATGTACGTATTTTCTAACATTCACCCAAGTACGAGGAAGAAAACGTAGTACGTTCATTTTAGACCTAAACTGAAGGGATTATAACAATTTCCAGTTTTCTCCTAATTAATTCTGAGGTCATCCCCCTGATGATGCGTCTAAGACTTTGAAATAGAATTGTGACCTTAATATTCAACATAAGTATTGAGTGTAGGTACTCATTTTACTCAGAATTTTAAGCTCTACAACATTTGTATTGACAATGTTTATGACAGAGTAAGCTGTTTTGAGATATTGTTATGGTAAACTAAATATTGCTATTTTAATTTTCTGGTCTGAATTTGGTATATACGAATTCAAAATTCTATTAAAATCAAAACTCTGTTGTTTGCATATATGCAAAGCTGCGCACTAAAGGGTTGCAGTGAGTGATACTTATAAGTACCGTCAGCAGAGAAAGGGTTAATATGGTATATCGTGTATTTCATTTTAACACAAAGATTGCATTGTAAACGCGAACTGATTTCTTTGTTTCGTTTTTTTATCGTTCTTATCATTTTGCACCCAACTATATTTCTATTTTTGAACAACATAATTTCTGAATTAAATAAATTGAGCTACAATGACACCTCCTCCTTGTCATTATTGTAATTTAATTTAATTCAATCGTAGTGTTTCTGTATTGATTTTCGTAAGATGCTCCTTCTCTTCATTATAGTAACTTAATTTAATTGATATCGTTCAAAGCCAAATTTTAATTTTTTTTTGTGAGAATGATGTGCAGTTAATAGATATGACCATGTTTCTTTCATTCTTTGTAAATATTTAAGTATGATTTATCTCCTGCAATACATTTAACAATTTCTTTATGAAATGTTATTATATTATGTAACAATTGCTTTAATACTTCTTTGTAATTAATAAGTAATTTTTAAGTACAATTTAACATTGAAATTAGGTATAAATCTATAATTTGTAGAACTTGTGTCATTCAGGTATTATTATGTAATATTTTTGTTACATGTCCAGGCTTTCTGTAAATATTTAAGTATCGTTTATATTAAGCAATACATTTAGCAATCTCTTTATGAAATTTTAATTAATGTGCAGTGTATGTGTATTATAGTATGTAAAAAATTATTTGATGCTTCTTTGTAATTAATAAGAAAAGTTTCAGTCCTATTTTACGTTAAAGTTAAGTATAAACCAAATTTGCACACGTTCTGTTATTCAGGTGTTATTCTGTAATAGTTTTGTTATATGTCCAGGTTTTCTTTCATTCTTAAGTATCCTTTATCTCATGCAAAACGTTTAACAATTTCTTTATGAAATGTTAATTAATGTACATTGTATATGCATTACATTATGTAACAATTTATTTGATACTTCTCTGTAATTAATAAATAATTTTTCAGTCCAATTTAGCATTGAAGTTATGTATAAACCAAATTTCTAGACGTTCTGTTATTCAAGTATTATGCAATATGTTATACCACGTAATATATATGAATTATAACTTTTAAAAAATTTAAAGAAAGGAGAAAAATTCAGGGTCTTTTCACTTAAGGTACTCTTCTCTCTTAGGGTCCAGATTTCTGGGCTCACCTAAGCTTTGAGGATTCGATGGAGGGTAGAAGGGTTTTCCTGTCTTTGTGACTTATAGGTCTTAGAGGGAAGCTATCTTGCGCGGCCGGTGCGTTACAAAAAACTAAAACTTCTGCCCGCGCCCGACCTCTTTTTACTTTCTCTGTTCACGGCCCGTGAAAAAATCAAGAGATCAGACCCGACTCAGATTCCACAGAAAATGCCGATTTCTCTTAACATACAGTAAAGATTTTCCAGAATACCGTATACATGTTTATGGGAAATTTTGACATTAAAGATTACTATATGTTTCAGATTACTATACGTTCGCAAGACAGAAAATGCAGAATAGCATCAGTACCTCCCTGCCATGTAGGCCTAGCATGTGAAATGAAATTGTATCCTGATCCAGGCCCGATCTAGTCTGCTGAAATAACTAAGCCCTAGTTCAGATATGACGCAATTGCCAATGCCTATCTCTACGCTGGGCATGTCATATTTCTGTACTGATGTTGCAAACCAAACATCGGCTCATACAGCATATTTATACTAGTCCATTGAAACGCCTCATCCAACTGAAAATTTTTCATATTTTATTGGCTTTGTTTGATCCTTTTAAATTTTCATATCGGGTCTAATTTTTTTTTATCAGCTCGGTCCGTTAAAAAAATTGTCTTTAATCCACCGACCTGGCCCGGCCGTTGGAAAATATCCTTTCTTGGCTCGGGCAGACTTATTTTATGTTTATGCTTCTGACTGGCTGTTTGCGAGTGGATGATTTCTGTTATTTCTGTGAAAAGGAGATTATGATGCTTAAATTTAATTTAATTTCAGTTAAAGTGTGTGATAACGTATTTTTTGCAATACTTAGCACATTTATAAATTCTGATTTACAGATTAAATGGGATTGATACGTTTATCATGTGAAATATTTTAAATGGAAAAGATTTTAAAATATGTGTATAAATTTGTGAAAAATATTAAAATGACATTTTTTTAAAAATCAAGTTCAAAAAGTTTTAGCGTACGCTAAAGTATTCTTCAAGAATATGGCTGCCATTGTTCACAATTTTTAACACTTTCCAACATAGTTGCAAAGTGTTTATGAATTACTATAATTTTTTGTAGAGTTCGTAAGGGTCAACAGCTGAGAAAGGTGATATTGATTCTCTAAATTGCAATTCTTCCATTTTAAAATATGGTACGTTAAATATCAAACTCAAACAGTCATCAGGATCCACACGAGCAGTATATTAGATCAGTTTCAGCATATAATCTATTTTCTTCGTCTACAGATGTCAGAAAATAAGTGTAGATTATCAAAATTGCTATTCATTGTCGAAATTTAACATATTTTCATTTGTCTCATTTCTTTCGTCGAAAAAGATCTTTTTATTCAGAACAATGTTATCAAATCCATTATTTTTATATTTGGTATTCAAAGTACATAAAACAAACGTTTTGCATTATATTCAAATGTAAATCTTATATTTCTATTAACATTTCATTATAATTGTATTTGAAAGAAATAAATTACGTTAACGCTTCTCCATTGCATTAATGTAATTTAATTTAATTTAGCTCTCGTCTTTCCGTCTTGAATGTCACAAAAGATACTCCTTCTCTTCATTATAGTAATGTAATTGCATTCAATTGTCTTAGTTCAGTGCTGAATTTTAATGAAAGTTGCGAGAATATTTCGCTGTTTAAATATGAATTTAGTAAATATCTCTCGGTTTTGCAGTTTAAGATGCTTAAATTTAATTTAATTCTTAGTAAAGTGTTTCATTACGTATTTACTTAAATGCTTTATAAATGATGATTTAACATATTAACTGGAGATCATCGTTGTTATCGATAGAAATATGGAAAATTCAACCATTAGTCGCGAACGTACATTTCACGTGCATGAGACTATACGAATAAACATCTAGCTGGTACATATGAAATATAAAGATAACAAAGAATTTATGCAGCATTTTTTTTTTTTTTTTTTTTTTTTTTTTTTACAATAAACTAGGGGGCTCGGCCCCCTACGAGCTACGCTCGCCAACCCCCGTTCAGACACTGCAGTCTCTAAAAGCACGCTAATTTGATCGGCTTAAAAAAGATTTTGGAAGATTGAATTATAATTAAAAAAAAACGATCTCCCTATAAACAGGTTTTCATTCATTTCTCTTTGATTGGGGAATTTTACGGAAAAATCAGCTGCTGTTAAAAGATACAATAGCATTTCAAAATCATCTAATATAAAATGAATTAAGTAAACAGAGTCTTTGTCTCCCGGTATTTTTTAACAAAGCGAAAAGAAAGTCCTTTTAAATAAGACATTTTAAATATATCGTTTTTAATCTGACGTAATTTTCACCAAACTTTTCTTTCCCTTTTTAATATTCACGTGAAAATGCTTTTATTAGAAATGAAATATTATTTACGCTGTCCAAAAAAAAAAAAATAGTTGAAAAGTTCATCTCAAAATATCAAGTAAATGTCTCGCGCTATTTTTAAATTTATACTGTTTTTCAATATTATTTTGTGTTCATTTTATGTAATAACTGTAATGTGACGTAAATGTGATGTAATTTCTCCTATTTAAGACTTCTAACGCATGTTAATAAATTTATTATTTTGCAATATCCTTTCTCTGTTAAAATTCATGTGTAATTATAGATGAAGTAATTTTCAATAAGTTCCTGCTTTTTATACGTAATTATTTAATTCTAATTTGAGAGTTTTTTTCTGTTTATAATAGTCACGTGTAAATAAATTTTTAATTTGAAGCAAACATTATTATTTCCGTTGTTTATACAGTTGGCAACAGGTTAAATTAGTACAATTTTCTGAAATAAGTAAAACATATCTCTCGAAATGCTGAAAATTTGAATTTAAAATAGAAATGAAACCTCGAAAAATGAGTCAAATTAAAAAAATAAATTCTAAAAATTATTAAATTCCGATGTATAGTTTTTGCTCCTATAAAACTTTTTTAGTGGAACGATTTTGTCCAACTTTAGCATTAAATATCTCTTAAAATATTTCTTCGATTTGAAAACTGTCTGTATCAGCGTGTTTATCAAACATTTTTGTATAATACTACCGATTTTCATATTTTTGTATGCATTATTTTTCTTAATATTAGCGAAGAAAGTCCTCCGGTCACAAAAAATTCAAAACCGGCGGCGGCGGCGGTGACAGCGGTAGTTACTTTTTTTTAGAATAGAGAGATACAAAAATTACGCATTAAAGTTCCCAATAAATTATTTTATATTCTGCATTAAATAAAGTATGTTTGAGACAAATTTAACTCTTTATAAGCTTCATACAATGTATGGGTTGCTTGATAAATGTGTTTAACCTCTTTGGTTTCAGATACATACTTGCTGGCAAAAGTAACGGAAATGACCAGATGGAATCTACCAGAACATTGAAAAAGAGAAAGCTGCTTCATAATAGCAACCCAGTATCCCAATCAAGACAATATTGCATACTCCTTAGTACCATAAACCGATTTCAGTGATGTTTGTGCTAATTTCACTTAGCGAAGAAGAGCTAGGGCCGGTCGATGATAAATGTATTATAATTAAAATAAAAAATCAGACTGTAACATCATCTTCTAAGAAAAGCTAATACATTGTAGATGATGAAGGGTTAATGTACTGGTGTTTTCGTTTGAGAAATTAAAAAGCATTCTCTGGCAGCGTTCAAAAGGCTGATATTTAAGATGGCTAATAGAAAAGTGCGAATTTTGATGGAATATGCATCTCAAGAAAATCAAAGCGCTACCAGAGCGCTTTTTTAATGTACCATTGGTAAGAAAGAGGATCCAGCTAGATTTTATAAATTAAATTATTTTATTGGAAAATATAGTACTTTAAATGTCAAACTCAAAGAGTCATAAGGATCCACACGATTAGTATTTAGATCAGTTTCAGTACATAAGCCTATTTTTGTCTACATATGTTAGTCGATCACTGTATATTATCAAAATTTTAATCCATTCTCGAAATATAACATATTTTTATTTGTCACATTTCTTTCATAAAAAAGAGTATTTTATTCTGTACAATGTTATCAAATCCAGAATTTTTATATCTGTTACTTAAGATACATAAAACAAATGTATTACATTTTATTCAAATATAAATCTTATATTTCTATTCATATTTCATTATAATTTTGTACAATTACACTTTAAAGAAATAAATTACATAAACGCTTCTCCATCCCATTAATGTAATTTAATTTAATTCATCTGTTGTCTTTTCGTGTTGAATTTCACAAAACATACTCCTTCTCTTCCTTACAGTAATTTAATTTTATTCAATTATCTTAGTTCAGAGCGGAATTTTAATGCAATTTGGAAGAATATTTCGCTGTTTAAATCTAAATTCAGTAAATATTTCCCGGTTTTGCAGATTAAGAGGCTTAAATTAAATTTAATTCTTAGTAAAGTGTTTCATTATGTATTTACTTAAATACTATAGCACGTTTAGAAATGATGATTTAACATATTAATCATATTGATCATCGTTGTTTTCGCTAGAAATATGGGAAGTTAAATCATTAGTGGTGAACGTATATTGCACGTGGAGGAGATGGAATGAATAAACATTTACCAGCACGTATGCAATTTAAGGGGTCTTTGTACCTTTTAAAAATCGCTGAATGTGAACAAAAACATTCAAAGTTTGAATTAGTTTTTCTTCATAGCCTTTTTATTCATAAACATGAAATTTTGACTAATGATTACAAAAAATTGGCTTTTTAATATACTACTATTAGAAAATGACCAGACTTTCACAGAATTTATGTATTGTTGATACTAAAATAGCCTTTTTTTTTTTTTTACTCCGTAAGCCATTACGCGCATGATATCTTCAGAACGTATGTATGGATTGTCATAAAATTTAATATAATTAATTTAATGTATTTAATACAAACATATATATTTTTAGAATGATCTACTCTTCGGTCAAAATTATTTTGTTAGCACTAAACGTACCTATATTGTTTTATACCTGTTCCTACCGGAAAGGGTCAAATGACCCCCATATAAGAAGTTATCTATCTTACGGTGTTTTGCGAAAAATATATCAGTTGATACACTTTCGTGTATGAATAAAACATCTTTTTCAAATAATTATTACAAATTACTTATTTATTAAAGTAAAAATATGCATATAATTAAGCAAAAATTAAAGAAAAAATTAATTATTTCAAGAAATTTTAAAATTTAATAAAAAAGAATTGTGTAAATTTGTTTTATGTTCACGACATATTTTTAAGATTATTTCGTTCTCGATATAACCTGAAATGTTCAAACTAGAATCTCACTCGGAGTAAAGTCAATTTCTAATTATGCCATCGCACATTAACCCTTTCGAGGGCGGTGTCCTTAAAAAAAGGACACCTAAATTTAATTCCAAAATTGACAATCGACACCAAGAAAATTTAATTAAAATTTTCCTTTTATAATGTACGTGAAAATAAGCAAGTTCGTATTTTCTAATAAATTCGTTTATAAATTCTGGTGTCAGTTCATAATTTCACCAGTTTATAAACAGAATTACTTCTCGAAGGAAAGGGTTAACAAATATGATGCAATATAGTAGAATACGTGATGTAATAGCAAATATACGCAATTTACTAATGGTCTTACAAAATAAGACATTTATATCTTTATGATTTCGCATAAATTTATTCAGGGGTCAAATGATCCCTTGCGGTAGTTAAGCCTAAAATATTTTTTTCCAGGCAAAAAAAGTATTTCGGAGATGTGGCATTTTAAGGAATAATAAGATCATACATTTTAATAAAAGTCGTGAAATATAAAGAAATTTCGTAATGTTTTAGTTTAATAAATCCAAAAATCAAATTCAAAAAGGGTCATTTGACCCGCGTGGTAGCCTTAGTGTTTACTATGTAAAAAAATATTTTGTGAAAAAAATCATTTTTTTTTTTTTAAATTTTTAATGAATACAAATAGTCATAACTAAAAATCTTACCATTGAAAATAATTAAATGTAGGTCAATTTAAACGCACAAATGTGCTTACCATTCATTTCAAATTTTATGGCAATCCCTCCAATTTTATAGCAATACAAATGTTCTCAAGATATCACGCGCGCAATGAATTACAGAGTAATAAAAAGAGTTAGTTTAAATTCAATAATCCATAAATTCAGTAAAAGGCTAGTTAGTGTCTGATGGTAGTATATTAAATTATCTAATCTGTTTAATCGGCAGTCAAAATGTCATGTTTATATATAAAAAGGTTTTGAAAATAAACCAATTCAAACTTTGAAAGTTTCTGCTAATTTTCGTCACGTTTAAAAGATACAAGACCCTTAAAGATAATAAGCATTTTACGCAATAAAATAGCCTTTTTTACAAGAAATTAAAAAATTACGCTTTAACTTTCTCAATATTTGCTATGATATTTTACATTAAATAGAAGATGTTCCGGATAAGTTTAACTGTTTATAACTTTTATAAAAATATGGGTTGCTCAACAAATCTGACATAATCTACATATGTTTACTCTGCTTGTTAGGTAGCTTTCTTTACAAAAAAGCTACCTATTGCAGCCGTTCGGAGGAAAGCGATTTCAAAAAATTTTGGTATATTTTCATCGATCATGACCCCCAGACCCCTAAACCACCCTCCGTTCAAAATTGATATATATATATATATGACCTATGTCACACTGTAACTCCCGTAATTATGAACCGATTTCGATGTAATTCGGTGTGTACATAGTACATACCAATGTCTCGACCGAGTTCGTTGGCCAGCTTCATCCGACGTTTTGTTTCAAAATGGCGGCCATTTAAAATTTTTTAAAAAATTTAAAACTTGAAATGTGGTATCAAAAAATTAAAAATGGAAAAATATTTTTTTCTTATGTATTTGACCTTTATACAAAGATTCCGGAGCAGTTTTTGTTTCGTCTATATCTTAAAAAATGCCTGAGTTATAGCATTTTGAATTTCTAGCGTGGCTGACATTTTGAAACGTCCTGAATTTTGTCACGCGATAAAAGGCGTATTTATGAACCGATTTCGATGTAATTCGCTGTGTACATAGTACATACCAATGTCTCGACCGAGTTCGTTGGCCAGCTTCATCCGACGTTTTGTTTCAAAATGGCGGCCATTTAAAATTTTTTTAAAAATTTTAAATTTGAAATGTGGTACCAAAAAATTGAAAATGGAAAGATAATTTTTCCTTATGTATTTGACCTTTATACAAAGATTTCAGAGCAGTTTTTGTTTCGTCTATATCTTAAAAAATGGCTGAGTTATAGCATTTTGAATTTCTAGCGTGGCTGATATTTTGAAACGTCCTGAATTTTGTCATGCGATAAAAGGCGTATTTATGAACCGATTTGGATTTAACTTCGTTTATACATAGTACATACCAATTTCTCGACCGGGTTCGTTGGCCAGCTTCACCCGCCATCTTGTTTAAAAATGGCGGCCATTTAAATTTTTAAGAAAAATTTAAATTTGAAATGTGGTACCAAAAATTGAAAATTGAAAACATATTTTCTTCTTATGTGTTTGACCTTGATAAAAAGATTCAGGGGCAGTTTTTGTTTCGTCCATATCTTAAGAAATGGCTGAGTTATAGCATTTTGAATTTCTAGCGTGGCTGACATTTTGAAACGTCCTGATTTTTCTCACGTAATAACAGGCGTATTTATGAACCGACTTGGATGTACCTTGGTGTGTACATAGTACATACAAATATTTTGACCGAGTTCGTTGGCCAGCTTCATCCGCCATCTTGCTTCAAAATGGCGGCCATTTAAAAAAATAAAAAAATAAAAAAATTTAAATGAGATACCAAAAAACTGGAAAATGAAAAAGATTTTTTTTGTATGTGTTTGACCTTAATACAAAGATTCCGGAACAGTTTTTCTTTCGTCTATATCTAAAAAAAAAATGGCTGAGTAATAGCATTTTGAATTTGTCTTGTGGCTGACATTTTAAAACGACCTGATTTTTGTCACGCAATAACAGGCGTATTTATGAACCTATTTGGATGTAACTTGCTCTGTACATAGTACATACCAATGTCTCGACGAGTTCGTTGGCCAGCTTCATTCGCCATCTTGTTTCAAAAGGGTTGCCATTTAAAAAAAATTAAATTTAAAATTCAAAATGAGGTATTAAAAAATTGGAAAATGAAAAAGATTTTTTTTTATGTGTTTGGCCTTGATACAAAGATTCCGGAGCAGTTTTTGTTTCTGAAAATTTGTTCTTTTGTTGATATCTTAAAAAAATGGTTGATTTATAGCACTTTGAATTTCTAGCATGGCTAACATTTTGAAACAATCTTGTATTTGTCACGCGATAGCACACGTATTCGCCTATTTCGATGTAAGAAGGCATGTGGATAGTATACATCAACACCTCGACCAAGTTCGCTGGCCAGATTCATCAGCCATCTTGTTTCAAAATGGCGGCCATTAAATTAAAAATTATATATATATTTAAAGTGAGGTGCAAAAAAATTAGAAATTGAAAAAGGTTTCTTTCTTAAGTATTTGATCTTGATATAAGGATTCAGGAGCATTTCTTGTTTGTCTTTACCTTAAAAAATGGCTCAGATATGGCAGTTTCAATTTCTATTGTGGGTGACATTTTGAAAAATCTGATTTTTTGCATGCGACAGCATTCCTATATATTAACCGATTCCGATGTGAGTGAGCATGTGCACAGCAATTACTAAGGTCTCGACCAAGTTCACTGCTTAGCCTCATCCACCATGTTGTCTTAAAATGACAGGCACTTTAAGAAATTGCCGAATTTGGCAGCGAAATATAAATTACTTTAAAGAAAAGCAGCTTGGATAAAGCTGACTAATTTCGCGAAATTCTCATTCATTATATTGATAAAAATTAGTACTGAATCTCCTATATTCGGTTTCCACTAAATTTAGCGTCGTGTGTTTGCATGATATAAGTTGGCTTTTTTTAAATAAGGATTATGAAAGCTACCTCTTCCTCCCGGCATTGGCCGGAAGGACTTTTTTCAGATACACCATTTGCTGGCAAAAGTACCGGAAATGATCAGTTGGCACAAAACTAGAACACTGAAAAAGAGAAAGGTGCTTCTTAAACTCTTTAGTCCTGAGACAAAAAATACTTATGACCACAAAAGGCATTTTAAACTTACTATAAAACAGTTCCAATAATGATTCAGTGGACAAAGGAATGCCTATGATATGATCCCATCTATTGAAAAGATAGAAAAATATTTTCAAGAAACACAGAAGCTTTTAAAATAATTTAAAGAGCGTGGTTTAGTGTCTCCTACAGGAAATGCCAGGATTGAGGAGAATAATAGCAACTCAGTTTCCCAATAAAGGCAGTTCTCAATGCTCCTGAGTAACATAAACCGATTCTGGTACAGCTGGTACTAATCCCACTTGGTAAAGAAGAGATGGGACAAGTCTATACTGAATGCATTAAAATAAAAATGAAAAATCAGATTGTTTTTAACTGCATCTAAAGAAAAAAAAAAAAGTTCAATGAATTGTAGATGATGAAGAGTTAATGTACTGGAGTTTTATTTCGAGAAATTAAAACAATAACTTCTCTCTGTGCTCAAGCGGCTGGTGTTTAATGTTCAAAATTGAAAAGCGGAGAAATGATTTTTGATGGAATATGCCTCTCAAAAATATTAAGGTGCTACCACGGTGCCTTCTAATGTACCATAGCTGAGAAAGTTTATCTATCTAGATTCTATAAATTAGGATTCTTTATTTTAAAATATGGTATGTTAAATGCCAAAATAAAAATCTCATCAGGATTCACGCCATCAGTATATTAGATCAGTTTCAGCATATAATCTTTTTTTTTTGTCTACAGATGTAGGTAGATCAGTGTAAATTATCAATGTAAGTTTTAATGCATTGTCGAAGTTTAACATATTTTCATTTGTCTCATTTCTTTCGTTGAAAATGATCCTTTTATTCTGTAAAATGTTATCAAATTCATTATTTTTATATTTAATATTAAAAGTACATAAAACAAATGTGTTACATTTTATTTAAATGTAAATCTCATGTTTCTGTGTGTATTTCATTATAATTTTGCATAGTTATACTTGAAGAAAATAAACTAACTTTTCTCCATCTCATTAATGTAATTTAATTTAATTCAGTTGTCGCTTTTCCGTTTTGAATTTCACAAAAGATGCTCCTTCTCTTCATCACAGTAATTCAGGGGTGGCCAACAGTGGCACGCCGGATAACACTAACTTTTTAAAGAAATAGCCGACTTCTTGAATCGCAGAGATTTGATGATTAGAAAAGGCAATGATTACTATAAATATCACTGTACAACAGTGGTTTTGTCCTAGAACTAAAATTAGTTTATTCTAGATCAGTTTTTGGCGCTGATTCAGAATACGCTTTCCGTTTATCTCTAGGTGGTCCAGGTTTTGAGAAATTTGCATATTTAAATTTATGCAAATTTATGCTTTTTTGTGCTATTTTATGCAAATTTTAGATACAATATATGTCACATCTAATTACGCTTTCTAGATAATGACTACTTGACTATTTGCTTCAGATAAATGTCACGATTTGCATATTCTTAACATTTATTTAACAGTTATTAAGCCTAATTTGCATATTTTTCAATGGTATAATGTTTACATCACTATCAACATTAAAATAATTGCCACAGAATTTACGTAATGTTTTTCTAGACTAGATTTTTATGCTGATTTCAAATTTGCAGTCTGTTTTCTTATGTTATGTCTAGATTTTGAGTAAGATGAATTGCTACTTTTGCACGGCATTAACACAGGTTTGATATAAGATACTTTTTAGGGGTGTGTAATTCATTGACAAGAAGGTGAACAGGGTCAGATTCATATCAGAGACATAATCAAAAATTTATATAATCGAAAAAAAAAGTCCTTCCGGCCAGTGCCGGGAGGAAGAGGTAGCTTTCATAATCCTTATTTAAAAAAAGCCAAATTATATCATTCAAACACACGAAGCTCAATTTAGTGGAAACCGAATATAGGAGATTCAATACTAATTTTTATCAATATAATGAATGAGAATTTCGCGAAATTAGTCAGCTTTATCCAAGCTGCTTTTCTTTAAAGTAACATATAATTGGCTGCCAAATTCGGCAATTTTTTAAAGTGCCCGTCATTTTAAGACAACATGGTGGATGAGGCTAAGCAGTGAACTTGGTCGAGACCTTAGTAATTGCTGTGCACATGCTCACTCACATCGGAATCGGTTAATATATAGGAGTGCTGTCGCATGCAAAAAATCAGATTTTTCAAAATGTCACCCACAATAGAAATTGAAACTGCTATATCTGAGCCATTTTTTAAGGTAAAGACAAACAAAAAATGCTCCTGAATCCTTATATCAAGGTCAAATGCTTAAGAAAGAAACCTTTTTCTATTTCTAATTTTTTTGCACCTCACTTTAAATATATATATTTTTTTTTAATTTAATGGTCGCCATTTCGAAACAAGATGGCTGATGAATCTGGCCAGCGAACTTGGTCGAGGTGTTGATGTATACTATCCACATGCCTTCTTACATCGAAATAGGCGAATACGTGTGTTATCGCGTGACAAATACAAGATCGTTTCAAAATGTTAGCCATGCTAGAAATTTAAAGTGCTATAAATCAACCATTTTTTAAGATATAAACAAAAGAACAAATTTTCAGAAACAAAAACTGCTCCGGAATATTTGTATCAAGGCCAAACACATAAAAAAATCTTTTTCATTTTCCAATTGTTTAATACCTCATTTTGAATTTTTAATTTAATTTTTGTAAATGGTAACCCTTTTGAAACAAGATGGCGAATGAAGCTGGCCAACGAACTCGGTCGAGACATTGGTATGTACTATGTACAGACCAAGTTACATCCAAATAGGTTCATAATTACGCCTGTTATCGCGTGACAAAAATCAGGTCGTTTTAAAATGTCAGCCACAACAGAAATTCAAAATGCTATTACTCAGCCATTTTTTTTAGATATAGACGAAAGAAAAACTGTTCCGGAATCTTTGTATTAAGGCCAAACACATACAAAAAAAAAATCTTTTTCACTTTCCAATTTTTTGGTATCTCATTTAAATTTTTTTATTTTTTTAAATGGCCGCCATTTTGAAACAAGATGGCGGATGAAGCCGGCAAACGAACTCGGTCGAGATATTTGTATGTACTATGTACACACCAAGGTACATCCAAGTCGGTTCATAAATACGCCTGTTATTACGTGAGAAAAATCAGGACGTTTCAAAATGTCAGCCACGCTAGAAATTCAAAATGCTATAACTCAGCCATTTCTTAAGATATAGACGAAACAAAAACTGCTCCCGAATCTTTTTATCAAGGTCAAACACATAAGAAGAAAATATTTTTTCAATTTTTAATTTTTTGGTAGCACATTTCAAATTTAAATTTTTCTAAAACATTTAAATGGCCACCATTTTTAAACAAGATGGCGGATGAAGCTGACCAACGAACCCGGTCGAGACATTGGTATGTACTATGTATAAACGAAGTTACATCCAAATCGGTTCATAAATACGCCTTTTTTCGCGTGACAAAATTCAGGACGTTTCAAATTGTCAGCCACGCTAGAAATTCAAAATGCTATAACTCAGCCATTTTTTTAAGATATAGACGAAACAAAAACTGCTCCGAAATCTTTGTATAAAGGTCAAATACATAAGAAAAAATATTTTTCCATTTTCAATTTTTTGGTACCACGTTTCAAATTTTAAATTTTTAAATTTTTTTTAAATGGCCGCCATTTCGAAACAAAATGGCGGATGAAGCTGGCCAACGAACTCGGTCGAGAGATTGGGATGTACTATGTACACACTGAATTACATCCAAATCGGTTCATAAATACGCCTTTTATCGCGTGACAAAGTTCAGGACGTTTCAAAATGTCAGCCACGCTAGAAATTCAAAATGCTATAACTCAGCCATTTTTTAAGATATAGACGAAACAAAAACTGCTCCGGAATCTTTGTATAAAGGTAAAATACATAAGAAAAAAATATTTTTCCATTTTTAATTTTTTGGTACCACATTTCGAGTTTTAAAATTTTTTAAAAATTTTAAATGGCCGCCATTTTGAAACAAAACGGCGGATGAAGCTGGCCAACGAACTCGGTCGAGACATTGGTATGTACTATGTACACACCGAATTACATCGAAATCGGTTCATAATTACGGGAGTTACAGTGTGACATAGGTCAGATATATATATATATTTTTATCAATTTTGAACGGAGGGTGGTTTTGGGGTCTGGGGGGTCATGATCGATGAAAATATACCAAAATTTTTTGAAATCGCTTTCCTCCGAACGGCTGCAATAGGTAGCTTTTTTGTAAAGAAAGCTACCTAAAATAAGTGGTAGAATCTATCCTAACTAGTTGAAGTTTATCATACACAGTATCATAAAAAGCTATTTCTGGCTGTTTTGACAAAAAACTAAAATTTCACTTTTTTCAAAAACTAGACATGATAGAAGAAAACAGATACAAGATTTGAAATCAGCTCAAAAACCTGGTTTAGAAACATATTAGCGTACTCGTACGCAGAAATATTTGAACGTCCAGAAACATTATTAGAAAAACATGAAAAATATGCAAATTAGGTACAATATTTCACAGTCACATGCCAGTATAATCTCAGAAACAACGTTTTTGTGAAGTAAATTAGGTAGTAATCATAACATAAAACAAAAAAAACCGTCTGATATTGCTTTATACCTTAAATTTCCGAATAATTGTATAAAATTTACTAAATTTGCATAAATTGAAATATGCAAATATCTCTCAAACTTGACGTGCTGTAGTAAATCTAAAACTAGATTCGGAATCAGAACAAAACCCGCATAAAAAAACAACTAATTCCTGTTTTAGGACAGAGTAAAAGTTCAAATTTGTTGACCACACTGTTAAAAAGTCCTTCCGGCCAGTGCCGGGAGGAAGAGGTAGCTTTCATAATCCTTATTTAAAAAAAGCCAACTTATATCATGCAAACACACGAAGCTCAATTTAGTGGAAACCGAATATAGGAGATTCAATACTAATTTTTATCAATTTAATGAATGAGAATTTCGCGAAATTAGTCAGCTTTATCCAAGCTGCTTTTCTTTAAAGTAACTTATATTTGGCTGCCAAATTCGGCAATTTCTTAAAGTGCCTGTCATTTTAAGACAACATGGTGGATGAGGCTAAGAAGTGAACTTGGTCGAGACCTTAGTAATTGCTGTGCACATGCTCACTCACATCGGAATCGGTTAATATATAGGAGTGCTGTCGCATGCAAAAAATCAGATTTTTTCAAAATGTCACCCACAATAGAAATTGAAACTGCTATATTTGAGCCATTTTTTAAGCTAAAGACAAACAAAAAATGCTCCTGAATCCTTATATCAAGATCAAATACTTAAGAAAGAAACATTTTTCAATTTCTAATTTTTTTGCACCTCACTTTAAATATATATATGTTTTTTAATTTAATGGCAGCCATTTTTAAACAAGATGGCTGATGAATCTGGCCAGCGAACTTGGTCGAGGTGTTGATGTATACTATCCACATGCCTTCTTACATCGAAATAGGCGAATACGTGTGTTATCGCGTGACAAATACAAGATCGTTTCAAAATGTTAGCCATGCTAGAAATTCAAAGTGCTATAAATCAACCATTTTTTAAGATATCAACAAAAGAACAAATTTTCAGAAACAAAAACTGCTCGGAATCTTTGTATCAAGGCCAAACATATAAAAAAAATCTTTTTCATTTTCCAATTTTTTAATACCTCATTTTGAATTTTAAATTTATTTTTTTTTAATGGCAACCCTTTTGAAACAAGATGGCGAATGAAGCTGGCCAACGAACTCGGTCGAGACATTGGTATGTACTATGTACAGACCAAGTTACATCCAAATAGGTTCATAAATACGCCTGTTATCGCGTGACAAAAATCAGGTCGTTTTAAAATGTCAGCCACAAGAGAAATTCAAAATGCTATTACTCAGCCATTTTTTTTTAGATATAGACGAAAGAAAAACTGTTCCGGAATCTTTGAATTAAGGTCAAACACATACAAAAAAAAATCTTTTTCATTTTCCAATTTTTTGGTATCTCATTTAAATTTTTTTATTTTTTAATTTTTTTAAATGGCCGCCATTTTGAAACAAGATGGCGGATGAAGCTGGCCAACGAACTCGGTCGAGATATTTGTATGTACTATGTACACACCAAGGTACATCCAAGTCGGTTCATAAATACGCCTGTTATTACGTGAGAAATATCAGGACGTTTCAAAATGTCAGCCACGCTAGAAATTCAAAATGCTATAACTCAGCTATTTCTTAAGATATAGACGAAACAAAAACTGCTCCTGAATCTTTTTATCAAGGTCAAACACATAAGAAGAAAATAGTTTTTCAATTTTCAATTTTTGGTACCACATTTCAAATTTAAATTTTTCTTAAAAGTTTAAATGGCCGCCATTTTTAAACAAGATGGCGGGTGAAGCTGGCCAACGAACCCGGTCGAGACATTGGTATGTACTATGTATAAAGGAAGTTACATCCAAATCGGTTCATAAATACGCCTTTTATCGCGTGACAAAATTCAGGACGTTTCAAAATGTCAGCCACGCTAGAAATTCAAAATGCTATAACTCAGCCATTTTTTAAGATATAGACGAAACAAAAACTGCTCCGAAATCTTTGTATAAAGGTCAAATACATAAGAAAAAAATATTGTTCCATTTTCAATTTTTTGGTACCACATTTCAAATTTCAAATTTTTAAAAAAATTTTAAATGGCCGCCATTTTGAAACAAAATTGAGGATGAAGCTGGCCAACGAACTCGGTCGAGAGATTGGTATGTACTATGTACACACCGAATTACATCCAAATCGGTTCATAAATACGCCTTTTATCGCGTGACAAAATTCAGGACGTTTCAAAATGTCAGCCACGCTAGAAATTCAAAATGCTATAACTCAGCCATTTTTTAAGATATAGACGAAACAAAAACTGCTCCGGAATCTTTGTATAAAAGTCAAATACATAAGAAAAAAATATTTTTCCATTTTTAATTTTTTGGTACCACATTTTAAGTTTTAAATTTTTTTAAAAATTTTAAATGGCCGCCATTTTGAAACAAAACGGCGGATGAAGCTGGCCAACGAACTCGGTCGAGACATTGGTATGTACTATGTACACACCGAATTACATCGAAATCGGTTCATAATTACGGGAGTTACAGTGTGACATAGGTCAGATATATATATATATATATATATATATATATCAATTTTGAACGGAGGGTGGTTTCGGGGTCTGGGGGTCATGATCGATGAAAATATACCAAAATTTTTTGAAATCGCTTTCCTCCGAACGGCTGCAATAGGTAGCTTTTTTGTAAAGAAAGCTACCTAAAATTTGCAGCATTCTGGCAGGTCATTTGACCGTTTTTTCCGAAAACGGTTACACAACCATGAATTTAACACTATTCTCACTATATTATTGGCCATTTTATGGTCAGAATATAGTTAAATTATGGTTATGAAACCGGTTTTTCAAAAAACGGTCGAATGACCTGACAGAATTCTGCAAAAGTTTTAACAGTACAGTTTATATAGTGGTGTCTAGCGTGCCACAGTTGGCCACCCCTGCAGTTATTAGTCCTAGTTCAGTGCTGAATTTTAATGAAAATTGAGAGAATATTTCGCTGTTTAAATCTAAATTTAGTAAATATTTCTTGGTTTTGTATATTAAGATGGTTAAATTTAATTTAATTCTTGCTGAAGTGTTTTATTATGTATTTACATAAATGCTTTAGCACGTTTAGAAATGATGGTTTAACATATTTACTGGAAAACATCTTTGTTATCGCTAGAAATATGGGAAATTTAATCATTAGTGGCGAAAGTACATTACACGTGCACGAGATGGCACGAAAGATAAAATACCTCAGGACGCATGAAATTTAAAGATAATAAACATTTTATGCACTAAATTCGCCTTTTTTCAGGAAATAAAAAAATTACATATTAACGTTCTCAATAAATGCTATTATATTCTGCATTAAATAGAGTATATTCGGGATAAATTTAACTGTTTATAAGCTCTATACAAATATTTTTTGATTGATAAATTAGAGATATTCTACATAAGTTTATACTCTTTGGTTTCAGATACACCCTTTATGACAAAAGTAACCTAAATGATCCGCTGGCAGCCACCAGAATATTGAAAAAGTGAAAGCTGCATAATAAAAGGAACCCAGTTTTCCAATCAAGAGAGTTCTCAATGTCTGAGCACCATAAATCAATTTTTGTGTTCTTGTCCACCTGTTTTCCCACTTTGTCAAAAAGAACTACAATGTTAAAATTTTGCAGCATTCTGGCAGTTCATTTGACCGTTTTATCCGAAAACGGTTACCGTTAATTTAACACTATTCTGACCATATTATTGGCCATTTTATGGTCAGAATACAGTTAAATTATGGTTATGAACCGTTTTTTCAGAAAACGGTCGAATTACCTCCCAGAATGCTGCAAAATTTTTAACAGTGTAGGGCAACTCTATAGTGAATGCATTAAAATTAAAATTCAAATAGTTTTTAGCATCATCTTCTAAAAGCAACCAATGAATTGTAGATGATGAAGAATTAATGCAATGGTGTTTTATTTCTAGAAATTAAAAAATATTCTCTCCCAGTGCTCAAAGGCCTTGTATTTAAGGTGCCCAATTAAAAAACGGAGAAATGTTTTTTGGTACAATATGCCCTGCAAGAAAATCAAATCGCTAGCAGGTCGCTTTCTAACATACCACACGTGAGAAAGGTGATCTAGCTAGATTCTATAAATTAGAATTCATCTATTGTAAAATATAGTACGTTAAATATCACGCTCGAAGAGTCATCGGAATCCTCCCGATCAGTATATTAGATTAGTTTAATTATATGATCTATTTTTTTGCCTACAGATGTCAACAGATAAGTGTAAATTATCAAAATTGTTATGCTTTGTCAAAAATTATTATGTTGTCATTGTCACATTTCTTTTAATGGAAAAGATACTTTTTTCTGTACAATTTTATCAAATACATTGTTTTTGAATATTTGCTATTCAAAAAAGATAAAACAAATATGTTACATTTTATTCAAAGATAACATTTCAGTTCCTATTTCATTATAATTTTGTATAACTTTACTAGAAGGATTTAAATTATATAAACACTTCACCATCTCATTATTCCAGCTTAATTTAATTCAGTTGTCGTCTTTCCGTGTTGAATATCACAAACATATCTGCATCTCTGGAGCGATGACACGATTTTATAAGAATCTTCGACTTTAAAGAAAATTCGTTTATCTGAATCTGCGTGAGAGAAAGAACTATTTCTGTGCAGTATCTGATTGTTGTTACAGTTTTTCGAAAACGAGAAGATCTGAGTTATTTAAAATAGTTGAGTAATTTTTTATAAATTTTGAAATGGCATGAATTTTTCACATATCCAAAAGCTGCACTTACATATACAAATACGAGGGTGTATGAATAAGTTTTTGCCCCCACATAGAAATAATTGAGTGAAATTTATGAAATTGCTACGTTTTATGGGTCCTTTTCTATATAGTCAGAGTGCACAGTAACACATTTGTGCAACCGGTATTTCAAAGAGAGGGGAGAGGATGTATTCCTTGAGGCTCGATAGTAGACCCAAAAGGGGTAATTTTTCTATCTTTTGCCGGCTCCAACATGTGACATATTGTTGGAAAGGCTTATGAGCACTTATTAATACCTAACTAGCCCCTCCCCTCAAATTTGCCCCCCCGGGCGGGGTACTTTTCTAAATTTTGCGGACATCATTCATGCTCCCGGGGGGGGAGCAAATTTAGGGGGAGGGGCTCGGGAGGTGCATAGCATGAATAAGTGGTCACAGGCCTTTCCAACAATATGTCACATGTAGAAGTCGGCAAAAGATAGAAAAATGACCCCCTTCGGGTCTATTATTGCGCCTCATGGAACACATCCTTTCCCCTCTCTTTGAAATACCGGTTGCACAAATGTGTTACCGTGCACGGTGACTCTATAGAAAAGGACTAGTGCAATGCAAAAATTTCCTAAATTTCACTCAATTATTTCTATGTGAGGGTTAAAAACTTATTGATACACCCTCGTATTACTGGACATCTGTTTCTAGACATACAATTAATCTTGCTTCAACCCTTTTCAGCATATGAAAATTAGTCTCTGGTTCACAAAATTAAATATGAACTCCATACTCCAAAACAGACCTGTTTAAGGATGTATATATGAATTTCAGTATTGGAGCATCTTATCTTCTTATCTAAATCTTATTTACTTTATTCAAATATATCACTTAATAATTCCAAATTTTGCTATTTTCATTGAGAAGCAAAGGACATTTTTGCTATAAAATTTGACATTTTTCCTTTATTGTTGCAAAAAAAATTCAAAGGCCGCAATAATAATTTGTTTACATCAATTAATTTTCACTTAAATGATTTTCACGAGAAAAATGAAATTGAAATATTTTATTAAAGAATTAAAAAGAAGATGAATAAGGCGTCATAGTAGAAATAAAAAATTAGTAGAAATAAACTTTTTTGAAATTTAAGTTTAAAATATTTGTATTCCAGATTTTGCACTATGTCCACGATGGGTGTAAACAATATGATAAGGAACATTTAAAATAGGAACTTTAAAAAAAGTCTAAGATTTATTTTGATTTCGTTTAACTAGAATCTAAGTTTATAGGGTGTATAAGTATCATATTGTTTGAATTTTATTTTTATTTTTTAATGTTCAATTGTTTTAACTTATTTGTTACAAAAAATTAACATTAAACGTAGAACTAACTGGATGAAATATCTTAATAGCCTTCGCAGGCTTTTATAGAATTTATAATCTTTTATCACCGGTTTTTCAAAATAGAAAATTTCGCATTATTAAATCGAGAAAATGCGCCGACTGAATAAGGCAAAATTTACGACAAAAAAATAACTGGTAGGAATAATCACGGAATCTGAGCACCTTCTGAGGCACGTAAACCCCAAGGGCTAACCAATGTAGGAAATAAATTATTATTATTTTTTATTTGTTTTCCAAATTATGTTTTTGCTTCATATTTAATGCCCTTGAGGCAGTATTAAATATTAATATTTTTCAAAGATATTTTATATTTAAAATGACGATAAGGTAGAGCACCTTTTTCACATCAGCCAATTTTGTATTGAAGGGAAAAAATCACTCCACCCTATTTCACCCTATTTAAAGGATAGCTGGAGTCTCAGTAACAGAAAATTTTGTAAATTTCGTGTTGTTAAAATTCGCGCAACTCTTCAGGAAATCAATTATTTATTAACAGTTTGAAATATCTCACTTACCTTCCTTTAATTATGTAGATATCTGATGAATGATGGCCGTGATGTTGTAAATCGGAGGAATGCCATAGCTCATATTATTGTGACTCGATCGGTTCTTATTGGTGGAAAATGCTAGACCTCTCTGAATTGTCAATTCGAATAATAAACAGGTTTTATTATGAGTAAAATCATCTTATCTAGAAAAGTCATAGGATCATCGATATTTCCTATTTTTTAACATCGGCCACTACAATTTGACGTAGTATCATGCTAGTAAAGCTAATCTCTAGTAATGTATTTTATTTTATGGAATGATTACTGACGTACGGATCAATGTGTGAAAATTACATAGCTAAATACCTACTTGAGTCTTATTTTAAACTAACGTGGAATGTTTCTGTACCAACTATAGATCCATAGGGTCGTGACAACTAACGATTTCAATGACTTTATACAACATATAAAAGATGTAAATCAATGAATAACCCAAGTTTACAGGGCTATAAAAAGAAAACAAAAACAATACAACCTTGTTGTTCATTGGAAATTAAAATAACAGTTGAAATTTTAAATTTAACACAGTTGTAATAGTTCAGTGTGAGCTCCTCCAGAAGTACGAACGATATTGTGGCGGTACGATAACACATCCCACACTTTTTTTCAGCATATCCGGTGTGACTCTTGGAATGGCTGCAGATATGCGTGGGTGGAACAAACACCTGATCTTCGATGCAGACACCCCCCCCCCCAAAAAAAAAATCATGCTGACAAAAGTGTGTTACAGCTACAGCCATTCAAAGAGTCATGCAGGACATGCTGAAAAAAGTGAGGGATGAGTTATCGTACCGCCTCAACATCGTACGTATTTCTGGGGGAGCTCACATTGAACACTTGTAACTGTGTTGAATTTAAATTTTCAACTGTTATTTTAATTTCCAATGAACAACAAGGTTGCATTTTTTTGTTTTGTTTTAATAGCCCTGTAAAGTCGGGACATTCATTTACGTATATGCTGTATATGCTGTATAAAGTCTTTGTAATCGTTAGTTGTCACGACCCTATGGATCTACAGTTGGTGCAGAAACATTTCACGTTAGTTAAAAAAAGACTCTAGTAGGTATTTAGATAGTAGGTATTTAGGTGTTTCTTCCACCCACGCATATCTGCAGCCATTCCAAGAGTCACACCGGACATGCTGAAAAAAGTGTGGGATGAGTTATCGTACCGCCACAATATCGTTCGTACTTCTGGAGGAGCTCACACTGAACACTTACAACTGTGTTAAATTAAAAATTTCAACTGTTATTTTAATTTCTAATGAACAACAAGGTTGTATTTTTTTTTCTTTTTATAGCCCTGTAAACTTGGGTTATTCATTGATTTACAACTTTTATATGTTGTATAAAGTCCTTGCAATCGTCAGTTGTCAGGACCCTATGGATCTACAGTTGGTGCAGAAACATTTCACGTTAGTTAAAAAAAGACTCTAGTAGGTATTTAGCTATGTAATTTTACACGTTGATCCATACGTCAGTAATCATTCCATAAAATAAAATACATTACTAGAGATTATCTTTACTAGCATGATAATATGTCAATTTGTAGTGGCCGATATTAAGAAATAGGAAAACTCGGTGATCCTATGAATTTTTTAGATAAGATTATTTTACTCATGAAGAAACTTGTTTATTTTTCGAATTGACAATTCAGAGAAGTCGAGCATTTTCCACCACTAAGAACCCACCAAGTCACAATAATATCAGCTACGGCATTCCTCCGATTTACAACATTACGGTCATCATTCATCAGATATCTACATAATGTTAGTTGGGGTAACTGGGCCATGATTTTACAATGTGACTCTGGAACTTCTGACAATTCAGCTTCAGAAAGCTAATGTTCATTTGAATTAAAGTCTGAACTTCTGTAAATGTGTTCAGTTAGGTTCCCTCTATCAGACAGAAATGCTCAAAATTACATTTTAATATTTAAAAATATAAAAATATGAATATTTCATCTTTCTTTCCTCATGGGTCCAGTTGCCCCCAAAAATGAGGTAACTGGCGCAGGGGGGGGGGGTCTATGTTCACACGCGTTTATATTTTTCCATATCGGATGTAGGGTCCTGTTTGAAAAAGTGTAAACAACTTCAAAAAATTTAAACCAGGCAGATCATGGAAATTATATGTCAATAAACGGCGTTGTAAGGGAAACCTTTGCTGTCAATATGTCTAAAGAAAGCACTAAAAGTGAAAATATTAGATTTGTTTATACCAAAAACATAAAACTTATGTAAGTACTTGTGTACTTTAGTATAGATAATAAGTATAAAAGCCACATGGGTATTTTAAGGGAAAAAATAGCAAGGTAAATCTATGAACAAACGGCTACGTAAGTACTTTATCTTTATCCAGGAGTCGCATTATATAGGGAAAATTGTATTGTTCCTACCAGTACCCTTAAAGAAAGGTGCGATCAAGATATTATTTTCAAAATAGTGGTAGGAACGATAAAAGTTTCCCTATAGAATGCGACCCCTGGTTATAGTACAATTCCAAGGTACTTATATCTCACTTTGAGGGGCAAGGTACTTGCATTCGTAAAATGTTGAAATAATTTACTGACACCTATATTTACAAGAGAATCTATCTGAAAACAAGTAAAAGTATATTTTCGCGTACTTAATAAAGGTGAAATTTTCATTATAATATTCAGGTGCCAATGTGGCAATTAGGAATTAAAATTAAGTGATACCATAATCGCATCACCGTGGAGAAATTTACTTCACTTAGTAAGAGAAACACAAAAAAAATTATTTATAATTATTGGGATAATTGGATCCAGCATGGTCCAGTTACCCCGGATACATGTCCCAGTTACCCCATTCTTGAAAAATTTATGGGGTAACTGGGACACCGGGCTTACATTTGAAACATGAAGTAAATATGTATAGATACCTAATAATATTAATGTAGTTATATGTCTAATCTTTAAAAAAAAAGATTGTTTAATAAAAGTACTTACAGTATTTTGATAAAAGTTCAACCATATTGACGTTGTTTTTAAAAAAGAAACGTAAATTTTTGACAACCTATCAGAGCAAAGTGAGAGTTATGATTGAATTGATACACGTTGATTTATGAAGTAGAGATTAAGGGGCATTGTTCACAAAAGCTAAAACTTAAAAAACACCAACAGTTTTTTATAAAATAGCCTATGGCCCAGTTACCTCGTGTTTCCAGTTACCCCAACTAACCTTAATTAAAGCAAGATAAATGAGATATTTCAAACTATTAATAAATACTTGATTTCCTGAATAGTTGCGCAAATTTTAACAACACAAAAGTCGCAAAATTCTCTGTTACTGAGACTCCAGCTATACCTTAAATACGTTGAAATAGGGTGGAGCGATTTTTACGCAATGATAAGCAATAATGTTGTACTTTTTTTTTGTTTTCTTCTAATAGCACTGTAAAGTTGGGATATTCATTTATGTACAGCCTGTATATTTATATTAGAAAACCCAATTTAGCTAGAAAATTCCTTTATTTTATATAAGGTCAGTCTGCCTAAATGAGACACGATTCCCCGTAGTTTTGTCGCATTTACGATATATTTGGGATTTTATTATATAAATGTATATTTTATTAAGCAACAAATTACTGAATACTGTACCTTTAGTTAAAAACTATCTTATTTTGTAGAAATTTAATAATTATCTGTAGTATAAAACCACAATATAGGATTGTCGCATTTAGGTCACTTTTGTCGCATTTATGGCAGCTAAAACCGAAATGCGACGTTCATAGTCCTAAATGTGATAATGCCTTTTATATATGATAATTCATCTGAAAAATTTCATTTAACGATTAACTGCTGTGACAGAAAATTGCTACATTACAACGGTGAGCGGTCTGCGAAACCATTCAGTTGTATGATGAATAAAATGCGCGATTAACTCATAAAATACTGTTTTTACACTAAACTTTTTGTACACTACTATGTCTAATAAAATTTCTATTTTTCAAACATTTCAAACAATAGTACTCGGCTCCAAATGAAGCAAAATTTCGCTGTATCGATAATTAAACTGGAAATTAAAAGTTAAACTGTGACAATTTTAAACAAGTTGGAAATTGCTCGTCAAACGTGGCAAATGAGGTGCGTTCGTACTATAACTAGATTTATAATTATTTTTTGCACCCCATATTGTACTGAATGTATATTTTTTTGCGCTTCATAAGTGCATAGTCTGTAACATCATTAAAATGCACTTACAACAATTTTTTCCCCATTCCCCGTAATGTAACGGAAAACTTTTGACTGTCCCTGTAATTAAACTATACATTCGATTTTCATAAAATTTGAAATGGCTCGACAAAATTTTGCAGCAATTATATATTTAAAATTTCAGACCATTCGGAAGGCTGTAAAATCATTAAAATGCATTTGCAATAATTTTTTCCCATTGGCCATAATGTAACGAAAAACTTTTAGGTGTCCCTGTAATTAAACTATACATCCGATTTTCATAAAATTGGAAATGGCTCAACAAAATTTTGCAGCAATTATATATTAAAAATTTCAGACCATTCGGAAGGCTGTAAAATCATTAAAATACATTTGCTATAATTTTTTCCCATTGGCCGTAATGTAACGGAAAACTTTTGGGTGTCCCTGTAATTAAACTATTCATCCGATTTTCATAAAATTGAAAATGGCTCAACAAAATTTTGCAGCAATTATATATTAAAAATTTCAGGCCATTCGGAACTCTGTAACATCATTAAAATTCACTTGCAATAATTTTTCCCATTGGTCGTAATGTAAAGAAAAACTTTTGACTGTCCCTGTAATTAAACTATACATCCGATTTTCATAAAATTGGAAATGGCTCGACAAAATTTTGCAGCAATTATATATTAAAAATTTCAGATCATTCGGTCGGATAGTTTTTGCTCTGTTATATGCAGACGGACGGACAGACGGACGGACGGACAGACAGACGGACAGACAGACGGACTGAACGACGACTATAGGTGCTACGTATTTATATAATTAGCTCATATTATTGTGACTCGATCGGTTCTTATTGGTGGAAAATGCTAGACCTCTCTGAATTGTCAATTCGAATAATAAACAGGTTTTATTATGTGTAAAATCATCTTATCTAGAAAAGTCATAGGATCATCGATATTTCCTATTTTTTAATATCGGCCACTACAATTTGACGTAGTATCATGCTAGTAAAGCTAATCTCTAGTAATGTATTTTATTTTATGGAATGATTACTGACATTACGGATCAATGTGTGAAAATTACATAGCTAAATACCTACTTGAGTCTTATTTTAAACTAACGTGGAATGTTTCTGTACCAACTATAGATCCATAGGGTCGTGACAACTAACGATTTCAATGACTTTATACAACATATAAAAGATGTAAATCAATGAATAACCCAAGTTTACAGGGCTATAAAAAGAAAACAAAAACAATACAACCTTGTTGTTCATTGGAAATTAAAATAACAGTTGAAATTTTAAATTTAACACAGTTGTAAGTGTTCAGTGTGAGCTCCTCCAGATGTACGAACGATATTGTGGCGGTACGATAACTCATCCCACACTTTTTTTCAGCATATCCGGTGTGACTCTTGGAATGGCTGCAGATATGCGTGGGTGGAACAAACACCTGATCTTCGATGCAGACCCCCCCCCCCCCCAAAAAAAAAAATCATGCTGACAAAAGTGTGTTACAGCTACAGCCATTCAAAGAGTCATGCAGGACATGCTGAAAAAAGTGAGGGATGAGTTATAGTACCGCCTCAACATCGTACGTATTTCTGGGGGAGCTCACATTGAACACTTGTAACTGTGTTGAATTTAAATTTTCAACTGTTATTTTAATTTCCAATGAACAACAAGGTTGCATTTTTTTGTTTTGTTTTAATAGCCCTGTAAAGTCGGGACATTCATTTACGTATATGCTGTATATGCTGTATAAAGTCTTTGTAATCGTTAGTTGTCCAGACCCTATGGATCTACAGTTGGTGCAGAAACATTTCACGTTAGTTAAAAAAAGACTCTAGTAGGTATTTAGCTAGTAGGTATTTAGGTGTTTCTTCCACCCACGCATATCTGCAGCCATTCCAAGAGTCACACCGGACATGCTGAAAAAAGTGTGGGATGAGTTATCGTACCGCCACAATATCGTTCGTACTTCTGGAGGAGCTCACACTGAACACTTACAACTGTGTTAAATTAAAAATTTCAACTGTTATTTTAATTTCTAATGAACAACAAGGTTGTATTTTTTTTTGTTTTCTTTTTATAGCCCTGTAAACTTGGGTTATTCATTGATTTACAACTTTTATATGTTGTATAAAGTCCTTGCAATCGTCAGTTGCCAGGACCCTATGGATCTACAGTTGGTGCAGAAACATTTCACGTTAGTTAAAAAAAGACTCTAGTAGGTATTTAGCTATGTAATTTTACACGTTGATCCATACGTCAGTAATCATTCCATAAAATAAAATACATTACTAGAGATTATCTTTACTAGCATGATAATATGTCAATTTGTAGTGGCCGATATTAAGAAATAGGAAAACTCGGTGATCCTATGAATTTTCTAGATAAGATTATTTTACTCATGAAGAAACTTGTTTATTTTTCGAATTGACAATTCAGAGAAGTCGAGCATTTTCCACCACTAAGAACCCATCAAGTCACAATAATATCAGCTACGGCATTCCTCCGATTTAGAACATTACGGTCATCATTCATCAGATATCTACATAATGTTAGTTGGGGTAACTGGGCCATGATTTTACAATGTGACTCTGGAACTTCTGACAATTCAGCTTCAAAAAGCTAATGTTCATTTGAATTAAAGTCTGAACTTCTGTAAATGTGTTCAGTTAGGCTCCCTGTATCAGACAGAAATGCTCAAAATTACATTTTAATATATAAAAATATAAAAATATGAATATTTCATCTTTCTTTCCTCATGGGTCCAGTTGCCCCCAAAAATGAGGTAACTGGCGCAGGGGGGGGGGGGGTCTATGTTCACACGCGTTTATATTTTTTCATATCGGATGTAGGGTCCTGTTTGAAAAAGTGTAAACAACTTCAAAAAATTTAAACCAGGCAGATCATGGAAATTATATGTCAATAAACGGCGTTGTAAGGGAAACCTTTGCTGTCAATATGTCTAAAGAAAGCACTAAAAGTGAAAATATTAGATTTATTTATACCAAAAACATAAAACTTATGTAAGTACTTGTGTACTTTAGTATAGATAATAAGTATAAAAGCCACATGGGTATTTTAAGGGAAAAAATAGCAAGGTAAATCTATGAACAAACGGCTACGTAAGTACTTTATCTTTATCCAGGAGTCGCATTATATAGGGAAAATTGTATTGTTCCTACCAGTACCCTTAAAGAAAGGTGCGATCAAGATATTATTTTCAAAATAGTGGTAGGAACGATAAAAGTTTCCCTATAGAATGCGACCCCTGGTTATAGTACAATTCCAAGGTACTTATATCTCACTTTGAGGGGCAAGGTACTTGCATTCGTAAAATGTTGAAATAATTTACTGACACCTATATTTACAAGAGAATCTATCTGAAAACAAGTAAAAGTATATTTTCGCGTACTTAATAAAGGTGAAATTTTCATTATAATATTCAGGTGCCAATGTGGCAATTAGGAATTAAAATTAAGTGATACCATAATCGCATCACCGTGGAGAAATTTACTTCACTTAGTAAGAGAAACACAAAAAAAAATATTTATAATTATTGGGATAATTGGATCCAGCATGGTCCAGTTACCCCGGATACATGTCCCAGTTACCCCATTCTTGAAAAATTTATGGGGTAACTGGGACACCGGGCTTACATTTGAAACATGAAGTAAATATGTATAGATACCTAATAATATTTATGTAGTTATATGTCTAATCTTTAAAAAAAAAGATTGTTTAATAAAAGTACTTACAGTATTTTGATAAAAGTTCAACCATATTGACGTTGTTTTTAAAAAAGAAACGTAAATTTTTGACAACCTATCAGAGCAAAGTGAGAGTTATGATTGAATTGATACACGTTGATTTATGAAGTAGAGATTAAGGGGCATTGTTCACAAAAGCTAAAACTTAAAAAACACCAACAGTTTTTTATAAAATAGCCTATGGCCCAGTTACCTCGTGTTTCCAGTTACCCCAACTAACCTTAATTAAAGCAAGGTAAATGAGATATTTCAAACTATTAATAAATACTTGATTTCCTGAATAGTTGCGCAAATTTTAACAACACAAAAGTCACAAAATTCTCTGTTACTGAGACTCCAGCTATACCTTAAATACGTTAAAATAGGGTGGAGCGATTTTCACGCAATGATAAGCAATAATGTTGTACTTTTTTTTTTTTTTTTCTTCTAATAGCACTGTAAAGTTGGGATATTCATTTATGTACAGCCTGTATATTTATATTAGAAAATCCAATTTAGATAGAAAATTCCTTTATTTTATATAAGGTCAGTCTGCCTAAATGAGACACGATTCCCCGTAGTTTTGTCGCATTTAGGATATATTTGGGATTTTATTATATAAATGTATATTTTATTAAGCAACAAATTACTGAATACTGTACCTTTAGTTAAAAACTATCTTATTTTGTAGAAATTTAACAATTATCTGTAGTATAAAACCACAATATAGGATTGTCGCATTTAGGTCACTTTACTCGCATTTATGGCAGCTAAAACCGAAATGCGACGTTCATAATCCTAAATGTGATAATGCCTTTTATATATGATAATTTATCTGAAAAAGTTCATTTAACGATTAACTGCTGTGACAGAAAATTGCTACATTACAACGGTGAGCGGTCTGCGAAACCATTCAGTTGTATGATGAATAAAATGCGCGATTAACTCATAAAATACTGTTTTTACACTAAACTTTTTGTACACTACTATGTCTAATAAAATTTCTATTTTTCAAACATTTCAAACAATAGTACTCGGCTCCAAATGAAGCAAAATTTCGCTGTATCGATAATTAAACTGGAAATTAAAAGTTAAACTGTGACAATTTTAAACAAGTTGGAAATTGCTCGTCAAACGTGGCAAATGAGGTGCGTTCGTACTATAACTAGTTTTATAATTATTTTTTGCACCCCATATTGTACTGAATGTATATTTTTTTGCGCTTCATAAGTGCATAGTCTGTAACATCATTAAAATGCACTTACAATAATTTTTTCCCCATTCCCCGTAATGTAACGGAAAACTTTGACTGTCCCTGTAATTAAACTATACATTCGATTTTCATAAAATTTGAAATGGCTCGACAAAATTTTGCAGCAATTATATATTTAAAATTTCAGACCATTCGGAAGGCTGTAAAATCATTAAAATGCATTTGCAATAATTTTTTCCCATTGGCCATATTGTAACGAAAAACTTTTAGGTGTCCCTGTAATTAAACTATACATCCGATTTTCATAAAATTGGAAATGGCTCAACAAAATTTTGCAGCAATTATATATTAAAAATTTCAGACCATTCGGAAGGCTGCAAAATCATTAAAATGCATTTGCTATAATTTTTTCCCATTGGCCGTAATGTAAGGGAAAACTTTTGGGTGTCCCTGTAATTAAACTATTCATCCGATTTTCATAAAATTGAAAATGGCTCAACAAAATTTTGCAGCAATTATATATTAAAAATTTCAGACCATTCGGAACTCTGTAACATCATTAAAATTCCCTTGCAATAATTTTTCCCATTGGTCGTAATGTAAAGAAAAACTTTTGACTGTCCCTGTAATTAAACTATACATCCGATTTTCATAAAATTGGAAATGGCTCGACAAAATTTTGCAGCAATTATATATTAAAAATTTCAGATCATTCGGTCGGATAGTTTTTGCTCTGTTATATGCAGACGGACGGACAGACAGACGGACAGACAGACGGACTGAACGACGACTATAGGTGCTACGTATTTATATAATTAGCTCATATTATTGTGACTCGATCGGTTCTTATTGGTGGAAAATGCTAGACCTCTCTGAATTGTCAATTCGAATAATAAACAGGTTTTATTATGAGTAAAATCATCTTATCTAGAAAAGTCATAGGATCATCGATATTTCCTATTTTTTAATATCGGCCACTACAATTTGACATAGTATCATGCTAGTAAAGCTAATCTCTAGTAATGTATTTTATTTTATGGAATGATTACTGACGTACGGATCAATGTGTGAAAATTACATAGCTAAATACCTACTTGAGTCTTATTTTAAACTAACGTGGAATGTTTCTGTACCAACTATAGATCCATAGGGTCGTGACAACTAACGATTTCAATGACTTTATACAACATATAAAAGATGTAAATCCATGAATAACCCAAGTTTACAGGGCTATAAAAAGAAAACAAAAACAATACAACCTTGTTGTTCATTGGAAATTAAAATAACAGTTGAAATTTTAAATTTAACACAGTTGTAAGTGTTCAGTGTGAGCTCCTCCAGAAGTACGAACGATATTGTGGCGGTACGATAACTCATCCCACACTTTTTTGCAGCATATCCGGTGTGACTCTTGGAATGGCTGCAGATATGCGTGGGTGGAACAAACACCTGATCTTCGATGCAGACCACCCCCCCCCCCAAAAAAAAATTCATGCTGACAAAAGTGTGTTACAGCTACAGCCATTCAAAGAGTCATGCAGGACATGCTGAAAAAAGTGAGGGATGAGTTATAGTACCGCCTCAACATCGTACGTATTTCTGGGGGAGCTCACATTGAACACTTGTAACTGTGTTGAATTTAAATTTTCAACTGTTATTTTAATTTCCAATGAACAACAAGGTTGCATTTTTTTGTTTTGTTTTAATAGCCCTGTAAAGTCGGGACATTCATTTACGTATATGCTGTATATGCTGTATAAAGTCTTTGTAATCGTTAGTTGTCACGACCCTATGGATCTACAGTTGGTGCAGAAACATTTCACGTTAGTTAAAAAAAGACTCTAGTAGGTATTTAGCTAGTAGGTATTTAGGTGTTTCTTCCACCCACGCATATCTGCAGCCATTCCAAGAGTCACACCGGACATGCTGAAAAAAGTGTGGGATGAGTTATCGTACCGCCACAATATCGTTCGTACTTCTGGAGGAGCTCACACTGAAAACTTACAACTGTGTTAAATTAAAAATTTCAACTGTTATTTTAATTTCTAATGAACAACAAGGTTGTATTTTTTTTTGTTTTCTTTTTATAGCCCTGTAAACTTGGGTTATTCATTGATTTACAACTTTTATATGTTGTATAAAGTCCTTGCAATCGTCAGTTGTCAGGACCCTATGGATCTACAGTTGGTGCAGAAACATTTCACGTTAGTTAAAAAAAGACTCTAGTAGGTATTTAGCTATGTAATTTTACACGTTGATCCATACGTCAGTAATCATTCCATAAAATAAAATACATTACTAGAGATTATATTTACTAGCATGATAATATGTCAATTTGTAGTGGCCGATATTAAGAAATAGGAAAACTCGGTGATCCTATGAATTTTCTAGATGAGATTATTTTACTCATGAAGAAACTTGTTTATTTTTCGAATTGACAATTCAGAGAAGTCGAGCATTTTCCACCACTAAGAACCCATCAAGTCACAATAATATCAGCTACGGCATTCCTCCGATTTACAACATTACGGTCATCATTCATCAGATATCTACATAATGTTAGTTGGGGTAACTGGGCCATGATTTTACAATGTGACTCTGGAACTTCTGACAATTCAGCTTCAAAAAGCTAATGTTCATTTGAATTAAAGTCTGAACTTCTGTAAATGTGTTCAGTTAGGCTCCCTCTATCAGACAGAAATGCTCAAAATTACATTTTAATATTTAAAAATATAAAAATATGAATATTTCATCTTTCTTTCCTCATGGGTCCAGTTGCCCCCAAAAATGAGGTAACTGGCGCAGGGGGGGGGGGTCTATGTTCACACGCGTTTATATTTTTTCATATCGGATGTAGGGTCCTGTTTGAAAAAGTGTAAACAACTTCAAAAAATTTAAACCAGGCAGATCATGGAAATTATATGTCAATAAACGGCGTTGTAAGGGAAACCTTTGCTGTCAATATGTCTAAAGAAAGCACTAAAAGTGAAAATATTAGATTTATTTATACCAAAAACATAAAACTTATGTAAGTACTTGTGTACTTTAGTATAGATAATAAGTATAAAAGCCACATGGGTATTTTAAGGGAAAAAATAGCAAGGTAAATCTATGAACAAACGGCTACGTAAGTACTTTATCTTTATCCAGGAGTCGCATTATATAGGGAAAATTGTATTGTTCCTACCAGTACCCTTAAAGAAAGGTGCGATCAAGATATTATTTTCAAAATAGTGGTAGGAACGATAAAAGTTTCCCTATAGAATGCGACCCCTGGTTATAGTACAATTCCAAGGTACTTATATCTCACTTTGAGGGGCAAGGTACTTGCATTCGTAAAATGTTGAAATAATTTACTGACACCTATATTTACAAGAGAATCTATCTGAAAACAAGTAAAAGTATATTTTCGCGTACTTAATAAAGGTGAAATTTTCATTATAATATTCAGGTGCCAATGTGGCAATTAGGAATTAAAATTAAGTGATACCATAATCGCATCACCGTGGAGAAATTTACTTCACTTAGTAAGAGAAACACAAAAAAAATATTTATAATTATTGGGATAATTGGATCCAGCATGGTCCAGTTACCCCGGATACATATCCCAGTTACCCCATTCTTGAAAAATTTATGGGGTAACTGGGACACCGGGCTTACATTTGAAACATGAAGTAAATATGTATAGATACCTAATAATATTAATGTAGTTATATGTCTAATCTTTAAAAAAAAAGATTGTTTAATAAAAGTACTTACAGTATTTTGATAAAAGTTCAACCATATTGACGTTGTTTTTAAAAAAGAAACGTAAATTTTTGACAACCTATCAGAGCAAAGTGAGAGTTATGATTGAATTGATACACGTTGATTTATGAAGTAGAGATTAAGGGGCATTGTTCACAAAAGCTAAAACTTAAAAAACACCAACAGTTTTTTATAAAATAGCCTATGGCCCAGTTACCTCGTGTTTCCAGTTACCCCAACTAACCTTAATTAAAGCAAGGTAAATGAGATATTTCAAACTATTAATAAATACTTGATTTCCTGAATAGTTGCGCAAATTTTAACAACACAAAAGTCACAAAATTCTCTGTTACTGAGACTCCAGCTATACCTTAAATACGTTGAAATAGGGTGGAGCGATTTTCACGCAATGATAAGCAATAATGTTGTACTTTTTTTTTTGTTTTCTTCTAATAGCACTGTAAAGTTGGGATATTCATTTATGTACAGCCTGTATATTTATATTAGAAAATCCAATTTAGCTAGAAAATTCCTTTATTTTATATAAGGTCAGTCTGCCTAAATGAGACACGATTCCCCGTAGTATTTTTGTCGCATTTAGGATATATTTGGGATTTTATTATATAAATGTATATTTTATTAAGCAACAAATTACTGAATACTGTACCTTTAGTTAAAAACTATCTTATTTTGTAGAAATTTAACAATTATCTGTAGTATAAAACCACAATATAGGATTGTCGCATTTAGGTCACTTTTGTCGCATTTATGGCAGCTAAAACCGAAATGCGACGTTCATAATCCTAAATGTGATAATGCCTTTTATATATGATAATTTATCTGAAAAAGTTCATTTAACGATTAACTGCTTTGACAGAAAATTGCTACATTACAACGGTGAGCGGTCTGCGAAACCATTCAGTTGTATGATGAATAAAATGCGCGATTAACTCATAAAATACTGTTTTTACACTAAACTTTTTGTACACTACTATGTCTAATAAAATTTCTATTTTTCAAACATTTCAAACAATAGTACTCGGCTCCAAATGAAGCAAAATTTCGCTGTATCGATAATTAAACTGGAAATTAAAAGTTAAACTGTGACAATTTTAAACAAGTTGGAAATTGCTCGTCAAACGTGGCAAATGAGGTGCGTTCGTACTATAACTAGTTTTATAATTATTTTTTGCACCCCATATTGTACTGAATGTATATTTTTTTGCGCTTCATAAGTGCATAGTCTGTAACATCATTAAAATGCACTTACAATAATTTTTTCCCCATTCCCCGTAATGTAACGGAAAACTTTTGACTGTCCCTGTAATTAAACTATACATTCGATTTTCATAAAATTTGAAATGGCTCGACAAAATTTTGCAGCAATTATATATTTAAAATTTCAGACCATTCGGAAGGCTGTAAAATCATTAAAATGCATTTGCAATAATTTTTTCCCATTGGCCATAATGTAACGAAAAACTTTTAGGTGTCCCTGTAATTAAACTATACATCCGATTTTCATAAAATTGGAAATGGCTCAACAAACTTTTGCAGCAATTATATATTAAAAATTTCAGACCATTCGGAAGGCTGCAAAATCATTAAAATGCATTTGCTATAATTTTTTCCCATTGGCCGTAATGTAAGGGAAAACTTTTGGGTGTCCCTGTAATTAAACTATTCATCCGATTTTCATAAAATTGAAAATGGCTCAACAAAATTTTGCAGCAATTATATATTAAAAATTTCAGACCATTCGGAACTCTGTAACATCATTAAAATTCCCTTGCAATAATTTTTCCCATTGGTCGTAATGTAAAGAAAAACTTTTGACTGTCCCTGTAATTAAACTATACATCCGATTTTCATAAAATTGGAAATGGCTCGACAAAATTTTGCAGCAATTATATATTAAAAATTTCAGATCATTCGGTCGGATAGTTTTTGCTCTGTTATATGCAGACGGACGGACAGACGGACGGACAGACAGACGGACAGACAGACGGACTGAACGACGACTATAGGTGCTACGTATTTATATAATTAGCTCATATTATTGTGACTCGATCGGTTCTTATTGGTTGAAAATGCTAGACCTCTCTGAATTGTCAATTCGAATAATAAACAGGTTTTATTATGAGTAAAATCATCTTATCTAGAAAAGTCATAGAATCATCGATATTTCCTATTTTTTAATATCGGCCACTACAATTTGACATAGTATCATGCTAGTAAAGCTAATCTCTAGTAATGTATTTTATTTTATGGAATGATTACTGACGTACGGATCAATGTGTGAAAATTACATAGCTAAATACCTACTTGAGTCTTATTTTAAACTAACGTGGAATGTTTCTGTACCAACTATAGATCCATAGGGTCGTGACAACTAACGATTTCAATGACTTTATACAACATATAAAAGATGTAAATCAATGAATAACCCAAGTTTACAGGGCTATAAAAAGAAAACAAAAACAATACAACCTTGTTGTTCATTGGAAATTAAAATAACAGTTGAAATTTTAAATTTAACACAGTTGTAAGTGTTCAGTGTGAGCTCCTCCAGAAGTACGAACGATATTGTGGCGGTACGATAACTCATCCCACACTTTTTTTCAGCATATCCGGTGTGACTCTTGGAATGGCTGCAGATATGCGTGGGTGGAACAAACACCTGATCTTCGATGCAGACCACCCCCCCACAAAAAAAAATTCAGGCTGACAAAAGTGTGTTACAGCTACAGCCATTCAAAGAGTCATGCAGGACATGCTGAAAAAAGTGAGGGATGAGTTATAGTACCGCCTCAACATCATACGTATTTCTGGGGGAGCTCACATTGAACACTTGTAACTGTGTTGAATTTAAATTTTCAACTGTTATTTTAATTTCCAATGAACAACAAGGTTGCATTTTTTTGTTTTGTTTTAATAGCCCTGTAAAGTCGGGACATTCATTTACGTATATGCTGTATATGCTGTATAAAGTCTTTGTAATCGTTAGTTGTCACGACCCTATGGATCTACAGTTGGTGCAGAAACATTTCACGTTAGTTAAAAAAAGACTCTAGTAGGTATTTAGCTAGTAGGTATTTAGGTGTTTCTTCCACCCACGCATATCTGCAGCCATTCCAAGAGTCACACCGGACATGCTGAAAAAAGTGTGGGATGAGTTATCGTACCGCCACAATATCGTTCGTACTTCTGGAGGAGCTCACACTGAAAACTTACAACTGTGTTAAATTAAAAATTTCAACTGTTATTTTAATTTCTAATGAACAACAAAGTTGTATTTTTTTTTGTTTTCTTTTTATAGCCCTGTAAACTTGGGTTATTCATTGATTTACAACTTTTATATGTTGTATAAAGTCCTTGCAATCGTCAGTTGTCAGGACCCTATGGATCTACAGTTGGTGCAGAAACATTTCACGTTAGTTAAAAAAAGACTCTAGTAGGTATTTAGCTATGTAATTTTACACGTTGATCCATACGTCAGTAATCATTCCATAAAATAAAATACATTACTAGAGATTATATTTACTAGCATGATAATATGTCAATTTGTAGTGGCCGATATTAAGAAATAGGAAAACTCGGTGATCCTATGAATTTTCTAGATGAGATTATTTTACTCATGAAGAAACTTGTTTATTTTTCGAATTGACAATTCAGAGAAGTCGAGCATTTTCCACCACTAAGAACCCATCAAGTCACAATAATATCAGCTACGGCATTCCTCCGATTTACAACATTACGGTCATCATTCATCAGATATCTACATAATGTTAGTTGGGGTAACTGGGCCATGATTTTACAATGTGACTCTGGAACTTCTGACAATTCAGCTTCAAAAAGCTAATGTTCATTTGAATTAAAGTCTGAACTTCTGTAAATGTGTTCAGTTAGGCTCCCTCTATCAGACAGAAATGCTCAAAATTACATTTTAATATTTAAAAATATAAAAATATGAATATTTCATCTTTCTTTCCTCATGGGTCCAGTTGCCCCCAAAAATGAGGTAACTGGCGCAGGGGGGGGGGGGTCTATGTTCACACGCGTTTATATTTTTTCATATCGGATGTAGGGTCCTGTTTGAAAAAGTGTAAACAACTTCAAAAAATTTAAACCAGGCAGATCATGGAAATTATATGTCAATAAACGGCGTTGTAAGGGAAACCTTTGCTGTCAATATGTCTAAAGAAAGCACTAAAAGTGAAAATATTAGATTTATTTATACCAAAAACATAAAACTTATGTAAGTACTTGTGTACTTTAGTATAGATAATAAGTATAAAAGCCACATGGGTATTTTAAGGGAAAAAATAGCAAGGTAAATCTATGAACAAACGGCTACGTAAGTACTTTATCTTTATCCAGGAGTCGCATTATATAGGGAAAATTGTATTGTTCCTACCAGTACCCTTAAAGAAAGGTGCGATCAAGATATTATTTTCAAAATAGTGGTAGGAACGATAAAAGTTTCCCTATAGAATGCGACCCCTGGTTATAGTACAATTCCAAGGTACTTATATCTCACTTTGAGGGGCAAGGTACTTGCATTCGTAAAATGTTGAAATAATTTACTGACACCTATATTTACAAGAGAATCTATCTGAAAACAAGTAAAAGTATATTTTCGCGTACTTAATAAAGGTGAAATTTTCATTATAATATTCAGGTGCCAATGTGGCAATTAGGAATTAAAATTAAGTGATACCATAATCGCATCACCGTGGAGAAATTTACTTCATTTAGTAAGAGAAACACAAAAAAAATTATTTATAATTATTGGGATAATTGGATCCAGCATGGTCCAGTTACCCCGGATACATGTCCCAGTTACCCCATTCTTGAAAAATTTATGGGGTAACTGGGACACCGGGCTTACATTTGAAACATGAAGTAAATATGTATAGATACCTAATAATATTAATGTAGTTATATGTCTAATCTTTAAAAAAAAAGATTGTTTAATAAAAGTACTTACAGTATTTTGATAAAAGTTCAACCATATTGACGTTGTTTTTAAAAAAGAAACGTAAATTTTTGACAACCTATCAGAGCAAAGTGAGAGTTATGATTGAATTGATACACGTTGATTTATGAAGTAGAGATTAAGGGGCATTGTTCACAAAAGCTAAAACTTAAAAAACACCAACAGTTTTTTATAAAATAGCCTATGGCCCAGTTACCTCGTGTTTCCAGTTACCCCAACTAACCTTAATTAAAGCAAGGTAAATGAGATATTTCAAACTATTAATAAATACTTGATTTCCTGAATAGTTGCGCAAATTTTAACAACACAAAAGTCACAAAATTCTCTGTTACTGAGACTCCAGCTATACCTTAAATACGTTGAAATAGGGTGGAGCGATTTTCACGCAATGATAAGCAATAATGTTGTACTTTTTTTTTTGTTTTCTTCTAATAGCACTGTAAAGTTGGGATATTCATTTATGTACAGCCTGTATATTTATATTAGAAAATCCAATTTAGCTAGAAAATTCCTTTATTTTATATAAGGTCAGTCTGCCTAAATGAGACACGATTCCCCGTAGTTTTGTCGCATTTAGGATATATTTGGGATTTTATTATATAAATGTATATTTTATTAAGCAACAAATTACTGAATACTGTACCTTTAGTTAAAAACTATCTTATTTTGTAGAAATTTAACAATTATCTGTAGTATAAAACCACAATATAGGATTGTCGCATTTAGGTCACTTTTGTCGCATTTATGGCAGCTAAAACCGAAATGCGACGTTCATAATCCTAAATGTGATAATGCCTTTTATATATGATAATTTATCTGAAAAAGTTCATTTAACGATTAACTGCTGTGACAGAAAATTGCTACATTACAACGGTGAGCGGTCTGCGAAACCATTCAGTTGTATGATGAATAAAATGCGCGATTAACTCATAAAATACTGTTTTTACACTAAACTTTTTGTACACTACTATGTCTAATAAAATTTCTATTTTTCAAACATTTCAAACAATAGTACTCGGCTCTAAATGAAGCAAAATTTCGCTGTATCGATAATTAAACTGGAAATTAAAAGTTAAACTGTGACAATTTTAAACAAGTTGGAAATTGCTCGTCAAACGTGGCAAATGAGGTGCGTTCGTACTATAACTAGTTTTATAATTATTTTTTGCACCCCATATTGTACTGAATGTATATTTTTTTGCGCTTCATAAGTGCATAGTCTGTAACATCATTAAAATGCACTTACAATAATTTTTTCCCCATTCCCCGTAATGTAACGGAAAACTTTTGACTGTCCCTGTAATTAAACTATACATTCGATTTTCATAAAATTTGAAATGGCTCGACAAAATTTCGCAGCAATTATATATTTAAAATTTCAGACCATTCGGAAGGCTGTAAAATCATTAAAATGCATTTGCAATAATTTTTTCCCATTGGCCATAATGTAACGAAAAACTTTTAGGTGTCCCTGTAATTAAACTATACATCCGATTTTCATAAAATTGGAAATGGCTCAACAAACTTTTGCAGCAATTATATATTAAAAATTTCAGACCATTCGGAAGGCTGCAAAATCATTAAAATGCATTTGCTATAATTTTTTCCCATTGGCCGTAATGTAAGGGAAAACTTTTGGGTGTCCCTGTAATTAAACTATTCATCCGATTTTCATAAAATTGAAAATGGCTCAACAAAATTTTGCAGCAATTATATATTAAAAATTTCAGACCATTCGGAACTCTGTAACATCATTAAAATTCCCTTGCAATAATTTTTCCCATTGGTCGTAATGTAAAGAAAAACTTTTGACTGTCCCTGTAATTAAACTATACATCCGATTTTCATAAAATTGGAAATGGCTCGACAAAATTTTGCAGCAATTATATATTAAAAATTTCAGATCATTCGGTCGGATAGTTTTTGCTCTGTTATATGCAGACGGACGGACAGACGGACGGACAGACAGACGGACAGACAGACGGACTGAACGACGACTATAGGTGCTACGTATTTATATAATTAGCTCATATTATTGTGACTCGATCGGTTCTTATTGGTGGAAAATGCTAGACCTCTCTGAATTGTCAATTCGAATAATAAACAGGTTTTATTATGAGTAAAATCATCTTATCTAGAAAAGTCATAGAATCATCGATATTTCCTATTTTTTAATATCGGCCACTACAATTTGACATAGTATCATGCTAGTAAAGCTAATCTCTAGTAATGTATTTTATTTTATGGAATGATTACTGACGTACGGATCAATGTGTGAAAATTACATAGCTAAATACCTACTTGAGTCTTATTTTAAACTAACGTGGAATGTTTCTGTACCAACTATAGATCCATAGGGTCGTGACAACTAACGATTTCAATGACTTTATACAACATATAAAAGATGTAAATCAATGAATAACCCAAGTTTACAGGGCTATAAAAAGAAAACAAAAACAATACAACCTTGTTGTTCATTGGAAATTAAAATAACAGTTGAAATTTTAAATTTAACACAGTTGTAAGTGTTCAGTGTGAGCTCCTCCAGAAGTACGAACGATATTGTGGCGGTACGATAACTCATCCCACACTTTTTTTCAGCATATCCGGTGTGACTCTTGGAATGGCTGCAGATATGCGTGGGTGGAACAAACACCTGATCTTCGATGCAGACCACCCCCACACAAAAAAAAATTCAGGCTGACAAAAGTGTGTTACAGCTACAGCCATTCAAAGAGTCATGCAGGACATGCTGAATAAAGTGAGGGATGAGTTATAGTACCGCCTCAACATCGTACGTATTTCTGGGGGAGCTCACATTGAACACTTGTAACTGTGTTGAATTTAAATTTTCAACTGTTATTTTAATTTCCAATGAACAACAAGGTTGCATTTTTTTGTTTTGTTTTAATAGCCCTGTAAAGTCGGGACATTCATTTACGTATATGCTGTATATGCTGTATAAAGTCTTTGTAATCGTTAGTTGTCACGACCCTATGGATCTACAGTTGGTGCAGAAACATTTCACGTTAGTTAAAAAAAGACTCTAGTAGGTATTTAGCTAGTAGGTATTTAGGTGTTTCTTCCACCCACGCATATCTGCAGCCATTCCAAGAGTCACACCGGACATGCTGAAAAAAGTGTGGGATGAGTTATCGTACCGCCACAATATCGTTCGTACTTCTGGAGGAGCTCACACTGAAAACTTACAACTGTGTTAAATTAAAAATTTCAACTGTTATTTTAATTTCTAATGAACAACAAGGTTGTATTTTTTTTTGTTTTCTTTTTATAGCCCTGTAAACTTGGGTTATTCATTGATTTACAACTTTTATATGTTGTATAAAGTCCTTGCAATCGTCAGTTGTCAGGACCCTATGGATCTACAGTTGGTGCAGAAACATTTCACGTTAGTTAAAAAAAGACTCTAGTAGGTATTTAGCTATGTAATTTTACACGTTGATCCATACGTCAGTAATCATTCCATAAAATAAAATACATTACTAGAGATTATATTTACTAGCATGATAATATGTCAATTTGTAGTGGTCGATATTAAGAAATAGGAAAACTCGGTGATCCTATGAATTTTCTAGATGAGATTATTTTACTCATGAAGAAACTTGTTTATTTTTCGAATTGACAATTCAGAGAAGTCGAGCATTTTCCACCACTAAGAACCCATCAAGTCACAATAATATCAGCTACGGCATTCCTCCGATTTACAACATTACGGTCATCATTCATCAGATATCTACATAATGTTAGTTGGGGTAACTGGGCCATGATTTTACAATGTGACTCTGGAACTTCTGACAATTCAGCTTCAAAAAGCTAATGTTCATTTGAATTAAAGTCTGAACTTCTGTAAATGTGTTCAGTTAGGCTCCCTCTATCAGACAGAAATGCTCAAAATTACATTTTAATATTTAAAAATATAAAAATATGAATATTTCATCTTTCTTTCCTCATGGGTCCAGTTGCCCCCAAAAATGAGGTAACTGGCGCAGGGGGGGGGGGGGTCTATGTTCACACGCGTTTATATTTTTTCATATCGGATGTAGGGTCCTGTTTGAAAAAGTGTAAACAACTTCAAAAAATTTAAACCAGGCAGATCATGGAAATTATATGTCAATAAACGGCGTTGTAAGGGAAACCTTTGCTGTCAATATGTCTAAAGAAAGCACTAAAAGTGAAAATATTAGATTTATTTATACCAAAAACATAAAACGTATGTAAGTACTTGTGTACTTTAGTATAGATAATAAGTATAAAAGCCACATGGGTATTTTAAGGGAAAAAATAGCAAGGTAAATCTATGAACAAACGGCTACGTAAGTACTTTATCTTTATCCAGGAGTCGCATTATATAGGGAAAATTGTATTGTTCCTACCAGTACCCTTAAAGAAAGGTGCGATCAAGATATTATTTTCAAAATAGTGGTAGGAACGATAAAAGTTTCCCTATAGAATGCGACCCCTGGTTATAGTACAATTCCAAGGTACTTATATCTCACTTTGAGGGGCAAGGTACTTGCATTCGTAAAATGTTGAAATAATTTACTGACACCTATATTTACAAGAGAATCTATCTGAAAACAAGTAAAAGTATATTTTCGCGTACTTAATAAAGGTGAAATTTTCATTATAATATTCAGGTGCCAATGTGGCAATTAGGAATTAAAATTAAGTGATACCATAATCGCATCACCGTGGAGAAATTTACTTCACTTAGTAAGAGAAACACAAAAAAAATTATTTATAATTATTGGGATAATTGGATACAGCATGGTCCAGTTACCCCGGATACATGTCCCAGTTACCCCATTCTTGAAAAATTTATGGGGTAACTGGGACACCGGGCTTACATTTGAAACATGAAGTAAATATGTATAGATACCTAATAATATTAATGTAGTTATATGTCTAATCTTTAAAAAAAAAGATTGTTTAATAAAAGTACTTACAGTATTTTGATAAAAGTTCAACCATATTGACGTTGTTTTTAAAAAAGAAACGTAAATTTTTGACAACCTATCAGAGCAAAGTGAGAGTTATGATTGAATTGATACACGTTGATTTATGAAGTAGAGATTAAGGGGCATTGTTCACAAAAGCTAAAACTTAAAAAACACCAACAGTTTTTTATAAAATAGCCTATGGCCCAGTTACCTCGTGTTTCCAGTTACCCCAACTAACCTTAATTAAAGCAAGGTAAATGAGATATTTCAAACTATTAATAAATACTTGATTTCCTGAATAGTTGCGCAAATTTTAACAACACAAAAGTCACAAAATTCTCTGTTACTGAGACTCCAGCTATACCTTAAATACGTTGAAATAGGGTGGAGCGATTTTCACGCAATGATAAGCAATAATGTTGTACTTTTTTTTTTGTTTTCTTCTAATAGCACTGTAAAGTTGGGATATTCATTTATGTACAGCCTGTATATTTATATTAGAAAATCCAATTTAGCTAGAAAATTCCTTTATTTTATATAAGGTCAGTCTGCCTAAATGAGACACGATTCCCCGTAGTTTTGTCGCATTTAGGATATATTTGGGATTTTATTATATAAATGTATATTTTATTAAGCAACAAATTACTGAATACTATACCTTTAGTTAAAAACTATCTTATTTTGTAGAAATTTAACAATTATCTGTAGTATAAAACCACAATATAGGATTGTCGCATTTAGGTCACTTTTGTCGCATTTATGGCAGCTAAAACCGAAATGCGACGTTCATAATCCTAAATGTGATAATGCCTTTTATATATGATAATTTATCTGAAAAAGTTCATTTAACGATTAACTGCTGTGACAGAAAATTGCTACATTACAACGGTGAGCGGTCTGCGAAACCATTCAGTTGTATGATGAATAAAATGCGCGATTAACTCATAATATACTGTTTTTACACTAAACTTTTTGTACACTACTATGTCTAATAAAATTTCTATTTTTCAAACATTTCAAACAATAGTACTCGGCTCTAAATGAAGCAAAATTTCGCTGTATCGATAATTAAACTGGAAATTAAAAGTTAAACTGTGACAATTTTAAACAAGTTGGAAATTGCTCGTCAAACGTGGCAAATGAGGTGCGTTCGTACTATAACTAGTTTTATAATTATTTTTTGCACCCCATATTGTACTGAATGTATATTTATTTGCGCTTCATAAGTGCATAGTCTGTAACATCATTAAAATGCACTTACAATAATTTTTTCCCCATTCCCCGTAATGTAACGGAAAACTTTTGACTGTCCCTGTAATTAAACTATACATTCGATTTTCATAAAATTTAAAATAGCTCGACAAAATTTTGCAGCAATTATATATTTAAAATTTCAGACCATTCGGAAGGCTGTAAAATCATTAAAATGCATTTGCAATAATTTTTCCCATTGGCCATAATGTAACGAAAAACTTTTAGGTGTCCCTGTAATTAAACTATACATCCGATTTTCATAAAATTGGAAATGGCTCAACAAACTTTTGCAGCAATTATATATTAAAAATTTCAGACCATTCGGAAGGCTGCAAAATCATTAAAATGCATTTGCTATAATTTTTTCCCATTGGCCGTAATGTAAGGGAAAACTTTTGGGTGTCCCTGTAATTAAACTATTCATCCGATTTTCATAAAATTGAAAATGGCTCAACAAAATTTTGCAGCAATTATATATTAAAAATTTCAGACCATTCGGAACTCTGTAACATCATTAAAATTCCCTTGCAATAATTTTTCCCATTGGTCGTAATGTAAAGAAAAACTTTTGACTGTCCCTGTAATTAAACTATACATCCGATTTTCATAAAATTGGAAATGGCTCGACAAAATTTTGCAGCAATTATATATTAAAAATTTCAGATCATTCGGTCGGATAGTTTTTGCTCTGTTATATGCAGACGGACGGACAGACGGACGGACAGACAGACGGACAGACAGACGGACTGAACGACGACTATAGGTGCTACGTATTTATATAATTAGCTCATATTATTGTGACTCGATCGGTTCTTATTGGTGGAAAATGCTAGACCTCTCTGAATTGTCAATTCGAATAATAAACAGGTTTTATTATGAGTAAAATCATCTTATCTAGAAAAGTCATAGGATCATCGATATTTCCTATTTTTTAACATCGGCCACTACAATTTGACGTAGTATCATGCTAGTAAAGCTAATCTCTAGTAATGTATTTTATTTTATGGAATGATTACTGACGTACGGATCAATGTGTGAAAATTACATAGCTAAATACCTACTTGAGTCTTATTTTAAACTAACGTGGAATGTTTCTGTACCAACTATAGATCCATAGGGTCGTGACAACTAACGATTTCAATGACTTTATACAACATATAAAAGATGTAAATCAATGAATAACCCAAGTTTACAGGGCTATAAAAAGAAAACAAAAACAATACAACCTTGTTGTTCATTGGAAATTAAAATAACAGTTGAAATTTTAAATTTAACACAGTTGTAATAGTTCAGTGTGAGCTCCTCCAGAAGTACGAACGATATTGTGGCGGTACGATAACTCATCCCACACTTTTTTTCAGCATATCCGGTGTGACTCTTGGAATGGCTGCAGATATGCGTGGGTGGAACAAACACCTGATCTTCGATGCAGACACCCCCCCCCCCCCAAAAAAAAAAAAATCATGCTGACAAAAGTGTGTTACAGCTACAGCCATTCAAAGAGTCATGCAGGACATGCTGAAAAAAGTGTGGGATGAGTTATCGTACCGCCTCAACATCGTACGTATTTCTGGGGGAGCTCACATTGAACACTTGTAACTGTGTTGAATTTAAATTTTCAACTGTTATTTTAATTTCCAATGAACAACAAGGTTGCATTTTTTTGTTTTGTTTTAATAGCCCTGTAAAGTCGGGACATTCATTTACGTATATGCTGTATATGCTGTATAAAGTCTTTGTAATCGTTAGTTGTCACGACCCTATGGATCTACAGTTGGTGCAGAAACATTTCACGTTAGTTAAAAAAAGACTCTAGTAGGTATTTAGATAGTAGGTATTTAGGTGTTTCTTCCACCCACGCATATCTGCAGCCATTCCAAGAGTCACACCGGACATGCTGAAAAAAGTGTGGGATGAGTTATCGTACCGCCACAATATCGTTCGTACTTCTGGAGGAGCTCACACTGAACACTTACAACTGTGTTAAATTAAAAATTTCAACTGTTATTTTAATTTCTAATGAACAACAAGGTTGTATTTTTTTTTCTTTTTATAGCCCTGTAAACTTGGGTTATTCATTGATTTACAACTTTTATATGTTGTATAAAGTCCTTGCAATCGTCAGTTGTCAGGACCCTATGGATCTACAGTTGGTGCAGAAACATTTCACGTTAGTTAAAAAAAGACTCTAGTAGGTATTTAGCTATGTAATTTTACACGTTGATCCATACGTCAGTAATCATTCCATAAAATAAAATACATTACTAGAGATTATCTTTACTAGCATGATAATATGTCAATTTGTAGTGGCCGATATTAAGAAATAGGAAAACTCGGTGATCCTATGAATTTTTTAGATAAGATTATTTTACTCATGAAGAAACTTGTTTATTTTTCGAATTGACAATTCAGAGAAGTCGAGCATTTTCCACCACTAAGAACCCACCAAGTCACAATAATATCAGCTACGGCATTCCTCCGATTTACAACATTACGGTCATCATTCATCAGATATCTACATAATGTTAGTTGGGGTAACTGGGCCATGATTTTACAATGTGACTCTGGAACTTCTGACAATTCAGCTTCAGAAAGCTAATGTTCATTTGAATTAAAGTCTGAACTTCTGTAAATGTGTTCAGTTAGGTTCCCTCTATCAGACAGAAATGCTCAAAATTACATTTTAATATTTAAAAATATAAAAATATGAATATTTCATCTTTCTTTCCTCATGGGTCCAGTTGCCCCCAAAAATGAGGTAACTGGCGCAGGGGGGGGGGGGTCTATGTTCACACGCGTTTATATTTTTCCATATCGGATGTAGGGTCCTGTTTGAAAAAGTGTAAACAACTTCAAAAAATTTAAACCAGGCAGATCATGGAAATTATATGTCAATAAACGGCGTTGTAAGGGAAACCTTTGCTGTCAATATGTCTAAAGAAAGCACTAAAAGTGAAAATATTAGATTTGTTTATACCAAAAACATAAAACTTATGTAAGTACTTGTGTACTTTAGTATAGATAATAAGTATAAAAGCCACATGGGTATTTTAAGGGAAAAAATAGCAAGGTAAATCTATGAACAAACGGCTACGTAAGTACTTTATCTTTATCCAGGAGTCGCATTATATAGGGAAAATTGTATTGTTCCTACCAGTACCCTTAAAGAAAGGTGCGATCAAGATATTATTTTCAAAATAGTGGTAGGAACGATAAAAGTTTCCCTATAGAATGCGACCCCTGGTTATAGTACAATTCCAAGGTACTTATATCTCACTTTGAGGGGCAAGGTACTTGCATTCGTAAAATGTTGAAATAATTTACTGACACCTATATTTACAAGAGAATCTATCTGAAAACAAGTAAAAGTATATTTTCGCGTACTTAATAAAGGTGAAATTTTCATTATAATATTCAGGTGCCAATGTGGCAATTAGGAATTAAAATTAAGTGATACCATAATCGCATCACCGTGGAGAAATTTACTTCACTTAGTAAGAGAAACACAAAAAAAATTATTTATAATTATTGGGATAATTGGATCCAGCATGGTCCAGTTACCCCGGATACATGTCCCAGTTACCCCATTCTTGAAAAATTTATGCGGTAACTGGGACACCGGGCTTACATTTGAAACATGAAGTAAATATGTATAGATACCTAATAATATTAATGTAGTTATATGTCTAATCTTTAAAAAAAAAGATTGTTTAATAAAAGTACTTACAGTATTTTGATAAAAGTTCAACCATATTGACGTTGTTTTTAAAAAAGAAACGTAAATTTTTGACAACCTATCAGAGCAAAGTGAGAGTTATGATTGAATTGATACACGTTGATTTATGAAGTATAGATTAAGGGGCATTGTTCACAAAAGCTAAAACTTAAAAAACACCAACAGTTTTTTATAAAATAGCCTATGGCCCAGTTACCTCGTGTTTCCAGTTACCCCAACTAACCTTAATTAAAGCAAGATAAATGAGATATTTCAAACTATTAATAAATACTTGATTTCCTGAATAGTTGCGCAAATTTTAACAACACAAAAGTCGCAAAATTCTCTGTTACTGAGACTCCAGCTATACCTTAAATACGTTGAAATAGGGTGGAGCGATTTTTACGCAATGATAAGCAATAATGTTGTACTTTTTTTTTGTTTTCTTCTAATAGCACTGTAAAGTTGGGATATTCATTTATGTACAGCCTGTATATTTATATTAGAAAACCCAATTTAGCTAGAAAATTCCTTTATTTTATATAAGGTCAGTCTGCCTAAATGAGACACGATTCCCCGTAGTTTTGTCGCATTTACGATATATTTGGGATTTTATTATATAAATGTATATTTTATTAAGCAACAAATTACTGAATACTGTACCTTTAGTTAAAAACTATCTTATTTTGTAGAAATTTAATAATTATCTGTAGTATAAAACCACAATATAGGATTGTCGCATTTAGGTCACTTTTGTCGCATTTATGGCAGCTAAAACCGAAATGCGACGTTCATAGTCCTAAATGTGATAATGCCTTTTATATATGATAATTCATCTGAAAAATTTCATTTAACGATTAACTGCTGTGACAGAAAATTGCTACATTACAACGGTGAGCGGTCTGCGAAACCATTCAGTTGTATGATGAATAAAATGCGCGATTAACTCATAAAATACTGTTTTTACACTAAACTTTTTGTACACTACTATGTCTAATAAAATTTCTATTTTTCAAACATTTCAAACAATAGTACTCGGCTCCAAATGAAGCAAAATTTCGCTGTATCGATAATTAAACTGGAAATTAAAAGTTAAACTGTGACAATTTTAAACAAGTTGGAAATTGCTCGTCAAACGTGGCAAATGAGGTGCGTTCGTACTATAACTAGATTTATAATTATTTTTTGCACCCCATATTGTACTGAATGTATATTTTTTTGCGCTTCATAAGTGCATAGTCTGTAACATCATTAAAATGCACTTACAACAATTTTTTCCCCATTCCCCGTAATGTAACGGAAAACTTTTGACTGTCCCTGTAATTAAACTATACATTCGATTTTCATAAAATTTGAAATGGCTCGACAAAATTTTGCAGCAATTATATATTTAAAATTTCAGACCATTCGGAAGGCTGTAAAATCATTAAAATGCATTTGCAATAATTTTTTCCCATTGGCCATAATGTAACGAAAAACTTTTAGGTGTCCCTGTAATTAAACTATACATCCGATTTTCATAAAATTGGAAATGGCTCAACAAAATTTTGCAGCAATTATATATTAAAAATTTCAGACCATTCGGAAGGCTGTAAAATCATTAAAATACATTTGCTATAATTTTTTCCCATTGGCCGTAATGTAACGGAAAACTTTTGGGTGTCCCTGTAATTAAACTATTCATCCGATTTTCATAAAATTGAAAATGGCTCAACAAAATCTTGCAGCAATTATATATTAAAAATTTCAGGCCATTCGGAACTCTGTAACATCATTAAAATTCACTTGCAATAATTTTTCCCATTGGTCGTAATGTAAAGAAAAACTTTTGACTGTCCCTGTAATTAAACTATACATCCGATTTTCATAAAATTGGAAATGGCTCGACAAAATTTTGCAGCAATTATATATTAAAAATTTCAGATCATTCGGTCGGATAGTTTTTGCTCTGTTATATGCAGACGGACGGACAGACGGACGGACGGACAGACAGACGGACAGACAGACGGACTGAACGACGACTATAGGTGCTACGTATTTATATAATTAGCTCATATTATTGTGACTCGATCGGTTCTTATTGGTGGAAAATGCTAGACCTCTCTGAATTGTCAATTCGAATAATAAACAGGTTTTATTATGTGTAAAATCATCTTATCTAGAAAAGTCATAGGATCATCGATATTTCCTATTTTTTAATATCGGCCACTACAATTTGACGTAGTATCATGCTAGTAAAGCTAATCTCTAGTAATGTATTTTATTTTATGGAATGATTACTGACATTACGGATCAATGTGTGAAAATTACATAGCTAAATACCTACTTGAGTCTTATTTTAAACTAACGTGGAATGTTTCTGTACCAACTATAGATCCATAGGGTCGTGACAACTAACGATTTCAATGACTTTATACAACATATAAAAGATGTAAATCAATGAATAACCCAAGTTTACAGGGCTATAAAAAGAAAACAAAAACAATACAACCTTGTTGTTCATTGGAAATTAAAATAACAGTTGAAATTTTAAATTTAACACAGTTGTAAGTGTTCAGTGTGAGCTCCTCCAGATGTACGAACGATATTGTGGCGGTACGATAACTCATCCCACACTTTTTTTCAGCATATCCGGTGTGACTCTTGGAATGGCTGCAGATATGCGTGGGTGGAACAAACACCTGATCTTCGATGCAGACCCCCCCCCCCAAAAAAAAAATCATGCTGACAAAAGTGTGTTACAGCTACAGCCATTCAAAGAGTCATGCAGGACATGCTGAAAAAAGTGAGGGATGAGTTATAGTACCGCCTCAACATCGTACGTATTTCTGGGGGAGCTCACATTGAACACTTGTAACTGTGTTGAATTTAAATTTTCAACTGTTATTTTAATTTCCAATGAACAACAAGGTTGCATTTTTTTGTTTTGTTTTAATAGCCCTGTAAAGTCGGGACATTCATTTACGTATATGCTGTATATGCTGTATAAAGTCTTTGTAATCGTTAGTTGTCACGACCCTATGGATCTACAGTTGGTGCAGAAACATTTCACGTTAGTTAAAAAAAGACTCTAGTAGGTATTTAGCTAGTAGGTATTTAGGTGTTTCTTCCACCCACGCATATCTGCAGCCATTCCAAGAGTCACACCGGACATGCTGAAAAAAGTGTGGGATGAGTTATCGTACCGCCACAATATCGTTCGTACTTCTGGAGGAGCTCACACTGAACACTTACAACTGTGTTAAATTAAAAATTTCAACTGTTATTTTAATTTCTAATGAACAACAAGGTTGTATTTTTTTTGTTTTCTTTTTATAGCCCTGTAAACTTGGGTTATTCATTGATTTACAACTTTTATATGTTGTATAAAGTCCTTGCAATCGTCAGTTGCCAGGACCCTATGGATCTACAGTTGGTGCAGAAACATTTCACGTTAGTTAAAAAAAGACTCTAGTAGGTATTTAGCTATGTAATTTTACACGTTGATCCATACGTCAGTAATCATTCCATAAAATAAAATACATTACTAGAGATTATCTTTACTAGCATGATAATATGTCAATTTGTAGTGGCCGATATTAAGAAATAGGAAAACTCGGTGATCCTATGAATTTTCTAGATAAGATTATTTTACTCATGAAGAAACTTGTTTATTTTTCGAATTGACAATTCAGAGAAGTCGAGCATTTTCCACCACTAAGAACCCATCAAGTCACAATAATATCAGCTACGGCATTCCTCCGATTTAGAACATTACGGTCATCATTCATCAGATATCTACATAATGTTAGTTGGGGTAACTGGGCCATGATTTTACAATGTGACTCTGGAACTTCTGACAATTCAGCTTCAAAAAGCTAATGTTCATTTGAATTAAAGTCTGAACTTCTGTAAATGTGTTCAGTTAGGCTCCCTCTATCAGACAGAAATGCTCAAAATTACATTTTAATATATAAAAATATAAAAATATGAATATTTCATCTGTCTTTCCTCATGGGTCCAGTTGCCCCCAAAAATGAGGTAACTGGCGCAGGGGCGGGGGGGGGGTCTATGTTCACACGCGTTTATATTTTTTCATATCGGATGTAGGGTCCTGTTTGAAAAAGTGTAAACAACTTCAAAAAATTTAAACCAGGCAGATCATGGAAATTATATGTCAATAAACGGCGTTGTAAGGGAAACCTTTGCTGTCAATATGTCTAAAGAAAGCACTAAAAGTGAAAATATTAGATTTATTTATACCAAAAACATAAAACTTATGTAAGTACTTGTGTACTTTAGTATAGATAATAAGTATAAAAGCCACATGGGTATTTTAAGGGAAAAAATAGCAAGGTAAATCTATGAACAAACGGCTACGTAAGTACTTTATCTTTATCCAGGAGTCGCATTATATAGGGAAAATTGTATTGTTCCTACCAGTACCCTTAAAGAAAGGTGCGATCAAGATATTATTTTCAAAATAGTGGTAGGAACGATAAAAGTTTCCCTATAGAATGCGACCCCTGGTTATAGTACAATTCCAAGGTACTTATATCTCACTTTGAGGGGCAAGGTACTTGCATTCGTAAAATGTTGAAATAATTTACTGACACCTATATTTACAAGAGAATCTATCTGAAAACAAGTAAAAGTATATTTTCGCGTACTTAATAAAGGTGAAATTTTCATTATAATATTCAGGTGCCAATGTGGCAATTAGGAATTAAAATTAAGTGATACCATAATCGCATCACCGTGGAGAAATTTACTTCACTTAGTAAGAGAAACACAAAAAAAATTATTTATAATTATTGGGATAATTGGATCCAGCATGGTCCAGTTACCCCGGATACATGTCCCAGTTACCCCATTCTTGAAAAATTTATGGGGTAACTGGGACACCGGGCTTACATTTGAAACATGAAGTAAATATGTATAGATACCTAATAATATTAATGTAGTTATATGTCTAATCTTTAAAAAAAAAGATTGTTTAATAAAAGTACTTACAGTATTTTGATAAAAGTTCAACCATATTGACGTTGTTTTTAAAAAAGAAACGTAAATTTTTGACAACCTATCAGAGCAAAGTGAGAGTTATGATTGAATTGATACACGTTGATTTATGAAGTAGAGATTAAGGGGCATTGTTCACAAAAGCTAAAACTTAAAAAACACCAACAGTTTTTTATAAAATAGCCTATGGCCCAGTTACCTCGTGTTTCCAGTTACCCCAACTAACCTTAATTAAAGCAAGGTAAATGAGATATTTCAAACTATTAATAAATACTTGATTTCCTGAATAGTTGCGCAAATTTTAACAACACAAAAGTCACAAAATTCTCTGTTACTGAGACTCCAGCTATACCTTAAATACGTTGAAATAGGGTGGAGCGATTTTCACGCAATGATAAGCAATAATGTTGTACTTTTTTTTTTGTTTTCTTCTAATAGCACTGTAAAGTTGGGATATTCATTTATGTACAGCCTGTATATTTATATTAGAAAATCCAATTTAGCTAGAAAATTCCTTTATTTTATATAAGGTCAGTCTGCCTAAATGAGACACGATTCCCCGTAGTTTTGTCGCATTTAGGATATATTTGGGATTTTATTATATAAATGTATATTTTATTAAGCAACAAATTACTGAATACTATACCTTTAGTTAAAAACTATCTTATTTTGTAGAAATTTAACAATTATCTGTAGTATAAAACCACAATATAGGATTGTCGCATTTAGGTCACTTTTGTCGCATTTATGGCAGCTAAAACCGAAATGCGACGTTCATAATCCTAAATGTGATAATGCCTTTTATATATGATAATTTATCTGAAAAAGTTCATTTAACGATTAACTGCTGTGACAGAAAATTGCTACATTACAACGGTGAGCGGTCTGCGAAACCATTCAGTTGTATGATGAATAAAATGCGCGATTAACTCATAAAATACTGTTTTTACACTAAACTTTTTGTACACTACTATGTCTAATAAAATTTCTATTTTTCAAACATTTCAAACAATAGTACTCGGCTCTAAATGAAGCAAAATTTCGCTGTATCGATAATTAAACTGGAAATTAAAAGTTAAACTGTGACAATTTTAAACAAGTTGGAAATTGCTCGTCAAACGTGGCAAATGAGGTGCGTTCGTACTATAACTAGTTTTATAATTATTTTTTGCACCCCATATTGTACTGAATGTATATTTTTTTGCGCTTCATAAGTGCATAGTCTGTAACATCATTAAAATGCACTTACAATAATTTTTTCCCCATTCCCCGTAATGTAACGGAAAACTTTTGACTGTCCCTGTAATTAAACTATACATTCGATTTTCATAAAATTTGAAATGGCTCGACAAAATTTTGCAGCAATTATATATTTAAAATTTCAGACCATTCGGAAGGCTGTAAAATCATTAAAATGCATTTGCAATAATTTTTCCCATTGGCCATAATGTAACGAAAAACTTTTAGGTGTCCCTGTAATTAAACTATACATCTGATTTTCATAAAATTGGAAATGGCTCAACAAACTTTTGCAGCAATTATATATTAAAAATTTCAGACCATTCGGAAGGCTGCAAAATCATTAAAATGCATTTGCTATAATTTTTTCCCATTGGCCGTAATGTAAGGGAAAACTTTTGGGTGTCCCTGTAATTAAACTATTCATCCGATTTTCATAAAATTGAAAATGGCTCAACAAAATTTTGCAGCAATTATATATTAAAAATTTCAGACCATTCGGAACTCTGTAACATCATTAAAATTCCCTTGCAATAATTTTTCCCATTGGTCGTAATGTAAAGAAAAACTTTTGACTGTCCCTGTAATTAAACTATACATCCGATTTTCATAAAATTGGAAATGGCTCGACAAAATTTTGCAGCAATTATATATTAAAAATTTCAGATCATTCGGTCGGATAGTTTTTGCTCTGTTATATGCAGACGGACGGACAGACGGACGGACAGACAGACGGACAGACAGACGGACTGAACGACGACTATAGGTGCTACGTATTTATATAATTAGCTCATATTATTGTGACTCGATCGGTTCTTATTGGTGGAAAATGCTAGACCTCTCTGAATTGTCAATTCGAATAATAAACAGGTTTTATTATGAGTAAAATCATCTTATCTAGAAAAGTCATAGGATCATCGATATTTCCTATTTTTTAACATCGGCCACTACAATTTGACGTAGTATCATGCTAGTAAAGCTAATCTCTAGTAATGTATTTTATTTTATGGAATGATTACTGACGTACGGATCAATGTGTGAAAATTACATAGCTAAATACCTACTTGAGTCTTATTTTAAACTAACGTGGAATGTTTCTGTACCAACTATAGATCCATAGGGTCGTGACAACTAACGATTTCAATGACTTTATACAACATATAAAAGATGTAAATCAATGAATAACCCAAGTTTACAGGGCTATAAAAAGAAAACAAAAACAATACAACCTTGTTGTTCATTGGAAATTAAAATAACAGTTGAAATTTTAAATTTAACACAGTTGTAATAGTTCAGTGTGAGCTCCTCCAGAAGTACGAACGATATTGTGGCGGTACGATAACTCATCCCACACTTTTTTTCAGCATATCCGGTGTGACTCTTGGAATGGCTGCAGATATGCGTGGGTGGAACAAACACCTGATCTTCGATGCAGACACCCCCCCCCAAAAAAAAAAAAATCATGCTGACAAAAGTGTGTTACAGCTACAGCCATTCAAAGAGTCATGCAGGACATGCTGAAAAAAGTGAGGGATGAGTTATCGTACCGCCTCAACATCGTACGTATTTCTGGGGGAGCTCACATTGAACACTTGTAACTGTGTTGAATTTAAATTTTCAACTGTTATTTTAATTTCCAATGAACAACAAGGTTGCATTTTTTTGTTTTGTTTTAATAGCCCTGTAAAGTCGGGACATTCATTTACGTATATGCTGTATATGCTGTATAAAGTCTTTGTAATCGTTAGTTGTCACGACCCTATGGATCTACAGTTGGTGCAGAAACATTTCACGTTAGTTAAAAAAAGACTCTAGTAGGTATTTAGATAGTAGGTATTTAGGTGTTTCTTCCACCCACGCATATCTGCAGCCATTCCAAGAGTCACACCGGAAATGCTGAAAAAAGTGTGGGATGAGTTATCGTACCGCCACAATATCGTTCGTACTTCTGGAGGAGCTCACACTGAACACTTACAACTGTGTTAAATTAAAAATTTCAACTGTTATTTTAATTTCTAATGAACAACAAGGTTGTATTTTTTTTTCTTTTTATAGCCCTGTAAACTTGGGTTATTCATTGATTTACAACTTTTATATGTTGTATAAAGTCCTTGCAATCGTCAGTTGTCAGGACCCTATGGATCTACAGTTGGTGCAGAAACATTTCACGTTAGTTAAAAAAAGACTCTAGTAGGTATTTAGCTATGTAATTTTACACGTTGATCCATACGTCAGTAATCATTCCATAAAATAAAATACATTACTAGAGATTATCTTTACTAGCATGATAATATGTCAATTTGTAGTGGCCGATATTAAGAAATAGGAAAACTCGGTGATCCTATGAATTTTTTAGATAAGATTATTTTACTCATGAAGAAACTTGTTTATTTTTCGAATTGACAATTCAGAGAAGTCGAGCATTTTCCACCACTAAGAACCCACCAAGTCACAATAATATCAGCTACGGCATTCCTCCGATTTACAACATTACGGTCATCATTCATCAGATATCTACATAATGTTAGTTGGGGTAACTGGGCCATGATTTTACAATGTGACTCTGGAACTTCTGACAATTCAGCTTCAGAAAGCTAATGTTCATTTGAATTAAAGTCTGAACTTCTGTAAATGTGTTCAGTTAGGTTCCCTCTATCAGACAGAAATGCTCAAAATTACATTTTAATATTTAAAAATATAAAAATATGAATATTTCATCTTTCTTTCCTCATGGGTCCAGTTGCCCCCAAAAATGAGGTAACTGGCGCAGGGGGGGGGGGGGGTCTATGTTCACACGCGTTTATAATTTTCCATATCGGATGTAGGGTCCTGTTTGAAAAAGTGTAAACAACTTCAAAAAATTTAAACCAGGCAGATCATGGAAATTATATGTCAATAAACGGCGTTGTAAGGGAAACCTTTGCTGTCAATATGTCTAAAGAAAGCACTAAAAGTGAAAATATTAGATTTGTTTATACCAAAAACATAAAACTTATGTAAGTACTTGTGTACTTTAGTATAGATAATAAGTATAAAAGCCACATGGGTATTTTAAGGGAAAAAATAGCAAGGTAAATCTATGAACAAACGGCTACGTAAGTACTTTATCTTTATCCAGGAGTCGCATTATATAGGGAAAATTGTATTGTTCCTACCAGTACCCTTAAAGAAAGGTGCGATCAAGATATTATTTTCAAAATAGTGGTAGGAACGATAAAAGTTTCCCTATAGAATGCGACCCCTGGTTATAGTACAATTCCAAGGTACTTATATCTCACTTTGAGGGGCAAGGTACTTGCATTCGTAAAATGTTGAAATAATTTACTGACACCTATATTTACAAGAGAATCTATCTGAAAACAAGTAAAAGTATATTTTCGCGTACTTAATAAAGGTGAAATTTTCATTATAATATTCAGGTGCCAATGTGGCAATTAGGAATTAAAATTAAGTGATACCATAATCGCATCACCGTGGAGAAATTTACTTCACTTAGTAAGAGAAACACAAAAAAAAATTATTTATAATTATTGGGATAATTGGATCCAGCATGGTCCAGTTACCCCGGATACATGTCCCAGTTACCCCATTCTTGAAAAATTTATGGGGTAACTGGGACACCGGGCTTACATTTGAAACATGAAGTAAATATGTATAGATACCTAATAATATTAATGTAGTTATATGTCTAATCTTTAAAAAAAAAGATTGTTTAATAAAAGTACTTACAGTATTTTGATAAAAGTTCAACCATATTGACGTTGTTTTTAAAAAAGAAACGTAAATTTTTGACAACCTATCAGAGCAAAGTGAGAGTTATGATTGAATTGATACACGTTGATTTATGAAGTAGAGATTAAGGGGCATTGTTCACAAAAGCTAAAACTTAAAAAACACCAACAGTTTTTTATAAAATAGCCTATGGCCCAGTTACCTCGTGTTTCCAGTTACCCCAACTAACCTTAATTAAAGCAAGGTAAATGAGATATTTCAAACTATTAATAAATACTTGATTTCCTGAATAGTTGCGCAAATTTTAACAACACAAAAGTCACAAAATTCTCTGTTACTGAGACTCCAGCTATACCTTAAATACGTTAAAATAGGGTGGAGCGATTTTCACGCAATGATAAGCAATAATGTTGTACTTTTTTTTTTTTTTTTCTTCTAATAGCACTGTAAAGTTGGGATATTCATTTATGTACAGCCTGTATATTTATATTAGAAAATCCAATTTAGATAGAAAATTCCTTTATTTTATATAAGGTCAGTCTGCCTAAATGAGACACGATTCCCCGTAGTTTTGTCGCATTTAGGATATATTTGGGATTTTATTATATAAATGTATATTTTATTAAGCAACAAATTACTGAATACTGTACCTTTAGTTAAAAACTATCTTATTTTGTAGAAATTTAACAATTATCTGTAGTATAAAACCACAATATAGGATTGTCGCATTTAGGTCACTTTTGTCGCATTTATGGCAGCTAAAACCGAAATGCGACGTTCATAATCCTAAATGTGATAATGCCTTTTATATATGATAATTTATCTGAAAAAGTTCATTTAACGATTAACTGCTGTGACAGAAAATTGCTACATTACAACGGTGAGCGGTCTGCGAAACCATTCAGTTGTATGATGAATAAAATGCGCGATTAACTCATAAAATACTGTTTTTACACTAAACTTTTTGTACACTACTATGTCTAATAAAATTTCTATTTTTCAAACATTTCAAACAATAGTACTCGGCTCCAAATGAAGCAAAATTTCGCTGTATCGATAATTAAACTGGAAATTAAAAGTTAAACTGTGACAATTTTAAACAAGTTGGAAATTGCTCGTCAAACGTGGCAAATGAGGTGCGTTCGTACTATAACTAGTTTTATAATTATTTTTTGCACCCCATATTGTACTGAATGTATATTTTTTTGCGCTTCATAAGTGCATAGTCTGTAACATCATTAAAATGCACTTACAATAATTTTTTCCCCATTCCCCGTAATGTAACGGAAAACTTTTGACTGTCCCTGTAATTAAACTATACATTCGATTTTCATAAAATTTGAAATGGCTCGACAAAATTTTGCAGCAATTATATATTTAAAATTTCAGACCATTCGGAAGGCTGTAAAATCATTAAAATGCATTTGCAATAATTTTTTCCCATTGGCCATATTGTAACGAAAAACTTTTAGGTGTCCCTGTAATTAAACTATACATCCGATTTTCATAAAATTGGAAATGGCTCAACAAAATTTTGCAGCAATTATATATTAAAAATTTCAGACCATTCGGAAGGCTGCAAAATCATTAAAATGCATTTGCTATAATTTTTTCCCATTGGCCGTAATGTAAGGGAAAACTTTTGGGTGTCCCTGTAATTAAACTATTCATCCGATTTTCATAAAATTGAAAATGGCTCAACAAAATTTTGCAGCAATTATATATTAAAAATTTCAGACCATTCGGAACTCTGTAACATCATTAAAATTCCCTTGCAATAATTTTTCCCATTGGTCGTAATGTAAAGAAAAACTTTTGACTGTCCCTGTAATTAAACTATACATCCGATTTTCATAAAATTGGAAATGGCTCGACAAAATTTTGCAGCAATTATATATTAAAAATTTCAGATCATTCGGTCGGATAGTTTTTGCTCTGTTATATGCAGACGGACGGACAGACGGACGGACGGACAGACAGACGGACAGACAGACGGACTGAACGACGACTATAGGTGCTACGTATTTATATAATTAGCTCATATTATTGTGACTCGATCGGTTCTTATTGGTGGAAAATGCTAGACCTCTCTGAATTGTCAATTCGAATAATAAACAGGTTTTATTATGAGTAAAATCATCTTATCTAGAAAAGTCATAGGATCATCGATATTTCCTATTTTTTAATATCGGCCACTACAATTTGACGTAGTATCATGCTAGTAAAGCTAATCTCTAGTAATGTATTTTATTTTATGGAATGATTACTGACGTACGGATCAATGTGTGAAAATTACATAGCTAAATACCTACTTGAGTCTTATTTTAAACTAACGTGGAATGTTTCTGTACCAACTATAGATCCATAGGGTCGTGACAACTAACGATTTCAATGACTTTATACAACATATAAAAGATGTAAATCCATGAATAACCCAAGTTTACAGGGCTATAAAAAGAAAACAAAAACAATACAACCTTGTTGTTCATTGGAAATTAAAATAACAGTTGAAATTTTAAATTTAACACAGTTGTAAGTGTTCAGTGTGAGCTCCTCCAGAAGTACGAACGATATTGTGGCGGTACGATAACTCATCCCACACTTTTTTGCAGCATATCCGGTGTGACTCTTGGAATGGCTGCAGATATGCGTGGGTGGAACAAACACCTGATCTTCGATGCAGACCACCCCCCCCAAAAAAAAATTCATGCTGACAAAAGTGTGTTACAGCTACAGCCATTCAAAGAGTCATGCAGGACATGCTGAAAAAAGTGAGGGATGAGTTATAGTACCGCCTCAACATCGTACGTATTTCTGGGGGAGCTCACATTGAACACTTGTAACTGTGTTGAATTTAAATTTTCAACTGTTATTTTAATTTCCAATGAACAACAAGGTTGCATTTTTTTGTTTTGTTTTAATAGCCCTGTAAAGTCGGGACATTCATTTACGTATATGCTGTATATGCTGTATAAAGTCTTTGTAATCGTTAGTTGTCACGACCCTATGGATCTACAGTTGGTGCAGAAACATTTCACGTTAGTTAAAAAAAGACTCTAGTAGGTATTTAGCTAGTAGGTATTTAGGTGTTTCTTCCACCCACGCATATCTGCAGCCATTCCAAGAGTCACACCGGACATGCTGAAAAAAGTGTGGGATGAGTTATCGTACCGCCACAATATCGTTCGTACTTCTGGAGGAGCTCACACTGAACACTTACAACTGTGTTAAATTAAAAATTTCAACTGTTATTTTAATTTCTAATGAACAACAAGGTTGTATTTTTTTTTGTTTTCTTTTTATAGCCCTGTAAACTTGGGTTATTCATTGATTTACAACTTTTATATGTTGTATAAAGTCCTTGCAATCGTCAGTTGTCAGGACCCTATGGATCTACAGTTGGTGCAGAAACATTTCACGTTAGTTAAAAAAAGACTCTAGTAGGTATTTAGCTATGTAATTTTACACGTTGATCCATACGTCAGTAATCATTCCATAAAATAAAATACATTACTAGAGATTATATTTACTAGCATGATAATATGTCAATTTGTAGTGGCCGATATTAAGAAATAGGAAAACTCGGTGATCCTATGAATTTTCTAGATGAGATTATTTTACTCATGAAGAAACTTGTTTATTTTTCGAATTGACAATTCAGAGAAGTCGAGCATTTTCCACCACTAAGAACCCATCAAGTCACAATAATATCAGCTACGGCATTCCTCCGATTTACAACATTACGGTCATCATTCATCAGATATCTACATAATGTTAGTTGGGGTAACTGGGCCATGATTTTACAATGTGACTCTGGAACTTCTGACAATTCAGCTTCAAAAAGCTAATGTTCATTTGAATTAAAGTCTGAACTTCTGTAAATGTGTTCAGTTAGGCTCCCTCTATCAGACAGAAATGCTCAAAATTACATTTTAATATTTAAAAATATAAAAATATGAATATTTCATCTTTCTTTCCTCATGGGTCCAGTTGCACCCAAAAATGAGGTAACTGGCGCAGGGGGGAGGGGGGGGGTCTATGTTCACACGCGTTTATATTTTTTCATATCGGATGTAGGGTCCTGTTTGAAAAAGTGTAAACAACTTCAAAAAATTTAAACCAGGCAGATCATGGAAATTATATGTCAATAAACGGCGTTGTAAGGGAAACCTTTGCTGTCAATATGTCTAAAGAAAGCACTAAAAGTGAAAATATTAGATTTATTTATACCAAAAACATAAAACTTATGTAAGTACTTGTGTACTTTAGTATAGATAATAAGTATAAAAGCCACATGGGTATTTTAAGGGAAAAAATAGCAAGGTAAATCTATGAACAAACGGCTACGTAAGTACTTTATCTTTATCCAGGAGTCGCATTATATAGGGAAAATTGTATTGTTCCTACCAGTACCCTTAAAGAAAGGTGCGATCAAGATATTATTTTCAAAATAGTGGTAGGAACGATAAAAGTTTCCCTATAGAATGCGACCCCTGGTTATAGTACAATTCCAAGGTACTTATATCTCACTTTGAGGGGCAAGGTACTTGCATTCGTAAAATGTTGAAATAATTTACTGACACCTATATTTACAAGAGAATCTATCTGAAAACAAGTAAAAGTATATTTTCGCGTACTTAATAAAGGTGAAATTTTCATTATAATATTCAGGTGCCAATGTGGCAATTAGGAATTAAAATTAAGTGATACCATAATCGCATCACCGTGGAGAAATTTACTTCACTTAGTAAGAGAAACACAAAAAAAATTATTTATAATTATTGGGATAATTGGATCCAGCATGGTCCAGTTACCCCGGATACATGTCCCAGTTACCCCATTCTTGAAAAATTTATGGGGTAACTGGGACACCGGGCTTACATTTGAAACATGAAGTAAATATGTATAGATACCTAATAATATTAATGTAGTTATATGTCTAATCTTTAAAAAAAAAGATTGTTTAATAAAAGTACTTACAGTATTTTGATAAAAGTTCAACCATATTGACGTTGTTTTTAAAAAAGAAACGTAAATTTTTGACAACCTATCAGAGCAAAGTGAGAGTTATGATTGAATTGATACACGTTGATTTATGAAGTAGAGATTAAGGGGCATTGTTCACAAAAGCTAAAACTTAAAAAACACCAACAGTTTTTTATAAAATAGCCTATGGCCCAGTTACCTCGTGTTTCCAGTTACCCCAACTAACCTTAATTAAAGCAAGGTAAATGAGATATTTCAAACTATTAATAAATACTTGATTTCCTGAATAGTTGCGCAAATTTTAACAACACAAAAGTCACAAAATTCTCTGTTACTGAGACTCCAGCTATACCTTAAATACGTTGAAATAGGGTGGAGCGATTTTCACGCAATGATAAGCAATAATGTTGTACTTTTTTTTTTGTTTTCTTCTAATAGCACTGTAAAGTTGGGATATTCATTTATGTACAGCCTGTATATTTATATTAGAAAATCCAATTTAGCTAGAAAATTCCTTTATTTTATATAAGGTCAGTCTGCCTAAATGAGACACGATTCCCCGTAGTTTTGTCGCATTTAGGATATATTTGGGATTTTATTATATAAATGTATATTTTATTAAGCAACAAATTACTGAATACTGTACCTTTAGTTAAAAACTATCTTATTTTGTAGAAATTTAACAATTATCTGTAGTATAAAACCACAATATAGGATTGTCGCATTTAGGTCACTTTTGTCGCATTTATGGCAGCTAAAACCGAAATGCGACGTTCATAATCCTAAATGTGATAATGCCTTTTATATATGATAATTTATCTGAAAAAGTTCATTTAACGATTAACTGCTGTGACAGAAAATTGCTACATTACAACGGTGAGCGGTCTGCGAAACCATTCAGTTGTATGATGAATAAAATGCGCGATTAACTCATAAAATACTGTTTTTACACTAAACTTTTTGTACACTACTATGTCTAATAAAATTTCTATTTTTCAAACATTTCAAACAATAGTACTCGGCTCTAAATGAAGCAAAATTTCGCTGTATCGATAATTAAACTGGAAATTAAAAGTTAAACTGTGACAATTTTAAACAAGTTGGAAATTGCTCGTCAAACGTGGCAAATGAGGTGCGTTCGTACTATAACTAGTTTTATAATTATTTTTTGCACCCCATATTGTACTGAATGTATATTTTTTTGCGCTTCATAAGTGCATAGTCTGTAACATCATTAAAATGCACTTACAATAATTTTTTCCCCATTCCCCGTAATGTAACGGAAAACTTTTGACTGTCCCTGTAATTAAACTATACATTCGATTTTCATAAAATTTGAAATGGCTCGACAAAATTTTGCAGCAATTATATATTTAAAATTTCAGACCATTCGGAAGGCTGTAAAATCATTAAAATGCATTTGCAATATTTTTTTCCCATTGGCCATAATGTAACGAAAAAATTTAGGTGTCCCTGTAATTAAACTATACATCCGATTTTCATAAAATTGGAAATGGCTCAACAAACTTTTGCAGCAATTATATATTAAAAATTTCAGACCATTCGGAAGGCTGCAAAATCATTAAAATGCATTTGCTATAATTTTTTCCCATTGGCCGTAATGTAAGGGAAAACTTTTGGGTGTCCCTGTAATTAAACTATTCATCCGATTTTCATAAAATTGAAAATGGCTCAACAAAATTTTGCAGCAATTATATATTAAAAATTTCAGACCATTCGGAACTCTGTAACATCATTAAAATTCCCTTGCAATAATTTTTCCCATTGGTCGTAATGTAAAGAAAAACTTTTGACTGTCCCTGTAATTAAACTATACATCCGATTTTCATAAAATTGGAAATGGCTCGACAAAATTTTGCAGCAATTATATATTAAAAATTTCAGATCATTCGGTCGGATAGTTTTTGCTCTGTTATATGCAGACGGACGGACAGACGGACGGACAGACAGACGGACAGACAGACGGACTGAACGACGACTATAGGTGCTACGTATTTATATAATTAGCTCATATTATTGTGACTCGATCGGTTCTTATTGGTGGAAAATGCTAGACCTCTCTGAATTGTCAATTCGAATAATAAACAGGTTTTATTATGAGTAAAATCATCTTATCTAGAAAAGTCATAGAATCATCGATATTTCCTATTTTTTAATATCGGCCACTACAATTTGACATAGTATCATGCTAGTAAAGCTAATCTCTAGTAATGTATTTTATTTTATGGAATGATTACTGACGTACGGATCAATGTGTGAAAATTACATAGCTAAATACCTACTTGAGTCTTATTTTAAACTAACGTGGAATGTTTCTGTACCAACTATAGATCCATAGGGTCGTGACAACTAACGATTTCAATGACTTTATACAACATATAAAAGATGTAAATCAATGAATAACCCAAGTTTACAGGGCTATAAAAAGAAAACAAAAACAATACAACCTTGTTGTTCATTGGAAATTAAAATAACAGTTGAAATTTTAAATTTAACACAGTTGTAAGTGTTCAGTGTGAGCTCCTCCAGAAGTACGAACGATATTGTGGCGGTACGATAACTCATCCCACACTTTTTTTCAGCATATCCGGTGTGACTCTTGGAATGGCTGCAGATATGCGTGGGTGGAACAAACACCTGATCTTCGATGCAGACCACCCCCCCACAAAAAAAATTCAGGCTGACAAAAGTGTGTTACAGCTACAGCCATTCAAAGAGTCATGCAGGACATGCTGAAAAAAGTGAGGGATGAGTTATAGTACCGCCTCAACATCGTACGTATTTCTGGGGGAGCTCACATTGAACACTTGTAACTGTGTTGAATTTAAATTTTCAACTGTTATTTTAATTTCCAATGAACAACAAGGTTGCATTTTTTTGTTTTGTTTTAATAGCCCTGTAAAGTCGGGACATTCATTTACGTATATGCTGTATATGCTGTATAAAGTCTTTGTAATCGTTAGTTGTCACGACCCTATGGATCTACAGTTGGTGCAGAAACATTTCACGTTAGTTAAAAAAAGACTCTAGTAGGTATTTAGCTAGTAGGTATTTAGGTGTTTCTTCCACCCACGCATATCTGCAGCCATTCCAAGAGTCACACCGGACATGCTGAAAAAAGTGTGGGATGAGTTATCGTACCGCCACAATATCGTTCGTACTTCTGGAGGAGCTCACACTGAAAACTTACAACTGTGTTAAATTAAAAATTTCAACTGTTATTTTAATTTCTAATGAACAACAAGGTTGTATTTTTTTTTGTTTTCTTTTTATAGCCCTGTAAACTTGGGTTATTCATTGATTTACAACTTTTATATTTTGTATAAAGTCCTTGCAATCGTCAGTTGTCAGGACCCTATGGATCTACAGTTGGTGCAGAAACATTTCACGTTAGTTAAAAAAAGACTCTAGTAGGTATTTAGCTATGTAATTTTACACGTTGATCCATACGTCAGTAATCATTCCATAAAATAAAATACATTACTAGAGGTTATATTTACTAGCATGATAATATGTCAATTTGTAGTGGCCGATATTAAGAAATAGGAAAACTCGGTGATCCTATGAATTTTCTAGATGAGATTATTTTACTCATGAAGAAACTTGTTTATTTTTCGAATTGACAATTCAGAGAAGTCGAGCATTTTCCACCACTAAGAACCCATCAAGTCACAATAATATCAGCTACGGCATTCCTCCGATTTACAACATTACGGTCATCATTCATCAGATATCTACATAATGTTAGTTGGGGTAACTGGGCCATGATTTTACAATGTGACTCTGGAACTTCTGACAATTCAGCTTCAAAAAGCTAATGTTCATTTGAATTAAAGTCTGAACTTCTGTAAATGTGTTCAGTTAGGCTCCCTCTATCAGACAGAAATGCTCAAAATTACATTTTAATATTTAAAAATATAAAAATATGAATATTTCATCTTTCTTTCCTCATGGGTCCAGTTGCCCCCAAAAATGAGGTAACTGGCGCAGGGGGGGGGGGTCTATGTTCACACGCGTTTATATTTTTTCATATCGGATGTAGGGTCCTGTTTGAAAAAGTGTAAACAACTTCAAAAAATTTAAACCAGGCAGATCATGGAAATTATATGTCAATAAACGGCGTTGTAAGGGAAACCTTTGCTGTCAATATGTCTAAAGAAAGCACTAAAAGTGAAAATATTAGATTTATTTATACCAAAAACATAAAACTTATGTAAGTACTTGTGTACTTTAGTATAGATAATAAGTATAAAAGCCACATGGGTATTTTAAGGGAAAAAATAGCAAGGTAAATCTATGAACAAACGGCTACGTAAGTACTTTATCTTTATCCAGGAGTCGCATTATATAGGGAAAATTGTATTGTTCCTACCAGTACCCTTAAAGAAAGGTGCGATCAAGATATTATTTTCAAAATAGTGGTAGGAACGATAAAAGTTTCCCTATAGAATGCGACCCCTGGTTATAGTACAATTCCAAGGTACTTATATCTCACTTTGAGGGGCAAGGTACTTGCATTCGTAAAATGTTGAAATAATTTACTGACACCTATATTTACAAGAGAATCTATCTGAAAACAAGTAAAAGTATATTTTCGCGTACTTAATAAAGGTGAAATTTTCATTATAATATTCAGGTGCCAATGTGGCAATTAGGAATTAAAATTAAGTGATACCATAATCGCATCACCGTGGAGAAATTTACTTCACTTAGTAAGAGAAACACAAAAAAAATTATTTATAATTATTGGGATAATTGGATCCAGCATGGTCCAGTTACCCCGGATACATGTCCCAGTTACCCCATTCTTGAAAAATTTATGGGGTAACTGGGACACCGGGCTTACATTTGAAACATGAAGTAAATATGTATAGATACCTAATAATATTAATGTAGTTATATGTCTAATCTTTAAAAAAAAAGATTGTTTAATAAAAGTACTTACAGTATTTTGATAAAAGTTCAACCATATTGACGTTGTTTTTAAAAAAGAAACGTAAATTTTTGACAACCTATCAGAGCAAAGCGAGAGTTATGATTGAATTGATACACGTTGATTTATGAAGTAGAGATTAAGGGGCATTGTTCACAAAAGCTAAAACTTAAAAAACACCAACAGTTTTTTATAAAATAGCCTATGGCCCAGTTACCTCGTGTTTCCAGTTACCCCAACTAACCTTAATTAAAGCAAGGTAAATGAGATATTTCAAACTATTAATAAATACTTGATTTCCTGAATAGTTGCGCAAATTTTAACAACACAAAAGTCACAAAATTCTCTGTTACTGAGACTCCAGCTATACCTTAAATACGTTGAAATAGGGTGGAGCGATTTTCACGCAATGATAAGCAATAATGTTGTACTTTTTTTTTTGTTTTCTTCTAATAGCACTGTAAAGTTGGGATATTCATTTATGTACAGCCTGTATATTTATATTAGAAAATCCAATTTAGCTAGAAAATTCCTTTATTTTATATAAGGTCAGTCTGCCTAAATGAGACACGATTCCCCGTAGTTTTGTCGCATTTAGGATATATTTGGGATTTTATTATATAAATGTATATTTTATTAAGCAACAAATTACTGAATACTATACCTTTAGTTAAAAACTATCTTATTTTGTAGAAATTTAACAATTATCTGTAGTATAAAACCACAATATAGGATTGTCGCATTTAGGTCACTTTTGTCGCATTTATGGCAGCTAAAACCGAAATGCGACGTTCATAATCCTAAATGTGATAATGCCTTTTATATATGATAATTTATCTGAAAAAGTTCATTTAACGATTAACTGCTGTGACAGAAAATTGCTACATTACAACGGTGAGCGGTCTGCGAAACCATTCAGTTGTATGATGAATAAAATGCGCGATTAACTCATAAAATACTGTTTTTACACTAAACTTTTTGTACACTACTATGTCTAATAAAATTTCTATTTTTCAAACATTTCAAACAATAGTACTCGGCTCTAAATGAAGCAAAATTTCGCTGTATCGATAATTAAACTGGAAATTAAAAGTTAAACTGTGACAATTTTAAACAAGTTGGAAATTGCTCGTCAAACGTGGCAAATGAGGTGCGTTCGTACTATAACTAGTTTTATAATTATTTTTTGCACCCCATATTGTACTGAATGTATATTTTTTTGCGCTTCATAAGTGCATAGTCTGTAACATCATTAAAATGCACTTACAATAATTTTTTCCCCATTCCCCGTAATGTAACGGAAAACTTTTGACTGTCCCTGTAATTAAACTATACATTCGATTTTCATAAAATTTGAAATGGCTCGACAAAATTTTGCAGCAATTATATATTTAAAATTTCAGACCATTCGGAAGGCTGTAAAATCATTAAAATGCATTTGCAATAATTTTTCCCATTGGCCATAATGTAACGAAAAACTTTTAGGTGTCCCTGTAATTAAACTATACATCCGATTTTCATAAAATTGGAAATGGCTCAACAAACTTTTGCAGCAATTATATATTAAAAATTTCAGACCATTCGGAAGGCTGCAAAATCATTAAAATGCATTTGCTATAATTTTTTCCCATTGGCCGTAATGTAAGGGAAAACTTTTGGGTGTCCCTGTAATTAAACTATTCATCCGATTTTCATAAAATTGAAAATGGCTCAACAAAATTTTGCAGCAATTATATATTAAAAATTTCAGACCATTCGGAACTCTGTAACATCATTAAAATTCCCTTGCAATAATTTTTCCCATTGGTCGTAATGTAAAGAAAAACTTTTGACTGTCCCTGTAATTAAACTATACATCCGATTTTCATAAAATTGGAAATGGCTCGACAAAATTTTGCAGCAATTATATATTAAAAATTTCAGATCATTCGGTCGGATAGTTTTTGCTCTGTTATATGCAGACGGACGGACAGACGGACGGACAGACAGACGGACAAACAGACGGACTGAACGACGACTATAGGTGCTACGTATTTATATAATTAGCTCATATTATTGTGACTCGATCGGTTCTTATTGGTGGAAAATGCTAGACCTCTCTGAATTGTCAATTCGAATAATAAACAGGTTTTATTATGAGTAAAATCATCTTATCTAGAAAAGTCATAGGATCATCGATATTTCCTATTTTTTAATATCGGCCACTACAATTTGACATAGTATCATGCTAGTAAAGCTAATCTCTAGTAATGTATTTTATTTTATGGAATGATTACTGACGTACGGATCAATGTGTGAAAATTACATAGCTAAATACCTACTTGAGTCTTATTTTAAACTAACGTGGAATGTTTCTGTACCAACTATAGATCCATAGGGTCGTGACAACTAACGATTTCAATGACTTTATACAACATATAAAAGATGTAAATCAATGAATAACCCAAGTTTACAGGGCTATAAAAAGAAAACAAAAACAATACAACCTTGTTGTTCATTGGAAATTAAAATAACAGTTGAAATTTTAAATTTAACACAGTTGTAAGTGTTCAGTGTGAGCTCCTCCAGAAGTACGAACGATATTGTGGCGGTACGATAACTCATCCCACACTTTTTTTCAGCATATCCGGTGTGACTCTTGGAATGGCTGCAGATATGCGTGGGTGGAACAAACACCTGATCTTCGATGCAGACCACCCCCCCACAAAAAAAAATTCAGGCTGACAAAAGTGTGTTACAGCTACAGCCATTCAAAGAGTCATGCAGGACATGCTGAAAAAAGTGAGGGATGAGTTATAGTACCGCCTCAACATCGTACGTATTTCTGGGGGAGCTCACATTGAACACTTGTAACTGTGTTGAATTTAAATTTTCAACTGTTATTTTAATTTCCAATGAACAACAAGGTTGCATTTTTTTGTTTTGTTTTAATAGCCCTGTAAAGTCGGGACATTCATTTACGTATATGCTGTATATGCTGTATAAAGTCTTTGTAATCGTTAGTTGTCACGACCCTATGGATCTACAGTTGGTGCAGAAACATTTCACGTTAGTTAAAAAAAGACTCTAGTAGGTATTTAGCTAGTAGGTATTTAGGTGTTTCTTCCACCCACGCATATCTGCAGCCATTCCAAGAGTCACACCGGACATGCTGAAAAAAGTGTGGGATGAGTTATCGTACCGCCACAATATCGTTCGTACTTCTGGAGGAGCTCACACTGAAAACTTACAACTGTGTTAAATTAAAAATTTCAACCGTTATTTTAATTTCTAATGAACAACAAGGTTGTATTTTTTTTGTTTTCTTTTTATAGCCCTGTAAACTTGGGTTATTCATTGATTTACAACTTTTATATGTTGTATAAAGTCCTTGCAATCGTCAGTTGTCAGGACCCTATGGATCTACAGTTGGTGCAGAAACATTTCACGTTAGTTAAAAAAAGACTCTAGTAGGTATTTAGCTATGTAATTTTACACGTTGATCCATACGTCAGTAATCATTCCATAAAATAAAATACATTACTAGAGATTATATTTACTAGCATGATAATATGTCAATTTGTAGTGGCCGATATTAAGAAATAGGAAAACTCGGTGATCCTATGAATTTTCTAGATGAGATTATTTTACTCATGAAGAAACTTGTTTATTTTTCGAATTGACAATTCAGAGAAGTCGAGCATTTTCCACCACTAAGAACCCATCAAGTCACAATAATATCAGCTACGGCATTCCTCCGATTTACAACATTACGGTCATCATTCATCAGATATCTACATAATGTTAGTTGGGGTAACTGGGCCATGATTTTACAATGTGACTCTGGAACTTCTGACAATTCAGCTTCAAAAAGCTAATGTTCATTTGAATTAAAGTCTGAACTTCTGTAAATGTGTTCAGTTAGGCTCCCTCTATCAGACAGAAATGCTCAAAATTACATTTTAATATTTAAAAATATAAAAATATGAATATTTCATCTTTCTTTCCTCATGGGTCCAGTTGCCCCCAAAAATGAGGTAACTGGCGCAGGGGGGGGGGGGGGTCTATGTTCACACGCGTTTATATTTTTTCATATCGGATGTAGGGTCCTGTTTGAAAAAGTGTAAACAACTTCAAAAAATTTAAACCAGGCAGATCATGGAAATTATATGTCAATAAACGGCGTTGTAAGGGAAACCTTTGCTGTCAATATGTCTAAAGAAAGCACTAAAAGTGAAAATATTAGATTTATTTATACCAAAAACATAAAACTTATGTAAGTACTTGTGTACTTTAGTATAGATAATAAGTATAAAAGCCACATGGGTATTTTAAGGGAAAAAATAGCAAGGTAAATCTATGAACAAACGGCTACGTAAGTACTTTATCTTTATCCAGGAGTCGCATTATATAGGGAAAATTGTATTGTTCCTACCAGTACCCTTAAAGAAAGGTGCGATCAAGATATTATTTTCAAAATAGTGGTAGGAACGATAAAAGTTTCCCTATAGAATGCGACCCCTGGTTATAGTACAATTCCAAGGTACTTATATCTCACTTTGAGGGGCAAGGTACTTGCATTCGTAAAATGTTGAAATAATTTACTGACACCTATATTTACAAGAGAATCTATCTGAAAACAAGTAAAAGTATATTTTCGCGTACTTAATAAAGGTGAAATTTTCATTATAATATTCAGGTGCCAATGTGGCAATTAGGAATTAAAATTAAGTGATACCATAATCGCATCACCGTGGAGAAATTTACTTCACTTAGTAAGAGAAACACAAAAAAAATTATTTATAATTATTGGGATAATTGGATCCAGCATGGTCCAGTTACCCCGGATACATGTCCCAGTTACCCCATTCTTGAAAAATTTATGGGGTAACTGGGACACCGGGCTTACATTTGAAACATGAAGTAAATATGTATAGATACCTAATAATATTAATGTAGTTATATGTCTAATCTTTAAAAAAAAAGATTGTTTAATAAAAGTACTTACAGTATTTTGATAAAAGTTCAACCATATTGACGTTGTTTTTAAAAAAGAAACGTAAATTTTTGACAACCTATCAGAGCAAAGTGAGAGTTATGATTGAATTGATACACGTTGATTTATGAAGTAGAGATTAAGGGGCATTGTTCACAAAAGCTAAAACTTAAAAAACACCAACAGTTTTTTATAAAATAGCCTATGGCCCAGTTACCTCGTGTTTCCAGTTACCCCAACTAACCTTAATTAAAGCAAGGTAAATGAGATATTTCAAACTATTAATAAATACTTGATTTCCTGAATAGTTGCGCAAATTTTAACAACACAAAAGTCACAAAATTCTCTGTTACTGAGACTCCAGCTATACCTTAAATACGTTGAAATAGGGTGGAGCGATTTTCACGCAATGATAAGCAATAATGTTGTACTTTTTTTTTTGTTTTCTTCTAATAGCACTGTAAAGTTGGGATATTCATTTATGTACAGCCTGTATATTTATATTAGAAAATCCAATTTAGCTAGAAAATTCCTTTATTTTATATAAGGTCAGTCTGCCTAAATGAGACACGATTCCCCGTAGTTTTGTCGCATTTAGGATATATTTGGGATTTTATTATATAAATGTATATTTTATTAAGCAACAAATTACTGAATACTGTACCTTTAGTTAAAAACTATCTTATTTTGTAGAAATTTAATAATTATCTGTAGTATAAAACCACAATATAGGATTGTCGCATTTAGGTCACTTTTGTCGCATTTATGGCAGCTAAAACCGAAATGCGACGTTCATAATCCTAAATGTGATAATGCCTTTTATATATGATAATTCATCTGAAAAAGTTCATTTAACGATTAACTGCTGTGACAGAAAATTGCTACATTACAACGGTGAGCGGTCTGCGAAACCATTCAGTTGTATGATGAATAAAATGCGCGATTAACTCATAAAATACTGTTTTTACACTAAACTTTTTGTACACTACTATGTCTAATAAAATTTCTATTTTTCAAACATTTCAAACAATAGTACTCGGCTCCAAATGAAGCAAAATTTCGCTGTATCGATAATTAAACTGGAAATTAAAAGTTAAACTGTGACAATTTTAAACAAGTTGGAAATTGCTCGTCAAACGTGGCAAATGAGGTGCGTTCGTACTATAACTAGTTTTATAATTATTTTTTGCACCCCATATTGTACTGAATGTATATTTTTTTGCGCTTCATAAGTGCATAGTCTGTAACATCATTAAAATGCACTTACAATAATTTTTTCCCCATTCCCCGTAATGTAACGGAAAACTTTTGACTGTCCCTGTAATTAAACTATACATTCGATTTTCATAAAATTGAAATGGCTCGACAAAATTTTGCAGCAATTATATATTTAAAATTTCAGACCATTCGGAAGGCTGTAAAATCATTAAAATGCATTTGCAATAATTTTTTCCCATTGGCCATAATGTAACGAAAAACTTTTAGGTGTCCCTGTAATTAAACTATACATCCGATTATCATAAAATTGGAAATGGCTCAACAAAATTTTACAGCAATTATATATTAAAAATTTCAGACCATTCGGAAGGCTGTAAAATCATTAAAATGCATTTGCTATAATTTTTTCCCATTGGCCGTAATGTAACGGAAAACTTTTGGGTGTCCCTGTAATTAAACTATACATCCGATTTTCATAAAATTGAAAATGGCTCAACAAAATGTTGCAGCAATTATATATTAAAAATTTCAGACCATTCGGAAGTCTGTAACATCATTAAAATTCACTTGCAATAATTTTTCCCATTGGTCGTAATGTAAAGAAAAACTTTTGACTGTCCCTGTAATTAAACTATACATCCGATTTTCATAAAATTGGAAATGGCTCGACAAAATTTTGCAGCAATTATATATTAAAAATTTCAGATCATTCGGTCGGTTAGTTTTTGCTCTGTTATATGCGGACGGACAGACAGACGGACGGACAGACGGACGGACAGACAGACGGACAGACAGACGGACTGAACGACGACTATAGGTGCTACGTATTTATATAATTACGAACGCACCTAAAAAGCAGCCTTAACAGCAGTTAAGGGTTAACTGTAATTTGATTTAATTAACCCTTAACTGCTGTAACAATATTTGTTGCATAACTAGTGTGAGCGGTCCCCGAGATCACTTGATTAAAAGATGAATGAAAGTCTCTATTAACTCACAGGGTATTGTTTTTGTACTAAAATTTAAGTACAGGACTATTAAAATTAAACTTTTCAATATTATTCTTGAAATATTTATAACGGCGCAGCACCGTGCTGTGTGTCAATTTTACACTGTTAATATGCAAAAGTTATTTGAATGCTGCGTATAATGCCTAATATAAATAACCCTCAAATAAATAAATGCTTTGCTAATATAAAAAGCTCTCATCCCTCTTTGCCAAAGAGCTATGGCCATAACTACAATTAAATGATTGTCGTAGAAAACATCGTTTAAAATTCGCGAAATTCGGTCGTCAATATTAACTCATAATTTATACACCAGTGCGATTTGGGTTTCCGTAACTTCAACTCCGCATAATTTTACTGACAGTCTCGTTATAATGAAATTTAACTACATGATCCATATACGAAATTTAATAAGGAATCCAAAGGAAATATTTGATTTTATCAAAATTCTTACTTTGTGAATGAAAAATGCGCATTAATTAAAGACGCCGACATTTCGGTCGGTGCGAATTCACAGTGTGGAGCTCACGAGTTAACCTTTAACTGATGTTACCGGTCTCTCAGACCGCGGCTTTTTTCAATTTTTTAGTTTAACTTGCAATTTTCAATTTAACTACAAACACTACGGAAATTTTGTTCGATTTGAAACTCTAGTATTATCACCAGAGACTTTTGAATAGGTGAATTTTAATTATAACAGTCTTGTGCAAAAAGTTTAGCACAAAAACACCATCCTATGAGTTAATCGTGCCTTTTATTCATCTTTCGATGTAGCGGTCACAGACTGCTTCACACTTGTTATGTGACAATTTCTGTGACATCAGTTAAAGGTTAAAAAAGTATTTAAAAGATATTTATAATATTGTCAACTAGACTATTTATTGCATATAACTTTATTATAAAATGTCACATGATAAATATATCAGCCTTAGAAATAGATAAAATCGTACAATATTTCTTATAATTCTGATTAAGCCAAAGAGAAGCTCTGTGCCTGATATTCTGTTGCACCCCCCCCCCTTCCCCTCTTCATTATCCTGCACTTTCTCAAAAAAAAAAAAAAAAACATTTTCTGTACTTAAAAATACGTATATGAAAACAAATATTCATTTAGATAAACATGGTTTTATTTATTTTTTATCTATTACTAATTTAAAAGTAGAAAATGTCGATTATAACGAATAAAAGGTAAAAACAGAATTAAAATATCAGATTTTATAAAAGTGCTAACAAAAATTATGACTCCTACACCAAGGAATAACTCAGTTGCATCAAGTTTTAATCGGATACAGCATTTAAGCTATCGAATGGTATAATATTGGTAAAACTAACTTTCTTAACCGCATTAAAATAAACATAAATTGTTTTCAATATACACAAGATTTTCCAGAATTTTCATTATGTAAAATTATTGCAAATTCCTTAATCATATGTCCATATTATGTTACTGGAATAGACAATGCGTTTCTTACACCTTTTTTTATTAAAAATTTTAAAGAAGCATATTTTTCTTTTTTGATCATCTTAAACACATATTTAAACAGATGGTTAAAGAAAAACATTAATGGAGGATTATACTGGCTCAACACAGCTTAATTAAACATAAAATTTGATTTAAATATCATTTTAACACAATATATACAAAATCCCATACAAACTTCTACGTTAATTTTCTAAATGTTTCGCCGCATTTACAACAATATGTATGTCACTATTAGGCACAGGCTGAAAAGAAGCTTTCCTAAATGCGTAGTCAGCTTCAAATTCTAAACCGGAAACTGGTCGCCTTTTCTTTAGTTTAACTGGTCTGGTAACTGAAACAGACAACGTAGCTCTTGACGTTTATATGGTTATTTGATCTTCAAAGTTAAAAAATAAAAACCGTGAGCCACTTTCGGGAATTTTTGTCGCATTTATGAAACATGGGGGCGATGTAAAATGAAAGATGTGTATTTGATTGGAAATTTCTTTAAAAAAACGTTTTACATGCAAAAAAAAAAAAAATGCTTCAGGTTTTGTTTATGAAGTTCGTATGCTTCATTATATAGCATTTATTTACGATTCTTGCATTAAGATTTTATGTAAACGAACATTGTCGCATTTAGGTATTATCACATTTAGGCGGACTGACCTTAGATGTTTTCTTGAAGCAATTTTAAAAGCAATAAAGATAATTCAGTATTATTAGTGTCACTTTATAAGAACAAATTAATAAAATATGATTTGTAAATTATAAAATTAACATTGTAAAAAAAAAAAAAAAAAAAAAAAAAAGTTAAATTACCTTAAATGAATACAAATCTTCGAAAAGTGCAGAACAATTACTCTCATATTAAAAGTTAATGATATTTTAATTATGTTAAATGCTTTATATATGAGGACCTGAGTTTCAAAACTCGCATTATCCAAAAACTCAAATTTTGGGAATTCTCGAAAAACCTGTAACTGCGATCCCGTGCATCGAATACCTCCAATTTTTTGTATACTTATAGCTAGTTGCTCTGTGATATCATTGTGTTAAGTTGGAAAATCTACTTTAATTCATTTAATTAATTAATTGAAAAAAGTTTCGGATAAAAAGAGTTTTGTTGCCAACCTATGGATAAGAAGAGTTCTGTTGCCAATCATCTATCATACTTGCTGAAAGAAATTAATAGTTTCTATTTTTGGTCATCGGATGATAATATTTTGGATTAAAAAATAAACCTTACGAGAACAATAAGTATGATTAAAATTTAGTAATACGTTTTATTATAAAAAAGAAAACTTATCAGTAATCAAATAAAACTTATCATAAATAGCTTATGATTAAAATAACTTTTTAAAAAAGAATGTAATGTAATATAATCTATATAACATATAATATTATATATATACACCATCTCCTTCTGTTCTGGTTCCTTAGAAATAATGATTTTATAGAAAGTAAGCACCTACATTTCTGACCAGTTTTCATCAAAATGTTTTTTAACAATCCGTGGACATCATTAAGTTTCTCTTACTTCACGGGGACTCCCTCCCCCTTCTTTTTAAAAAGAAAGTCCAGTTTTAAGTGGCTCTAGCACAACGTTTACACTCTGAATTTTGATATTCCAAGAATCTTCCGAAATACACATCCACAAATTTAAAGATGGCCATGGTTCTTAGTCTTTATATAGTACCTTATGGTAATGCCTTTTAAAACGCACTGAGATGCACTTAAAAAAACTTTCAAGGTGAAAATTTTACTTTTCTGAATGTTTCATGAAAGGAAAAAAAATCTGGACGGTTTCTTGAAGGGGATGTTTGAGATGTGAACTTCAAAATAAAGTTATCTTATGCAGTTTTGTCTCTGCTTGAAAAAAAAAAGCTTGGTGGAAACGTCTAACATTTTGCATTGTTAGAGTTGAATATTCGAGGTTCTCTTTCTGGTGAGTGCGCTTTGAGAAGACCGGAAATACCTTAGGTTTATGTCTGAGAATAAAAATTAAATATTTTAACACCTTATGACAGTCAGAAATATAGTAAGCGATACTCCATTTTGAACTTACATTTTAATCTTCTTTTGCGTGTATTCTTTACTAGCCCATGTGTTTGTATTTCTTTTTCTTTTCTTCCCACTTCCCTTACAAAATGCTAGAGTTTATCCACTGTCCGTTACACATAAGACATGCTGTAAAACTTATTTAATTAGTTTGTATGAATAGAACAGGTAAAAACTTTAAACAAAAATAGCAACATGTCGCAGAGAAATGTAGGAAAATTACTGTGATAGTAGCTCATAAGCTAGTCGTTGTTGGTCTTACGCATGCGCAGGGATCAAGCTAGTTTTGTTGCCAACTCCCTAGTGGATAAGGCGAGTTTTGAAACCAAACCAATATTTTAAGAACTCAAAAATAAAGGATAAAAATATTTTTTAAAAGAATGTAGTGTTTTTTCTGTGCAGGCTTACCAAGAGATTAGATTGGTAGAGAAAACTCGATTTTTTAAATTTTGGATAAGGCGAGTTTTGAAATTCACGTCCTCATATCAACGTCTTAAGCAATTCCTCTATATGTTAATAATACGTGGGTGATTCAATAATTATTGTCCCCAGTCTATATAAAATATTTGTACTGCGATGGTTGATATGGAATAATCAAGCCTAATGTCTTAAATGCCTATATGCTCAATTTCAGAACCGTAGCCGCTATATTAACATATTTTTGGCGGGAGGGATGAAGTTTTAAAGCCTTATTTTTGAGGGAGTTTTTAAGAAAGGGTGTGAGGGTGAAATGCTGGTTTGAGCTTGTGAGGCTACGTTTGCGAAAGTGGATGATATATGGCTTCATCAGTATGGTCCCGAGTCCAAACGACAGTAGTCACGTATCATCTGCTGCTACAAATCTAGCCCCATAAGCTAAAAAGTCCTTCCGGCCAGTGCCGGGAGGAAGAGGTAGCTTTCATAATCCTTATTTAAAAAAAGCCAACTTACATCATGCAAACACACGAAGCTCAATTTAGTGGAAACCGAATATAGGAGATTCAATACTAATTTTTATCAATATAATGAATGAGAATTTCGCAAAATTAGTCAGCTTTAAAAAAGCTGCTTTTCTTTAAAGTAACTTATATTTGACTGCCAAATTCGGCAATTTCTTAAAATGCCTGTCATTTTAAGACAAAATGGTGGATGAGGCTAAGCAGTGAACTTGGTCGAGACCTTAGTAATTGCTGTGCACATGCTCACTCACATCGGAATCGGTTAATATATAGGAGTGCTGTCGCATGCAAAAAATCAGATTTTTCAAAATGTCACCCACAATAGAAATTGAAACTGCTATATCTGAGCCATTTTTTAAGGTAAAGACAAACAAAAAATGCTCCTGAATCCTTATATCAAGATCAAATACTTAAGAAAGAAACCTTTTTCAATTTCTAATTTTTTTGCACCTCACTTTAAATATATATATATATTTTAATTTAATGGCCGCCATTTTGAAACAAGATGGCTGATGAATCTGGCCAGCGAACTTGGTCGAGGTGTTGATGTATACTATCCACATGCCTTCTTACATCGAAATAGGCGAATACGTGTGTTATCGCGTGACAAATACAAGATCGTTTCAAAATGTTAGCCATGCTAGAAATTCAAAGTGCTATAAATCAACCATTTTTAAAGATATCAACAAAAGAATTAATTTTCAGAAACAAAAACTGCTCCGGAATCTTTGTATCAAGGCCAAAAACATAAAAAAAGTCTTTTTCATTTTCCAAATTTTTAATACCTCATTTTGAATTTTAAATTTAATTTTTTTTAAATGGCAACCCTTTTGAAACAAGATGGCGAATGAAGCTGGCTAACGAACTCGGTCGAGACATTGGTATGTACTATGTACAGATCAAGTTACATCCAAATAGGTTCATAAATACGCCTGTTATCGCGTGACAAATATCAGGTCGTTTTAAAATGTCAGCCACAAGAGAAATTCAAAATGCTATTACTCAGCCATTTTTTTTTTAGATATAGGCGAAAGAAAAACTGTTTCGGAAACTTTGTATTAAGGTCAAACGCATACAAAAAAAAATCTTTTCCATTTTCCAATTTTTTGGTATCTCATTTAAATTTTTTTATTTTTTAATTTTTTTAAATGGCCGCCATTTTGAAACAAGATGGCGGATGAAGCTGGCCAACGAACTCGGTCGCGATATTTGTATGTACTATGTACACACCAAGGTACATCCAAGTCGGTTCATAAATACGCCTGTTATTACGTGAGAAAAATCAGGACGTTTCAAAATGTCAGCCACGCTAGAAATTCAAAATGCTATAACTCAGCCATTTCTTAAGATATAGACGAGACAAAAACTGCTCCCGAATCTTTTTATCAAGGTCAAACACATAAGAAGAAAATATTTTTTCAATTTTCAAATTTTGGTACCACATTTCAAATTTAAATTTTTCTTAAAAATTTAAATGGCCGCCATTTTTAAACAAGATGGCGGGTGAAGCTGGCCAACAAACCCGGTCGAGACAGTGGTATGTACTATGTATAAACGAAGTTACATCCAAATCGGTTCATAAATACGCCTTTTATCGCGTGACAAAATTCAGGACGTTTCAAAATGTCAGCCACGCTAGAAATTCAAAATGCTATAACTCAGCCATTTTTTAAGATATAGACGAAACAAAAACTGCTCCGAAATCTTTGTATAAAGGTCAAATACATAAGAAAAAAATATTTTTCCATTTTCTATTTTTTGGTACCACATTTCAAATTTTAAATTTTTAAAAAAATTTTAAATGGCCGCCATTTTGAAACAAACTGGCGGATGAAGCTGGCCGACGAACTCGGTCGAGAGATTGGTATGTACTATGTACACACCGAATTACATCCAAATCGGTTCATAAATACGCCTTTTATCGCGTGACAAATTTCAGGACGTTTCAAAATGTCAGCCACGCTAGAAATTCAAAATGCTATAACTCAGCCATTTTTTTAGATATAGACGAAACAAAAACTGCTCCGGAATTTTTGTATAAAGGTCAAATACATAAGAAGAAAATATTTTTTCAATTTTTAATTTTTGGTACCACATTTCAAATTTAAATATTTCTTAAAAATTTAAATGGCCGCCATTTTTAAACAAGATGGCGGGTGAAGCTGGCCAACGAACCCGGTCGAGACATTGGTATGTACTATGTATAAACGAAGTTACATCCAAATCGGTTCATAAATACGCCTTTTATCGCGTGGCAAATTTCAGGACGTTTCAAAATGTCAGCCACGCTAGAAATTCAAAATGCTATAACTCAGCCATTTTTTTAGATACAGACGAAACAAAAACTGCTCCGGAATCTTTGTATAAAGGTCAAATACATAAGAAAAAAATATTTTTCCATTTTTAATTTTTTGGTACCACATTTCAAGTTTTAAATTTTTTTTTTAAATTTTAAATGGCCGCCATTTTGAAACAAAACGGCGGATGAAGCTGTCCAACGAACTCGGTCGAGACATTGGTATGTACTATGTACAAACCGAATTACATCGAAATCGGTTTATAATTACGGGAGTTACAGTGTGACATAGGTCAGATATATATATATATATATATATATATATATATATAACCATTAATTAAACATAACCTTCCACCGTCAAATATTATGAATTAAAGCTGTAAGTATTAAAAAAAAATTAATATAAGAATTATTATGGAAGAAAAAGAAAAAAGTGGACACCGACAAAAATTGAAATATATATATAAATTTTGAACGGAGGGTGGTTTCGGGGTCTGGGGGGGTCATGATCGATGAAAATATACCAAAATTTTTTGAAATCGCTTTCCTCCGAACGGCTGCAATAGGTAGCTTTTTTGTAAAGAAAGCTACCTAAAATCAGCCTTTCACTCCCACTACCCCCCTTTCACTCCTCTCGCCAAAACAATGTGAATATAGCCGCTGCAGTTCTGAAATTGAACATATACGCATCTAAAACATTAGGCTTAGATATTCCGCAACAACCGTCGCAGTACAGATATTTGATGTACACTAGGGACAATAATTATTGAACCTCTTTCGTACACAAAGAGGATTATGTTTAGTTTAATCAGCAAGGTTATTTTCAAGCGCGTATGCTTGCTTGCATTTGATGATATTATCTACTCGTTTATTATACATGTTCAAGGTTTTATTTTTGAATAAAGTTGTTTTTTAAACTTTTTTTATCGATGAAAAAATACTTGCTTTAACAGGTTATTAAAAATCCCCGTTGAATGCATCTATTGATAAATAAATTTTATTTAAACTTTACAATAACAAACTAGTTGGATGTGCCAATCAACTTCCTTCTATCTCATACATCTTATTATTTCGAAAAGTTTTTACAAATGTTAATAATTTAACATTATTTGTTGAATACTATGAATGAATGAACTTTGACTTTCATCTTAAATTTATGATTCAGTCAATTTATAGGAGTAAAAACGAGTTAATCTCGATCATGATATTTATTAAAATCAGTTTTTTTCGTTATTCTCTTGTAGGCCAGCTGTTTGCGAGTAGCCGGATTGGCAGGATCCGAAGTTATCGCCCTGAAAGAAGTGCCTATGTGCAACAAAACTACGGTAAATCGAGAAAATTAAACAAAAAATGCTTTTACAGCTTCCTCTTCCAACGAAACCAGTGGCGTGGCGTGAAAATTTTCGGTGGTCATCGCAATTATTTAAGTTTGTGGTGAAAAATTATTAACTCTAAAATTCAATGGTTGAATGTTCAAAAAAGAAACTTTAAATCTTACCTTCACTTATACATGAACTTCAAATGTTCTGCTAAAACTGGATCGTAGAGTTTTAAAAGCTTATTAAGAGTTTTAAAATATTGCTTGGTCATCGCCGCATCCAGCGATGACCGGACGCTACGCCACTGAACGAAACATTTCCAAAATCAAACAAGATCTGCTTGACACAGTCAAAAACATATCCATGAAATCTGGTTAAACTCTATGTAAAAATTCATACACTTTTCGATGGTACAATAATGAAAATGGCTCAAAAATAGCACAAAATGTCACAAAAATGTACAGCCCCCCCTTCCGGTGGAATATTTCCAAATTCAAGGAGGACTTGCTTGGCATAGTCATAAACATGTACATGAAATTTGCTTCAATTCTATGCATAACTTCATGCACTTTCTGATGGTCAATTAGTGAAAGTGGCACAAAAATCGCTATTACAGTGCCCCCTTTCTGCGGAATGTTTCCAGACTCAAGGAAAACCTCATTTCCATAACCGAAAACGCATACAGGAAATTTGGTTCAGTTCTCTTCATAAGTTCATATACTTTTCCATGGTACTATTGCGACATACGGACACATGGACAGACAGACATGGACATTTTGTATAAACATGTTTTTCGGGGCCTCTGTTTTCTAAAGCGCGTAAATTTGTCGAAAACCGCTAGCCGAAATACATTTCGATTACAATACTTTCTTTCATTATAATTAGAAGAAAATAAAAATACTTCCCAAAGCTACAGATATTTTTATTAATAATGTACATTCTTATTAAATACGAAACAACATATTATAAGTATCAAACTGGATGTTTCACGAAACAAAATGATAAAAAATATGCCCAAGACCATATATCCTTCCAAGGAAGGTTGAAAAGACTAATAAAAGAAAAGTTACATGAAGTAAAGATATGAAACAGACTTATAATTTCATTTATATGAAAGTAAAGATCACTAAGTGTCATCGAATAAAGAGTAAAATCAATTGTTACACAGATTTTTAGAAGGATCAATTTTATTCTGATTCCGAATAGCAGATAATGCTGGATAGAATAAAGATTATGAATACTCGAAGATGGAATGCAATTCTTAAGATCGATGTTTCTGTGAAAATATTTTTTGTGGAAAAATCTATATATAAAGAAATTTTTTTTTTGATATCATTTAATACAATTTAAAGAATGATAACAATGTTCACATGAAATCGTCTCTTAAAAAGAATTGAGGCATTTAATATTTTCGTACGTAAAATTATTTAAATATTTGATGAATCAAATGACTTCGAAAATACCTTAACCCATTTTAGGCCAAAGTTGGAAAAAATTAAAAAACTCTTTTTTTTATTAGCAACGTTTTATTTAACATGTTTTTAAGGGTAGATTCTGGAATTTTGTGAATTATAGTCAATAATAATCAAGATATTGTATGGGTTGTATTCGACTCTCTATCTTGAGTGCTAAGTTTAAAATGTTTCGGAGGAAGATGTTTGGGATATTTTAATTACAGATATAATTTATTGTTTTGAAATGGAAACAGGAATGATTTTCTATGTAAAAAAAATCGAAATTGTGAAATTCATCCCATATAAATCCAAAAAAAAAAAAAAAAAAAAAAAAAAAACTTTATTTATTGCATTCCTGCACATTGCGTACTGGAGTAAATTTTAAGAAAGCATTTTTCTCGTTTTCTCAATATGCCTTTAAACGACAAATATCATTATACAGGATGATTTTTTTTAAGTTGTGAAAGTAAAACCGTATAACAAAAGAACCACTGATCCAAATGACCTGAAATTTCACCAGTATGCTCCTAAAGCAATGGATTTTAAGATTTTTTAACTACGTCTAAAAAATTCCCATTGCTTTCGGAGCATACTGGTGAAATTTCAGGTTATTTGGATCAATGGTTCTTTTGTTATAGGGTTTTACTTTCACAACTTTACAAAAAATCACCTTGTACAACCCAAATTAAAACAATTAAACAATTTTGATGATGTATTTTCGAAAGTAAAATATACAAATGAAAGAAATGTGAGAGAATTAACGTTATAGAAATATAATGACAGATTTATCTATATGCATAAAATGATATGTATTTTGTTTTTTTATTTAAATCTGTTGATGTACTTTTTATCCAATACTTATATTCCGTTAAGATCACAGCTTTTGTTTCAATGTGTCTGTTTAAAGATTAATGTTAGAGCGCCTATTTCAAGTTATATGTATTTATTCAGCAATTTTTAAAGCATTATAAAGAAATTTTTCCTCCGAAATATTCAAATGGGTATAGCATACATTTTAATGCAACTATTATTAGTTAACTTTAAAGCTATGCATGACCTAAGTACGGATATATTTTAACTAAAAAAAGACTAGCTTATAAATTTCCTCAGTTTTGAGATTTCCCAATCTTGTCAATAAAATTTGCATATGTGAAATGTTTATACTTTTGAAATTATAATTATTCTCTTTCCAAACATTAAGACAAAATTCCATTTTGTATTCCGCATGAAACATTAATTATCGTATGTATGTCTGACGTTATCACCCCTTTTTATACACACTTACAAAAAGCACAACAGTGAATAAGGTATCGTACGAAAATCTTTTGAGCAGGTTTTTGACTCACATTTCGTTAAAACGCTCTGTTTGAATAAAAACTGCAATTAAAAATTAATCAAAAAGTATCCTGAAATAATCTTATATATTACACAGTAAAAGCACAGGTCTTGTGGCGAAAGAATATTTTAATATTTGAACTTTTAATATAGAGCTAGGTTAAACCCAGCAGTAGTGGGTCATTTAGCCGTTTCGAGGGCAGTGTCTTTAAAAAAGGGACACCTAATTTTAATTCCAAAGCTGAAAAACGGTACCAAGAAAATTTCATTAAAATTTTCTTATTATAATGTACGTGAAAATAAGCAAGTTCGTACTTTCTAATAAATTCGTTTATAAATTCCGGTGTCAGTCTATTAATTCATCAGTTTATAAACAGAATTACTCCACGCCGGTAAGGGTTAAGAACATTTTTCTAATTATTATTAAAGCATTAATGAATTCCAAAGATATATATCTGTAAAGATATCGGGTTACTGGAAAACAAATTCGTCGATCTAATAGCGATGTTGATGAAGAAGATGAATGTAGCATGGAGTTGGAGCATAGATGTACGAACATGTAGTAAGGGAAGCTAGATCAACAGCTTCACCTATTTAATTGAATAGCTTAATCTTTATGTACGATCATCATTTCTTATTAAAGATGGTTGGCAGTCAAGTGGCTAATGACAAAAAATAATGGAGATGAAGATTGGGATTTCTCCAGTAGACGAATAACGAAAGCAATTCTGTTCACAGGCTTTTATTTAATAAGATTGTACAGCAGTTCTCACAACTCCGATGCAGTGCCATCAATAACTTCGATGCAGAAACATCTATAATTAATAGTAATCATTTGATTACATAAAAAGGGGAAAATCTTAGAATGAACGTCATTTTGGCAGACACTCAGCCAGGGAGCAGTTTACATTTTTAAAAACTCAGCAAAATCTGCTGGAGAATCGTGCGTAATTGCTTTTTACTTCCTAAGCGTAGGAATACAATTTTTACGTAGTACGCGTTCTAAACCAATTAAGATGTAAAGATATGCCATGAGATCATGCCATGGAAGCGATTGACAGAGCAAGTGGAGGGATAAAAAAGCAAAAAAGGAACCCCGGAATTAAGCGCGGGAGGTAAATCTCGGGTGGAAAAAAAATAAAAATGGCTACCAAAGAACATTCTAAAACGCGAAAGATCGGATATGGAACATTTAATTTAAGAATATTAAAAACGGAATAATTAAGTGAATTAGACAAGTGAGACATTAAATTAAAAAGAATTTAATAGAATTAATGATAGAGATTATTTAAGAATAAGGATTTAGTGAATATAGAGTAGTAATATAGAATAGTACAGGGAAATCGCGGAGATAAGTCTAATATTGTAACATATATATCTACCCTATATATGTAAAATCCTAATGAAACGAATTTATGAAACGGATATATGAAACGAATTTATGAAACGGATATATGAATCGACTGATTAAACATACTTATTATGTTTCAAGCGATTTCTCCTAAAATATGGAATACTTTGCGATGAAATTAACGCAAAAAATCAGCATTGATCCGCAGATCTCAAAACTGGTATTAGAATTTTTAAATTCGTATTAGTTTTCGAAATATTAATTTTTTTTTCTAATTTTATAAGCATTTTTCTAATGATGGCAACTCAAATTTTAATCAAACAGATATTTTTTTTTCATATTTCAGAAAAGGTTGACATGGTAACCCGGCTATTGTTGTTTATTTGATAATAAATGTTTATTTACTTTTATTTCTTTTTATAAATTATATAAATTATTTTGTTCTATAATTATTAATTTTTTTTTTCTTTAGAAAATAATAGAAAATAATTAAAAAATACGGTACTACTTAGTTATCCGTCGACCAATTTCGCTAAATTATATAAATCTCCCAAACACTCGCCAAATTATACAAATTGACTTAATTTTTATTTTAAATAACGAAAGAACAAATAAATTAGTATAACATTAATAAATATACAAAGAAAAAGTCGAAATAAAAATCACTTGATGACGTAAACACGTGTAACTTGCTTAAAGTCAAGTGAATGTGACATTTACGGTCAACCATTATTGGCATTTAATCTGATAGTTTGGCGATAGATTTTTGGTCGTCGAAATAACTAAGTAATACCAAAAATGCATATGTAACTGCCCAACAAACACCTAACTTCGGGCCGCATGGCGTATTCGTTGCGGCCAAGTCTGAGTTAAGGCCATTTATAGCCAAACAATACTGTGCCGTAAGTGACGCGCCGCAAATTACAGCAGCTATCACCAAACAGATTAGGGATCGGAAGCGAGAAAACAGTTGCGTTTATTTTACCGGTCAGTCATTGAGGGCAATTTCCGGCAAGCATTTAATGTATCCTCATCGTTTAGACAGTAGAGTGCTAATATTACCTAACCGACATATTTATTTAAAGAGAGGAAATGTATTTTTTCTTCATTTCTTTTAAATTAATCTTAATTACTTTAAATGTGGGTTTTAGTAAAAATATAAATACGTTATATGATTTATATTTAATGCAGCAAAATAGATTAGATATTTTTATTTAGTTTTAACATATTTTTACAAAATATAAAATAATATTTCCAAACTAATCTTCGATATCTTTGCATGGATATTTTTTTATCGTCATACTGAAAACAATGAATTTAAAACAAAATAATATAAGATTTATAGTTGTGAATTCAGTGTAAAGGTAAAAAAAGATAAAATTCCTTGCCTCTATTAAATTCCTAATGATTTATGCATATTTATTTGCTTTATTATCATTATTTCACTAATAAAAGTTATAATTAAAGCCATATATATTTTTTCATATGCATAAAAATAGTTAATTCAATGTCAGTTACATGAAAACTAATGTTAAGAAAAACGGAAGAATTACAGAACAAATTTAGATTAAAAAAAAATAACAATAAATAAATAAAATGTCAGTTACAAGTGCTATTTGTTTAATAATAATAATAATAATTAAATAAGTTTGACTGGACATTTTTGCGAGAACGAAACACCTATGTATGTATGTATATATGAAGTACAAAGAAAGTCGCAAGCTAATGTTAAACCTTTGGGTAGATTTGAATTCAGGACGCTTTTCACCGGGAGGGATTTCTGCGGCTCTAGGGGGTGGGTGGGGGGATTGTCCATATTGACCATTAAAAACACAAAATCTCAAATCTTCCGGGCATCTCATTGCTCCTGGGGGAATGCCCGCCCACCCCCTCCGCATCGCCACCCTCTGAATTCAACACTGCCTATGGTAGCGTTCTTTTCAAATTTGTAAAAATGAAAATAACTTTATAAAACAAAAATTCTGCAACCAAAGTCAGAAAAGTAAACACTAGCCAGGTTAGAATTTAATCTCAGCTATTCAAAAATATATGATTTAAGAAATCAGTGAATTTTATTTATCATACTTTTAAGGACTTCTCATAAAAATATCCTCCATCCCTTCCCTCCAAAACAAATAACACTTTCGTATCGCTAAGGCGGTAAAGCAAGGTCAAGGAGAAACTTTCCTAGAATTACTCTCCACCCCACCCAGCTTAAGATTTTTTTTTTTTTTTTTTGCCGCGTCATTCGTGCTATTTGTGTACGGTGATAACAACTACAACCGGTCACTCATTTCATTTCAATATATAGCATTGCATTGTATGTTTGCGTCCGTATTGATTCGGTAAGTCTTTAAGGGTGTCTTCCGATCCAAACTGCTTATTTTCTGATTCATTTTAAAATTCATATTTGCTCTCAAACGCATCAAACTGGGAAATTCTCTTATTTAGAAACTATATAATGTGCCGTGCTTCTTAATTTTTTGATAAATGCAGAAAATACTGTAAAAAACGCTGTCAAAGTTGGCGTTTTGAACCGAATTTTCCGAAGCAGGCGATCTGGGAATGAAAAAAAATGGTCATACTGAGAAAAAATTGTTTAAAAATCAAATTCTAATTAATTGAGCTGAAAATGAAATCACACGGCATGTTAAACATGTCTTCAGAAATCACCCCAGCAAGTTTCATGTTTTTACTTTTAAAAATGAGTCTGAAAATGTCTCAGACAATTTCGAGATGTTGAGGGTGAAAAAATATTTTTTCGAATACACCCTTAAGTTATGTTTATTCATTGCAAATCTATTAATCGCAGAATCTATCTTTTGCATCATTTGATTTCATTATTATTGTTTAATACTTATATTTTAGTTTTTATGAATACGCAAGAATTTTTTACTCATACATTTTGTATCTTTCGGTTAAATTACATTAAATAGTTTATTTTATTTTATAGTCTTTATGAATGCACAAAAATTTTATAAACATACATTTTGTAATCTTCGATAAAGCAATGTAAAATTCTTATCAATAGTTATTTTTCTTTATTTAATTATTTTTATTAATTTTTAAGCGATTGCCTAAATAGCTTTTAAACGTTATAATTATCGTTATTACATTCTTTAAAATAGTTTGTATTAGTGAAAATATAAAAATGTGACTAAAAAGAAAGGTGTTTTATTTTCTTCTACCAGGAGAAAATATTTAAGAATTTATACTCATACATTTTGTATCTTTCGGTTAAATTACATTAAATATTTTATTTTATTTTATAGTCTTTATGAATGCACAAAAATTTTATAAACATACATTTTGTAATCTTCGATAAAGTAGTGTAAAATTCTTATCAATACTTATTTTTCTTTATTTATTTTTATTAAATTTTAAGCGATTGCCTAAATAGCTTTTAAACGTTATAATTATCGTTATTACATTCTTTAAAATAGTTTGTATTAGTGCAAATATAAAAATGTGACTAAAAAGATAGGTGTTTTATTTTCTTCTACCAGGAGAAAATATTTAAGAATTTATACTCGAGAAAATTTGATTAACTAAAATTTTAATGAAATTTAGAAATATCAAGATTAATTTAATATATTTTTTAAATTAGTATTAAACTATTATTTACATTTCTAATAATTAAAAATAATTTACAAGGATTTTGAAAAAGTTGATAATATATTTTTTCTAATGTTTGGCTATTAAACTGCAAGAGAAATATCTAAATATTATCTCATAAAAGCAAAATTTAAAAATATATGAGGAATATTATACTGTCATTCCTTTACTACATAAAGATTTAAACTTATTTTTATATAATATTTGAGTGAAAAATGATCAGAAATGATGCAAAAATTTAGATTATAATGATTTAATAAAACTTTGATGAATAAGCATAATCTAATAGATTTACCAACTAACCTGTGTAAAATATAGTGAAAATCTAAGTAAAAAGAATATCACAAACATGTCACATTTGAATATAAAATATATAATAAACTATGTTAAAATCACGAATTCGAAATTTATTCTTTAAAATAAAATACTTTTAAAAAGGTTAATTGAATGATAAAATGTTTTGGCAGGTTAAAAAAAATCTTATAATTGTTTAGATATACTTATCAAGAAAATTAAGTTAATTTAACTTGAACGTTTTCAAAAATGCTCAAAATACAATATTTGGTAATAAATTAATTGATTAGTTATTTCTTCAATTACATACTTTATAAATTTTTATGAAATGCAACAATTTAAGTATGCACTGCATATAAATTTTGTAAATATGTAAGTGAATAAATAAACAAATAAATGAATGCATTATGTGAAGTATTGTGTTTTAGAATTTTTTTTTTTTTTCAAGTTCAAAGTGAAAGAATTTGATTTTCTTGAAAAGCGTATCTAAATAATTATAAGATTTTTTTAATCCAGCAAATATATTTTATCATTTAATTAGCCTGCTAAAAAGGTATTTTCTTTTATAGAATAAATTTTGATTTATAGCTAAACAATCATTATGGCACAACCGTGGCTAATGATTACATTTTAAATAACCATAATAGGCTTTTTTTGTGGGCAGGTTCGGGCTAAATTTAATTTATTACAACCACAAATGGTAGGACAAAGGCTAGCTTCTGGTTAGCTTTTATTTTTAATGGCCAGTAAAATAATAATTGGCTATCTAACACTTTTACTGAAAAGTTAGTGGCACGATTGTGGGCAACTTCTTGTACTTACGGCCAATTTTCTTGCGGCCTTATTGTGTCCAGCGTGACACTTTTTTTACGGAGCCGTAACTTTCATTGATAACGGGCCTCCATCGAACACTTTCGGCCAAGGCTAACGAAACCATCAGTGGTCCGAAAGTTCTGTGTTTGTTGGGTGGTATTTGAAAACGAGGTTTTCGCCAAATTTTCGTAAAAAAAAAAACCGCCAAACCTGCTGTACGTATATGACATCTGGCCAAATATTGCCACTCGAAAAAAAAAATGCTAACTGGCGAGTTGAAAAAAAGCTATTGGCGAGATTTGCATCCGGCTAGCGAAACAGTACCAAGAATTCTTCGCAACCATGGAAATTTTATGTAGTTTTATTCGAAAATAAAATTTGATTTTTTAATCAAAATGGAAAACATACGGTCCCATATTTACGCGATTTCTTTCTGACGCCAATGTCATATACGGAACGGGCACTTAACTGGCGCAAAAGTATCGTTATTTTGCTTCATATGGTAAACCGGATGATGTTGTTTATGCTCTTGATGCGTTCGCCAAATTGGCGTCGTTAAAAAATCGCGCCAATATGGGACGTATTAAAAGTAAAGTTACATACAGTTAAAGTTACAAAGCAAGTTACATCTGTGCCAAACTTTCATACAAACGGCGAAGGGATCAGACCGTATTTGTTTATGGCAGTTCATCACTTGAACTATTATAATATAGTTGAAATGATAGCGATATTTGGCGGATTATCACCTGTGCCTGGCTAACATTAAAGTACCGAAATGGCACCTAGAGTATAAAAAGTGAAATGGTCTGCCTGGAATTGTTGATGATAGTCACATGACTTAGGATATTGTTATAGAATTTGTTTTAAAATACCGGGAGACAAACACTCTGTATACTTCATTTATTTTATTTTAGCTTCGTTTCAAATGTTTAACTGATCCTCTTTAATCAAAAGCGAAAACAACCATTGGATGTCTTAACAGCAACGGATTCGCCCTTAAATTTTTGCAATCAAAGGGATTTGAATGGGAACTCGTTTACAGGGAGATCTGCAGAACTTTTTTTCAGTATAATTCAATCTTCTCTAATATTTTTAAAACCCATAAGATTAGCGTGTTTTTAGATTCTGCGGTGTCTGAACGAGGGTTGGCGAGCGTAGCTTGCAGGGGGGAGCCCTTTAGTATATATATATATATATATATATATATATATATATATATATATTAGCCTAGTCCTAACCTTCATGTAACACAATAAACATTCCAAGTTTCAAAATATATTCTTCGAAAAAAAATGAAAATCAAAATGTTACCTTCCTCTATGCTCCAGTAGTGGGCCTAGTAAATATCTGATGCATGAATCTTTAAGTTTTCCGCTTATCCAACAAATTATTTATAATGTGATAGAGTACTATATTAAAAGTAATTTAAAATAAAACATAATATCAACAAAACAATGTTTTAAATAAAAGCTTATCTGTTAATGAAATCTCTAAGAATTTGTCAAAAAATCTATTTTTGAAGACACTCTAAAAAATAAACTAATGTACCAACAGAAAAAAAAAACAGTTATTCCAAACAGTTTATAGAAAGTTAAAATTTAAGGATGTTCGTCGATCAGATTTATTTCAGTCATTTTCAATAAATGTAATTTGGGCCTGTTTTTAAACTTTAAAAATTAGTGGCCTACTACTGGTAAATGACCCCCTATATAGGTGCATTTACCTTACTGGTTCAATTTCAAGATATTCTTACATTAAAAAAAATAAAAAAAATTAAATATTCGAATGAAAAAATATTATTGAACGTTCCAATTAAAAAATATTATTAAATTTTCCAGTTAAAAAATATTACTATTTCTCTTTGCATTATTGCAACAGTACGTTGGAAACAATTACTTTCAAAGGAATGCTGAAATCAAATAATTAATATATTAATTAACTTAAAATATTTATTTCATTAACAATATTTTTCTGTTTGTATTTACCGAAAGTAAGCGTACTTAAATTTCGTTAAATATTTCAAGTAAAACAAATTAAACCAAAACTCATTATGCATAAAAAAACCGATAAACAAGTACCTAATAAGTTAATTAATTAAATATCAATCTATCATTAATTACTTCATAAATATAAACATTAGCATTAATTACTTGATAAATATAAACATGAGCTTTAATTAAATAAGGTATTCTGGAATAAGAAAAATATTGTAGTGTACATTAGTTTGTAGTGTCTGACATCCATTAGTATGCATAAAGACTATTTCATTACATGAACAGAATAGTAAATTAGTAGCCAGAATTCCAAATTACATATTTATGTACTTATGTCATGAATTATAAGTTGTAATTTGAATAACACTTTAAATATTAATTTAGAGTAATTTCGTAAAATATAGAGATCGTAAGTAAAGTAAACATTGCTTTGTTTCATCTCTAATTCATTATACATACGTTATATAGTGAGAATGAAATAATTAGCATTATAAAACTGTGTATCAGTTGTTAAACATAAGAAATATATGTCATTGTAAATATTTTGTCTTAAATGAAGGAAATAAGTAAATCCATTAAAAAAAAAATGAACTATAGTCATCTAACTACTGAACATTTATTTAACTAAATGCATCGTAAAAACGAGAAGGTTTTTTAAACTATTTATAAATAAATAGCACAATAATTGCCCTTTATCACACCATAACTTTATAGCCTATAGCTACATTAGCTACATTATTAACTTTATAGCCTATAAGCCTATAGCTATATTTAAAAACTTCTGTCTAAATATAGTAAAATGACTATACGCTATTCAATGAAATCATTTACTATTCCTCATACTGACAAACACATGAGTTGTCGTACAGTAATTATCTACGGGAATACAGTCATTTACAAAATTGTACAGCTGAATTATTTTTGTACAAAAAGGCATCTTTAGAACACGAGTGCTAAAAATAAAACGCATATATTTTGCGATTGTTTCCTTGTGTTTTCCACTGTATATCACCCTGCTTAACTTCTTTCTATGTGGCTACCTCAGAAAACGGGTGTATGAGGAGCTCCAGGGCATTTGGACCTCTGTAGGTTCTTTGAAGCCTGGAGTTTGAAGAAATGATGTTCGTCCCACACTGTTAAAAATTTGCATCATTCTGTCCAGTCATTTGACCGTTTGTGTCGAAAACGGTTACACAACCGTAATTTAACACTATTCTGATCATATTATTGGCCATTTTATGGTCAGAATACAGTTAAATTACGGTTATGAAACCGTTTTTTCAAAAAACGGTCGAATGACTGGACAGAATGCTGCAAATTTTTAACAGTGCAGGTGTCGCTGTATTTGCTACAAAATACACAAAATTCCATCCAGAGTCTAGATTTAGATATTTACTGTGGCTTACGGACATCAGACCCTGTCGGAAAATTTGGCTGTTGAAAAATGTTTGCTTCTATCTGACACGTTTCGCGACATAACAGTACTGGAAATCCCGAAAAAATAAACTTGCATCGTACGTGCTATGGTATTGTACGCAATTTTAGATGTTCTATAAATACACTAGATTAATATTAACACAATTATTCTAATTGGTAAACAAATCATATTAGATGTAAATTTCCAACTGGGCGAAAAATGTCCGGACCAGGATTCGAACCCGGGACCTCCTGGCTGAAGCCGCCAGTGCTCTGCTATCTGAGCTATCCCGGACAATTCTGGTCGAACTTTTTCACCCAGCTAACCTTGATGATTACAGCGTCTGGTCTGAAACCTGGTGAGGCTCAACAGACTAGCATTACATCTAATATGTAATACTCATCTAATACTCAGCATTGCATCTAATATGATTTGTTTACCAATTAGAATAATTGTGTTAATATTAATCTAGTGTAATTTCGTATCCAGCGATTTCTGGAGTTCCATTCCTGAGATTTATTCTGTTGAGCTGAACCAGGTTTCAGATCAGATGCTGTAATCATCAAGGTTAGCTGGGTGAAAAAGTTCGACCAGAATTGTCCGGGATAGCTCAGATGGCAGAGCACTGGTGGTTTCAGCCAGGAGGTCCCGGGTTCGAATCCTGGTCCGGACATTTTTCGCCCAGTTGGAAATTTGCATCTAATATATTCTATAAATAGTTAATTGTTTATATTCCTGTATCTCACATAGTTTTGAAGATCGGCACGCTAAATTCTGACTTTAATGCTCGTATAATTTTAAAGATCGACACGTTAATTTTGATTTTATTGCTCGTATAGTTTTGAAGATTGGCACGCTAAATTCTGACTTTGTTGCTAGAATGTTATTAAAAATCTTGTATATTCGATCTCTTCCCCGAAAATCAAAACTTAACCCGAAACTGGTTCTAACTTGAAATTACGAGAGATAAATCGAGTTGAAACCAATAGACAGCAAAAAAGTAGGCCATTCATTGTGAAACGGAGTAGCAGTTCATACACTGTAAAAAAAAAAAAAAAAAAAAAAAAAGGACTAAAAAACGGAGATTCTACTGGTAGTCTAGACGCCAATACTATTTCCGTTTTTTAGGGAAAATTTTCCCCATAAATTGCAGATAACTTCCGTTTTTCTGAATAAAAACGGATATTTTTTTTTTTTTTTTTTTTTACAGTGTATGTATCCAACGGCATCCACTGTTAAAGAAAAAGACTGTTATGCTTCCATCAGTGGCGTGGCGTGAAAATTTTCGGTGGTCATCGCAATTATTTAAGTTTGTGGTGAAAAATTATTAACTCTAAAATTCAATGGTTGAATGTTCAAAAAAGAAACTTTAAATCTTACCTTCACTTATACATGAACTCCAAATGTTCTGCTAAAACTGGATCGTAGAGTTTTAAAAGCTTATTAAGAGTTTTAAAATATTGCTTGGTCATCGCCGCATCCAGCGATGACCGGACGCCACGCCACTGGCTTCCATCTATGTTGGCTGTCACGTGATCAAGATAGTCTAATTTTAGCCAACTGTCTGACTGTCACGCGATTAAGGTATGCGCAAAAGCAGCTAAAATCGACGGAGTACCTCGGCATACAGCATAAAAGAGTATTAGATCGTTACTGTTATTTACAACTCTGCTTTAAGCATTAGTATGTGGATTTTATATTCGAAAACTTTTCGTTTTATGAATTTAGAGACAATTCCATAAGTAACACGAGAATAAACAAGTAACATAACAATTTTGTTTTTAAAGTCAATTTCTACTTAGGCCATCAAAGAAAAATTTAATATAATCAAGCTAATATGAGTTTTTGTTGCATTAAAATATCTCAATTAGTTGATTTTCTATAAGCAAGTAGGTTTACAATGGAACTCTATGGGAATTTGGCGAAATATTACAGATATCGCCAAGTTGGCGTCACTTTCGGCGACTCATTTTGGCCACCAAATTTGGCGATATATCGCCAAGTTGGCAACAAACTTGGCGGTATTTGGCGACAGAACAGGTCCCCCCCTACCGTAACCCTTATAGAAAATACTTTAATTGAAATTCAATAACCAATGGCGGCCATTTTGTTTCCCATGCAAAACTAAAATTAATTAATTAAAATTTAATTAATATCAATTGTCATCCAGTACAAGTTTAAAAAAATTTATTTCAACCTGATAAGATGAATAATGAGTATTTTATTAATGATTGAAAATTTGTACAAGATAAATATATAAATATATAAATAAATATAGGGAGAGTGTGAGCTAATAGTGGGAATTGAAAAATTAGATCCATAATATATTATAGACAAACAAGTATTAGGAATATATCAAGTAGAAAATATACCTTTCAAAATCAATAAATATGGTGTTAAGTTAACCCTTTTTTATTCAGAGATATTCTAAAAAATATATGACTAATGGCATCATCGACGCGGAACTTGTAAAGCGGATAAAAATTAATCTATTAACTTATTTAACTTTTGTACTAAAACGTTATAAATAACAATATTTACATCCTATATCATATATATTTAAAAAAATGCTTCAAAATTGCATCTAAAATTTTAATTTGTTAGTTTTATATGTAAATATTTTAATAGCGAATTTTTACCGAGATTGAATAATATCAAATGTATAAGAATGTTAAATTTATTCAAATACAGACGCGACAAACAGATTTTCATGTGACAAATTTAAATTTATTTTAACACGCAAATCTCTTAAAGTGTTAGTGGCTAATTTTCATAACTGGTATAAAATTTTATTTAATTATCATACTTGTTGAATTAAGTTAAATTTCGCAGATGTTTACCCGTCCTGCATTTAAATTTAATAAATGTTACATGCATTTAAAAGTTATTTAAGCTTGTTTAGTTCAAAAGCACAGTTATTCACTCTACCAAACTGAATATTAATATTCTACTGTGGAGAACTAATTTTAATTTAAAATGTGATTTCAGAATTTGGGTTTTTTTTTTTTACTTTCTTCGAAAGAAAAATTTGATTTCGTTTTCAATAACAGCTACACACGCTTTAATATTGTTTTAAGTTGTTTGGAGCAAAGGCATACTTATTAAATTTGAATAATTGTAATCTAAGTTTAAAGAATATATTTTATTTAAAAAACGAGTACATTTGTTTTTATTATATAATAACGAAAGAAAGCTTTAAGTTTGTTTTGAATAATAGTTTTTAATGTCATTTCAATTGTTTAAGTTTAAGACATTGTCTTGGCGAACTGGATAATTATATTCTGAAACTAAGAGTACATTTTACAGATATAAAAATTATATTTCTGAACTTAATTTTTTTTTATTATTAGAGGTGTTCAATAACTAATGAGATAATGGTCCTCGATTTATTTTAGCATGAAAATATTTTGCTGTTTTTGAAGCATTTATCCCAGTGCACTGCAATAAAAATGTTGCGATTTTTCCTGCATTTTACGATGTAATTTTTCAAGCACCGATGCTGTGAAATCGAATTCAAGTACCGACGCTGTGAAAGTATATTCAAGTAACAAGTTAAGTGAAAATCGAGCCCTTTCTATCCACCTGTATCACACAGTCAATAGCAATGCAACATAGGCCAGACTTGAGAATTTTTACAGCACTCTTATAGACAGCAGCTTGTATCTTTTACAGGAATTGTGCTAGCAGCCGGGGTGCCAGCACCTTTTGTTGTAAAATGCAGTGATTTTTTCCTGCACGTTAAGCAATATATTTTTAAGCATCGGTGCTGTGAAATCGAATTAAGGCACCGATGTTGTGAAATCGAATTAAAGCACCGATGCCGTGAAATCGAATTAAAGCACCTATGCTGTGAAATCGAATTAAAGCACCGATGCTGTGAAAGCAAACTCTAGCAACAAGTGAAGTAAAACTCGATTTTTTTCTGTCACGCGCACCACGCAGCTAATAGCAACGCGATTTTCCCCAGACATTGAAAACTTTACAGGGCTTTTAAAGGCAGAAAGTTGAAAACTCTGCTGGGAGCCGGGCTGCCAAAATCTTCTGTTGTAAAAGACAGATTTCTTTTTTACCTACAGTGTGGATACCACGCGAAAAAAGCGTTCTCCTAAAGTTCTTGACGAGGGATCTTTCCAAACAGCCTTCTTCACGTAATCGTCCTCCAGGAAGCATTGGAAACTGTCAAAACTTTCTTCAATTCATGTACATTGTGAAATCACAAGGTTAAATTTCCAGACAATAAGCGAAAAAGGGATAAAGAATATTCCCCCTTGAATAATTGTACTAGATTTTGATTTGAAATAGTCGTCTGTGGGCAACCATTTGTTACGAAAGAAAACAATGCATTCGGGAAATTTTCACTGCTGTTTCGACCTCATAGCTGTTCGCAATGATGATGACATTTCCCCATCAGTTGTGCATTAACCCTGTAGAACAATTAGATCAAAATAATTAGCTTTAATTTGGTCTAGTCAACAGCTAATGAAATATGTAGGAATTAATAAAAAAAATTTCAAAAACCTGCGCTTTCAGTGAAATGGATCCATTTAAAAGTAAATTGAAAATTTTCACCCCAAAAATTTTTTACTTGAACTTACGAAAAAAGGCGACGTAATTATACTAACCCCATCACAATGAGCGTCTTTTACAGAATTTTTAATATTTTATCACCAGTTTTTCAAAACAGAAATTTGTCTGAGAATTGAATCGAGAAAATGACCTCATTAAATAAGGCAAAATTTACAATAAAAAATAAGGTACACTTTACAATAGAAATAACTGGTGGGAATAATCAAGGATTTGAGCCCCTTATGTGTCATGTATACGTGACGCTCGTCTACAAGGGTTTAACATTTTTCGTTCTAACGACAAATTTTCTGCCACTGTTGCTGACAAACTTTTTCATTCAGGATATAATTTTGACCTCTTCTAAATTCTGTAAAGCATCTGAATAGAATGGCACGAGATGGAGCTTCATTTCCATATTCTAATTGTGGACGTAGAAGATATCCTTCTTCACCCCCCCCCCCAACCTTAAAATGATAGTTCGATAATGCTCTCACGCTAACACCATTTTCTTTTCTTTCAAAATTTATTCTACGACAGCTAAATTGCAACTGTTGCCGCAAATTATCGTCTGGAGGCATAAATAAGTTAAAATTTAAATATCCGATGCTTTTTTAGCCGCATATCGTGTGCCCCTGTCTCAAAAAATTTAGTATTACTCTTGTATTAAACTATTAAATTATAAAAGATTACTTTATCGTAGTACTTTATAATTACTATTTACTGTAATATACTTTTAATTACACACATTGTTTTTTATTTATAATTCATAGATTTTAGTGTTTAAAATATTTCACTGTCGTAGTTTCATAGTCAGTAGGCTTATTTTGGCAAGAGTCGTTTGGAGCATAATTACCTCCACTGTTTTTGTAACTCGGAATCAGCTGTAACCATAAAGAATATTTGTTGATTTATCATCTGTGATCGGGAAAATGCCTTAACTCATTCAGGGGCAAAGCACTTTCATTTGTAAAACACTGAAATGATTGAAGGACGCCAGAATTTCCAAACAAAAATTTTTTGAAAAATAAGTAAAAGCTTTTCTTCACATAAAAAGAAATTTACCATTCCAATCTTCTGGTGCCAATGTGGCATTTACGGATTAAAATTAAGTGGTCCAAAAGTGAACCACCGCCTTCAAGGGGTTAAAATTATTTTAATGATTTATAATTAAGTAAAAAAAAATAAATGTTGTACTGTCATTAGAAATACACATGGGTACATATTTTTTAATTACAAAATTATTTTAATGATTTATAATTAAGTTAAAAAAATAAATGTTGTACTGTCATCAGAAATACACATGGGTACATATTTTTTAATTACAAAATTATTTTAATGATTTATAATTAATTTAAAAAAATAAATGTTGTACTGTCATCAGAAATACACATGGGTACATGTTTTTTAATTATAAAATTATTTTAATGATTTATAATTAAGTTAAAAAAATAAATGTTGTACTGTCATCAGAAATACACATGGGTACATATTTTTTATAATCCTAGAATATCATGAAGTGAAAAATTTATTACAAAATTAAATAAAAGAGTGTAAAACTCTTTTACAAATTATGGTACATAAAAAACTTAGACAACGCCGAAGTATCGAAAGTCAAAAAAGCACGAGGAAGATTAGTAAATTATAAAAACGAGGTGGACCCCGTCGAATTTCGACGAAAGAAAATGTTTACAAAAGAGCTGTTGCATCAAATTTATCGAAAACAATAATTACAATAAAAAATCCATCTTACACTTGCTAGTTTAACTCTCCAAAGACATATTTTAACAAAATACTTTTTTCATAAACCTCAACTGTTAAAATTATTGAAAAAATAAACTTTATTCATTTGCATAAACAGTAACATGTAATCAAGATAGTAATTTTGAATTTAGTAATTTAAGTTATCAATTAATGCTTGGTATTACGAAATGAAAAATCAGCAAAAATGATTTTAACTTGACATAATCATAGAATTACACCCCCCCCCCTCCTTTAAATCTAAACCGAATCAAGTCATTTCAAGCTTGAAGTCACGTTTGTCAACTATTACAACTTTCCATCGGAAAATTCCCACTCTCGATTTGAGGTCTTAGTATAATCTCTGTAACCTGCGCGCAAAAATTCCAATACGTATTAAAGGGGAAATATCTCGTTTTATCAAATAAAATTATCATTTTCTTTTAAATATGACGTCATTTTCAGTGGCTGAAATATTTTACCTATTGTCTCAAACTCAATATCAGTGAAATAAACAAATAGTGAAATATAACAGCATCATCAGGGAAATTGTGTCTTTTTTAAAGCGTAACGTCATTTTCTGTTAAAATTTTTAAAAAAGCTACTTTTAATTATAATGAGAAAAATGGCATCAGTAAGAATATAATCAATAAATATAACTAAACCACTTTTAATAGAAATGAAGTACTTCAGTTGCCACAATTAGAAAATTGGTGTTAGAAACTATAAAAAAATTAATATCTCAAAAATAAATTGAGATACAGCTTTCAAACAAATTGCATTTAAAAGAGCATTTTTTTCCTTATACGACGGTGTAAAAATTTAAAATATGCGATGTTTAGAAGTTTAAAAATTTGCAGTAGAGAAAATTGCAAAACCAAAATTTCATTACAAATTTCAAAGTGTTGCCATTCGCAGAATGACGTATGCGTTACGCACAGATATGTTTGTCCTTTATAATATAGATAGTCTGGTTATGGCACCAAGTGTTGTTTAGACAGCAACACTTTCATTAGTTTGTTCAGAAGGCAAAAACCTGCCCGGAACTTGCCTCTGGCGAGTTTTCTCAATAGCCACAGAGCAGAAAAGAGGAGTGCGCATTAGGAACTGGCGGGATAGATTAAATTATTTGAAAATTGTTCAGTTATCAAATGTTCATAATGCAGTATATTTTTGTTGGACGTTTTTTTTTTTTTTTTTTTTTTTTTTTTTGTATTAATGAACAGGAATGGAAAACATTATCGACTCTACAATTTCAACGGAAAGCGATTATTTAGCTTTACTCCTAAATAAATAAAATGAATATATATACAGTAATCCCTTAACATTCGCGAGGATTATGTTCGCGGAAACCTCCGCGAATGTCAAAATCGTGAATGTTGAGACTATCTTCCCGTGCATAAAAGGGGGTTAGGTTTTATGATTTATTTTAATTAAACCAAGAAGGAAATTGCTTGTCAAACGTGGCAAATGAGGGGCGTTCGTACTATAACTAGTTTTAAAAATATTTTTTGCACCCCATATTGTACTGAATGTATATTTTTTCGCACTTCATAAGTGCGTAGTCTGTAACATCATTAAAATGCACTTACAATATTTTTTCCCCATTGGCCATAATGTAACGGTAAATTTTTGACTGTCCCTGTAATTAAACTATACATCCGATTTTCATAAAATTTGAAATGGCTCGACAAAATGTTGCAACAATTATATATTTAAAATTTCAGACCATTCGGAAGGCTGTAACATCATTAAAATGCACTTGCAATGATTTTTTCCCAATGGCCGTAATGTAATTTAAAAAAATTGACTGTCCCTGTAATTAATTGAAATGGCTCGACAAAATTTTGCAAAAATCATATATTTAAAATTTCAGACCATTCGGTTGGGTAGTTTTTGCTTCGTTATATGCGGACGGACAGACGGACGGACAGACAGACGGACTGAACGACGACTATAGGTGCTACGTATTTATATAATTACGAACGCACCTAAAAAGCAGGTGAAACGCAAAAATATATTTATTAAACATTTAAAAATACATGCTATAAATAGATTTGAATAGTTATAAACATATTATACAGAGTTTAGTGGCTAGTTGATGGCTGAAAAAAAATTATTGATGGATTGTTTGGAAGAACAAATCTTTTGTTTATGAATTTCTATATAAGAAAAAGTTGCAATGTCGATTTCTCTTTTAAATAACTCCTTACCAGTGAAGGATCGCATTCTATTTATTGCTTTATCAACAAGTTGTTGTTACTGAAGCTTTGAAATTTACCAGAAAATTTTTCACGCAATAAAAATTTTGAATTTTAGAAAATTTAGGTTTATTTTCTTTTAACGCCAAGTCATGTTTCGGGTTTCCCGGAATTACCGATCTATACTTTGTCTCAATACAAGGGCTAAAATTCTCGAAACTTAGGCTATACAGTACAATGCGTCCAGTGTCATATAATTTACAGAATTGGTAAAACACAGCGAGATTGCTTTGTAAAAAAATATTTTTTGCAAAACAAAATTCGCGAATAACCATGTTAAGCATTCGCGAATGTTGAAACGTTCTTCATTTTTTAATTTGCGAATAATCAAAACTCGCGAATGTTAAATTCTCGAATGACAATGGATTACTGTATACTCATTTTGTGTTATGTATTACTTTATTTGCGCAACTTTCTTTACTACATTGGTTTAAAAAAGGAGGGACTGTCTGATTAACAGAAAAATACAAAAACCAATTACCAAACATTCCGATATATAACGCACATATTTATATTTCATTTTTCTATTTTTAGGTATATTCGCCGTATAATATCTCAAACCTGTTCCTTTGCAAAGAAATGTTTATGTTTTGCACAGCAAAAAGTAAAATATAGATAATAAATAAGAATGTATTCGTTAAAAACACAACTTGCTGAAAGGTCTACTTAAAGAAGAAGAATTATTCGAACTTGTACATTAAAATTAATCATAAAATCGATGTTTCTAACTGCTTTTGCAATCGTCCTCAAGATAAAATGTGGTGTTGAAATGATTAAATGATAGACACGAAAGCTAGTAAGAGACAGCTAGTAAGCGTGTAAGAGACAATTTGTTGAGACTCGACCAATTACATGTTTGAAAAAATGCAGTGGCTCCATCCAGTGAGTACATCAGAATATTTTTATAATGAAATAAGTTCGAAATGAATCGAAACATCGATTGAAGATCAACGAGTGTTACCGTCTATGTACGGGGTAACGGATTATATTCAAACAAGTTCATAGTAATAGAGCGAAATATTGAAATATTATATACAGATAAAGAAGTAAGACTTTTTTATAATATTGTACCAGATTTTTGTTACATTCTAAGATAAATTATCGTTACAGGCATTATGCTCACGTGTAATGATTTTGATGATCATGGATTCTAAAAAAAATTGTTAATGTTAATTATATTTTTAATTTCTTCTATCTTTACAAGAAGAAAGCATTGGATTCGAGAAATTTTTCGACTTTCGGTTTTCGACAGATTTACACGTTTTAGGGATCAGAGATTCCGAAAAACATGTTTTTACAAAATGTCTGTCTGTAAGTCTTTGAGTCTGTCTATCCGTCTGCCCGTCTATCTGTATGTATGTGACACAAATTTTGGGGGCACTCTATCTCAAGAACTAATGCACGGAATTTAATAAAAAATTATATTCTATTAGTCCCTGATATAAATTGGTGCTGTTTAGTTTTGGTGTAAATCGCTCGACGGTGGCGCTGCTATGCAGCATTTTTCACGATTTCCACAATAGATCAATCTTCAGAACTAATGCACGGATTTTCATCGAACTTCAGATTCAGTTAGTCCTTAACATGAATTGATATTTTGTACATTTTGGTGTAAATAGCTCAACAGGTGGTGCTGCTATGCTGCAATTTTTTTTGCGATTTCAGCAATAGCTCTATCTCAAGAACTAATTCTTGGATTTTCAACAAACTTCAGTTTCAGGTATACCTGGATATGTATTAGTGCTGTTTATGTTTTGGTGTAAATAGCTCAACAGGCGGCGCTGTTATGCAGCATTTTTCAGAATTTCTACTATAGCTTTATCTCAATACCTAATACATGAAATTTCACCAAACTTCAAATTCAGATATACCTTGATATCAATTAGCGACTTTTATGTTTTGGTGTAAATCGCTTAACAGGTTGCGCTGCTATGCAGTCTTTTTTGCAATTTCCGCAATAGCTCTATCTCAAGAACTAATAATTGGATTTTCAACAAACTTCAGATTCAGGTATACCTTGATATGAATTAGTGCTGATTATGTTTTGGTGCAAATCGCTCAATAGGTTACGCTGCTATGCTGCATTTTTAAGAATTTCCACTATAGCTCTATCTCACTAACTAATGCACGAATTTTCATCAAACTTCAAATTCAGATATACTTTGACATGAATTGGCGCTAAATTGATGTAATTTTTTGTACTGTTTAAATGATTTAATTGACGTGATTTATATAGAAGAAAGTTATGTGATGGCCACAACATACTAGTTTAAATATATCTTTCGAATCAGGACTATCAAATTTCTGTATGTAAACTCCCAAATGGTAATGTCATAGTAAAAGAATGTCATTTTTTTTTCTTCAGATGTTTCAAGGAATCGGTATTCTTTCCTGGCTTGTCCCTCAGATGGTTAGCTGGGACTAGACCGATTCTTCTTTTCTGCGGTTTAGGGAACTTCCCGGATTTAAACCCGATTGGTCGGACATTCAGGAAAGTATATCTTGTCTCTTCTTACTATCAATATATTTTGTAAATTAATGCTTTTTTACGCTGGGAAATATAATCAAAACATGAAGAACAACCAGGGCTTGAAAAGGAAAAATCCACGAACCGGAACGGTATATCAAAATTATTGTCTACAATTTTTTTTTCTTGAAAGTACCGTAAAGTCCCGATTGTCCGAGTCCCGCTTAACCGAGTTTCCGCTTTAACCGAGTTATTTTCCTGTGATGGACTGATAGCTTCCTTTATTATGAAACAGCCGTTATAAATGAAGTGTTAGGTGAAGAATAATGGAAAAAAACGGCCATTATTCTTTTCTTTCAAAAAAAAAAAAAATTATGGGCAGTTTTTTCCTCCACTGACCAGAAAATCAGGGTTCTAACTTTTTAGGGTGCTCTTTCATCTTCACCTACACTGTAAAAACAAATCTGTGAAGTTACTAAAGTTTTTCTAGGAAACTGGGATTCCAGGAACTTTTTATGTAACGGCAACAAGAAAAATTCCCGTAACAGCGTCTGTTACAGGAATTTTTGCTGTTGCCGTTACATAAAAAGTTCCTGGAATCCCAGTTTCCTAGAAAAACTTTAGTAACTTTACAATTTTTTTTTTTTACAGTGTAGCACTTCATTTATAATGCCTGCTTCATAATAATGGAAGCCATCCGTCCATTAGAAGAAAATGATCCATTCCAAAGGTTCGATTGAAAAAAACTACTTAATACTTTGAGCAGAAAGAAGAGACTACACCTGCAATTTTCATGACACTAATAGAATCATAATATGCCAATTTGTACGGTTTTGTTAGCTCTAAAATTGAATACAAATTTTTGCCCTATTTAATCGTTGACAATTGTTGGATTCCGGCGATTGAATTAGGCAAAATTTACTGGTAAGTTTTAGAGTTAAGAAAAAAATCTTAGAAATTGGAAGCTATGCAGTAGCGTAATACTGAAAAAAAAAACTGTTGCAAAATTGACATTTAAAAAACAAAAAACTATCAAGGGCTTTTTCAAATAAACAATTTCGTTCTTCTTATTTCTTAAAAGTAACGGAAATGTACACCAAAAAAATATTACTAGTACAATAAAAATGAATGAATTAAGTTAAAATTTATATTTCATCTCCTTAGTTGGTGACGATTTGTTTAAATCCGGTTTATACGGGTTTTTTCCTTATGCGAGGTGAGCTTGCTCCATGTTAACTCGGATAATCGGGACTTTACTATATAGCAAATTTATAATTAACCAAAGAAAAACCAATTTAAAAAAACATATTCAAGATTCTAAATAATTTTAAAAACGTTACAGAGAGCATAGTAAGCTACACTGTAAAAAAAAATCTGTAGTTCTACAGATGTAAAGTTACATGCTTACTAAACTTTCACCTGTAACTGTACGAAAAAAGCTGCAAATCTACAAAACTAGTTTTTGTAAAGCTACAAAAATCTGTAACTTTACAAATGAATCTGCTAAAATTTCAGTAATCTTACTAAACTTTTATTTGTAACCCTGGCTGCAGTTACATGAAAAGTTCTCGGAATCCCAGTTTCCAAAAAAATTCTTAGTAACCTTACAGATTTTTTGATTTTCGGCGCAAAAGTGTGTCTGTTACATGAAATTTTGTTGTTGCCGTTACATGAAAAGTTCTAGGAATCCAAGTTTCCTAGAAAAACTTTAGTAACTTCACAGATTTTTTTTTTACAGTGTATATGTATGAAACTGTAATAATATTTTTTTATAATACCACGAACCGGAACAATATTTTCCAAACTTTCACGAACCGGAACATCGTTCCGGTTTACTCCGGTACATTTTGAGCCCTGAGAACCACACAATTTTATAAAAGCAAAATACGACGCTTTCGTGACTTCACATCATTAGTTGATGATATTGATCCACTGCTATACAAATAAAGATATGCGTGTTTAAATGCTCTTAAACATTGTCAATGGAGATACGTAATGACTGGTGTTCAAACAAAAAAAAAGTATTATCTATCTTTTTATTATTTAACATAGAAGGTCAAATATTAAAAATGAGAACGAAAATTACACCAAATTCTCATGATGATATAAGATAATTAGAAATACATATAAATTTGCATTTTTTGTTTGATATAAATTATTAAATAGTAAATTGTTACAAGTTTTATGCATGAATATGCGTTTTGAGAAGTATTTGGTATTTTATTTATAGTACATTTCGTGTATTTCACATGTCTTACATTCGTGCAAACTTAAAAAATCATAATAAAAGAGGTAATGCTCGGAAAAAATTTCTATTTGTGCGAATATGATTAAAGGGACGTTGGATTTTTTTTCCATGTATAAAAAAAAAAAATAATTCCGAAAGTAACCGAAAGACTGTACTCACATGTTATACTGAGACGGTTATGTAAATCAAGCAAACATAAACAGACAATGAAATACATCACAATAACATGACACTGTGATTTTATTTTAAAGTAAAAGTTGTTCAACTTGTTCACCACTACCAGGTTTACGGGCCGATTACATACATACGGATATTTTGCAGATTAATTTACTTGTAATAATAATCCAATTTCCTGCCGAGCTTTGCCCTCGACACTATACAGATAAATCGCTGGATTTTGTTCAGATGATAATGTGTGAAGCCCTCAATTCGAATACTGTTTATTTACCGATAATTCTGGTGTTAGGCCGAAATTTAGCCGATATCTCTTGCTATTTGGTATAATTTTATAAATGCGGAATACTACGCTTCGGTGACTTAAATCATTAGTTGATGATATTGATCCACTGCTACAAAAATAAAGATATGCGTGTTTAAATGTTCTTAAACATTGTCATCTGAGACACGTAATGACTGGTGTTCAAACTAAAAAAGTATTATTTATCTTTTTATTATTTAACATAGAAGTTCAAACATTAAAAATGAGAACGAAAATTACATCAAATTCTCATGATGATATAAGAAAATTAGAAGTACTTATAAAATTGCATTTTTTGTTTGAATTAAATAGTAAATTGTTACAAGTTTTATGCATGAAAATGCGTTTTGAGAAATATTTGATATTTTATTTACAATAAAGGGGCGTTTTAAATTCCTGCAAACTTAAAAAATTCATTATAAAAGAGGTAATGCTCGGAAAAAAGTTCGATTTGTGCGAATATGATCAAAGCGACATTGTATTTTTTTTCCATGTATAAAAAAAAGAAATAATTCCAAAAGTAACCGAAAAATTGCGTTCACATGTCATACGGAGACGTTTATGTAAATCAAGCTAACACAAACAGACAATGAAATAAATCACAATAACATGACAATGTGCTTTTATTTTAAATTAAAAGATGTTTAACATGACCTGACCACCACTACCAGGTATTAGGCAAGTGGGACGCTTTTGTGAGACCGCGTTTTCTCTGCATTACAGGAAAAACATGCGTTACCTGTCGACTCCTTGATGCGGGATTGTGCTTCGCTCCACTTTGCACGTGAAGCCAAGACGTTCATGTTTGACACTTTCACTGAAGACCGAGTGATAAGTCGAGGTTGTACATTTCAGGGGCCTTCACGATCTACAGTCTTGACTCCGGCAGATTTTTGGTTGTGCAAATTTTTAAAGTGTCGTGTGTACCGGGGCTCCCCAGACACTTTGGTGGAGCTGAAAGGTGACATTCGACGGCATCTTTCAGTACAGTAAATTCAGGCAGTAAATTTTTTTATTTACATAATATGAATAATTGTTAATAAAGTGAAGTAAACTTTATAACTTTATAATATTCTTTAGTTATTTATTAACAAAATCTGGAATAAAAACCAGTTTTAAAAAACAAAAAACTTAAAATAACAAAAAAAACCCAAGTTTTATAAAAATTGTACATATGCTTGTAATACAAGTTCACTTCAGATTGATCAGGGTTATGTACAAAATATTCAAACAAGATTAGAAACAATAATATGCAGTTTCTATAAAGTACATCGAGGTTCAAAAAACAAAATTTTGAGAAAATTGAGTTGAGAGTTTATCTATGTAATGTTTAAGGATGATGTAAACAAACTGAATTTCTTTAAAAAAATTTAACTTCAGATTGCCGTAGAAACAAAAGTAATGTACCATCCGAAAGTGGGAAAAGTAAGGGTTAATTTTTCTGCGCAGACCGGGTATGGAATTCAATCTTTCCGAAAGTAGTGGGAACGTCATTGCTAGGTTTATTTATATATTTTATTTAAGAAAATTTAGGTATTTTTAAGGTTATTATTCTGGACAATGATGGGTGGATCTACTAATATAAAAATAACCTGAAATTATTTAATTAAATTTTTGCTCTCTAGCGTATAAATGAAATAAATAAAATAAATAAAATAGTTTGTTAAGAAGAAAATAGTTTTGTACGAACTACGTGCTATTGTACTGAAAACGATTTGGATTAGACAATATCACGCATATTTGTTTAATTAATTTTGTGAAAATAAATTTCAAACTACAATAATGTAAACGGTACAAATAGTTTAAAATTAAATAAACAGTTACATTTTTGAATGTTACTTAAATGATTATTCAGAAAAATTGTCAAATATTGCCATTATAGTATGAAAAATAAATTTTCAATTTGCATTTTTCCAAAGTTATGCTTTTCCAGTGGCACTATGAAATGGGGTTTATAGATAAAAATTGTAAAACCATAAAAAGTTATATTTTTGTATTTCCTTTAAGGTGAGAAAATTGATGAATAACTATTTATATTAGAAAAAAATAGATAGATAATTTTACGAAATTACTTTTTTCACATTGTTTTACATCAATTAATGGTCAGGGAAATAGGAAGGAAACTGTAGTGACATTAACATTTACAGAGTATTGTATGTATTTTTAACACTTATCTTCCATCATAGTTGAAAAGTGTTTATGAATTCGGTTTGTCTGTCCGTCCATCTAATTCGCTTAAATATTCTCAGATTTTCATGTAATTGATATATATTCATGATGATTACCATGGCATGTTCTGTATTGAAAATAAAGTATGTAGCATTAATATCTCATACAGGGGGGCTCGAAAAAAATTCCATTACATTATTGTTAATGAGGAAAATCGTTTGCAGTGCATTTTAATGACATTGCGCTATTTCAAATGTATTAAAATTATATAATTACTGAAGTTCCTGACAAAATGCTTACTATATAATAAGGTGCTCAGTTACAGGGGCACACAAAATAATTCTCTTACAGTACTGTCTTTGAGCAATGATTGCTGGAAATTCCTTTTAAACTTCGGTATGCGCTTTTAAATTTAACATTTTTTTTACCTATTACTCATTGTGTATAAATTCTATAGATCATATAAAGAACAGCACAAATGTATTCACGTACGTTTCTTCTTATTAGTGAAAAATGATGAAGGGGAATTTTCACCTGTGCTATGTATTTCCTAACCGAACTAAATATTTGTGTATATGTAGTTTATAGATACAAATCTTTATAATCATATGCAGAGCTACGTGATCGAATTGGTATAATTTTCCAACTCTAGATGGTAATTTCTCAAATTAAATTTCCAAATCTGTTACGATTTTTCAAAATTGTCTAATTTGACATGGTTACGGCTAGTAGATCTTTATCATTAGTTAACCACCCCCTCCCCCCTACTTAGTTGAAGCTGTTGAATTAGACATCATATTTCAGTTTATTAAAAGGCGAAGTTTTGTTACATTTTTCTGAACCCCTTGAAAAGTGTTTTTTAATCGATGCTTGACGCATGATTTTTTTTCTTGTTTGTATTTGTGTTTAAATGGTTACAAGCCCATGTAATTTTATTTGCTATTTTGTATTTTTAAAATATATCACAAAATAATATTTTTATGATATTTACATCTGAGATTAAATTTCAGAGTATAATCGCCTTTTTTGTAATACAGTTTATAAACATGCGTCAGTTATTTTTTACAAACAATTTTTTTTCAAAAATGTTTAACATTAAAACTCTGCACCTCGATCAATGGTCTCAAATCCATTTTGATCGTCTTTATGTTAAACGCTCCAACACTCCCAAAACCGATATTAACTACCTTTTACTTAATAGAAATTGCATTGAAATTTTCTTATAAAGTCTTCGATACTTGGTGCACCTCCGGTAGGCTTCCATAAGCGGTTTACATGGGTATATGCTAGGTGTATGTACGCCGACTACATGACTGTTGGAAAGTTACACCTACTAGGTAAGACCTCTTTCAAAATTTAATCAAGAACGAAAAATCATGCGTCAAGTATATATATTACGAAACTTCCAAACACTTTCAGAATACTTTTACAAAAGTTCACAGTTTAATAAGGTAAAAGATAATGTCTAAGTAAGCATTTTGAAAACAGAATAACATATTTCTAAACCCAACTTCTGAAATGCTATCAATAGTAAAACAAAACAAAAAAATTCTTTTGTGTACTCCTGTACATAATCTATAGGTTTGTATATATATGTATGCTAAATAGTACGCTAAAATTTAGCTCAGTTTGTAAACGGATAACACAGTTGTAAATTCCCCTTCAGCAATTTCCGTCAATAAACGGTAATGTATTCAAGATCATTTGTGCTACCACGTATTCCACCTTAAGAATTTCTATACACCAAGTAACTGACAAAATTACTTTATTTTAAAAATGATTACCACAACATAAAATGCAGTTCCAAATATTTATTGTTCTTAGACAGGACTGTAACCAAATTATTTTGTAAGTTCCTGTTAATGAACGATGAATGCTATGCACACCTCATTTTATAGTAAGTATATTATAATAATGCATCTCTATAATATATATAATTATTAGTATGTTTGAAATAGTGTAACATCATTAAAATACACTACAAATGTTTTTCTCCATAGATTGTAATGTAACGAAATTCATTTGAGTGTCCTAGTAAATGAACTATTAACGCTATACGGCAGACAGACAGATAAACCGGATTCATAAATATTTTTCATCTTTAGTGGAATGTATTCATAAATAAAATTATAAGAAGAAAGGCAATATTCTACCTTGAATCAATCACAAAAGGCAGAATATGAACATTAAACACCTCACCGTTTTACTTAAAAGGCGGCAATGTAATAATAATGTAAATGTTGCAAATTAAAAATATACATTTCATTTAAATTTCCTAGTACTTTCGGCCTGCAATCCCACGGTCATCGTCAGGAAATATTTTTATTAATTTCTGTTCCATTCATACAAATACGTCACTTCAATTGAAATGTGAGGGTCTATAATTATTAGGGTAGCTGGAAGTAGAAGCAGAAGCGCCTTGGATTGAACTTATGCAGAGAAAAATATGTAACTGTCGTTCCATATATTTTAATAAATCACTTTGTTTATATACGTCACTTTCATTTTAAATGCGTACCTGGACAGTTGTAGAAGTAGCAGTGCTTCTGATTAAACTTGTGTAGAGTAAAATGAATGGTACGGCAGTTAAATAATTTCCTCTACGCAAGTTTAATCCGAAACACTCTTACTTCTACTACTGTACAGCTAAGCATTTAAAATGAAAGTGACGTATGTGGAGAAGGTGGCGTATTTGAATGAATGTAACAGCAATTAATAAAAATATTCCCTGATGATGGTAGCGGGATTGCAGACCGAAAGTGCTAAGAAATTTAAATAAAATGTATATTTTTAACTTGTAACATCTGTATTATTATTATCTTTGCCGCCTTTTAATTAAAGCGGCGAGCATTTTAAGTCCATATTGTGTATTTTGTGAAGAAATATTCATTAAGTAAAAGCACCAAACAGCTGGTCATTAGGATGGGGCGATTGGTAAAGAATCGCCATCTTAAATAATAATAAATTTTCACAGGCGGTCCGGGGACATGGCACTTGCCTCTTGTGCTCTCTTCGGCGTGTCAGGCGGGTCGTTCTGAAGTCTTCTTTCCCGGAGACTGGGGTTCTGGGCTTGTTTCCGCAGGTAGTAAAACTTTTCCCTGCCCTGGGCTTGGGGGTTACACCTAACCATAAGCCAAAAGCGGGTTCCCAGGGTGGGTGCTTACTTACTTACTTTAAAAAATGTAAACACAAACCGGTTTAAAAAATTATTGATGGATATTTTACAGGAATACAATAATTTTCTTTTTAAGGACTTACTAATTTTTGTTTTTTGTAAAAAAAAGTAGCATTCAAAAATGATATTGTATAAAACGCAATGTTTGATACAATTTTTTCGTAAAATTGTTTTAAGCAGGACAATATAGACAATGGAACAATGATTCCTAATATTGTTCAAGATACAACAAATATTGCCCAAGATATAGCGAATATAAATAATAATAACCTAATGTTGTTTTGATACCAGAAAAGATTTAGTTTTACGACAGAGACGTACATATGCATATTTATATGGCATTCATTACAAAATGTTTCTAGACATATTTTTAATTTTCAAAATTTTAAATTTTTTTGAAAATGTTGATTTTTTCCTTACTTTGGACAATATATAAATTGTAGATAATCTATTAGGCCAATGATTTTGTATCTGTTCGTCGAGTATTCCATTTTATATCAATTTGTATTATGATATTTTCCTTCTTGAAACAGCTTTTTGGCCCGGTAATACAATGAAAGTCTATTCATGTGCAATGAAAAGCACAGAATAAAACATGTTATGCGGGCACTATGATATTTCTGTAAATAGAATTTATGGTTGATTAATCAGGTAATTTTGAATGTTTGATATTTTATAGAAATTGTGTTTACATACTAGAAGAATTGATATTTCCAATTTCATTTATAATAATAAATTAATATTGTGTGAAATCTTTCTTTCAAATGCATTGTTATAAAAATATTGCATTACATCAGGTTTTTGAGCTGTTTGTGTTGTTCAGTTAATTGTCTTATGGATTGATTTAAAGAGATTACAGAAATTACTATGATATTTTAGTGGTTTAACACAATCTGTTAGTGAACGATTACTTTTTGAAAGGCGTTAAGTTGTTATAACTTTTATCAGTTATAATAAAATAAGGTTTAAAACAGATAAATTTAGTACAGAATGACTTTTCTAAAATAAAGAAGAGAGAGAAAAAATGTATAGTAAATTATTATATTTATAGTCACAATTACAAAGTTATATCCGAATTAGTCACAAAAGATGTTGAGAATGTCCCCCAGCACGATGAATCACATCCTCAGTCACATTCTCTGGATTTAATTTCTGTTTAGTACTTCGCTGTCTCGAAGTACCATGGACTAACTGAACGGTTGGACTGCGTACGTTTTGCAATGCACGTGAAAACAGCCGGCGGTTCATTTAGTAGCGCTCTTAATCGTTTATTATACAATATAAATCTGGAAATGCATCAGAAAACGTGTTTAGCCCGTTTCGGCCCGAGAGAAACACAAAATTGTACTGAGTCACAAATTCGGTTGAAGCGTTTAACCCTTCAGAGGTTAGTTTTTTTTTACACAATAAATTAACTAGTATGTTGTGGCCATCACAAAACATTCTTATTTATAAATCACGTCAATTAAATCATTTAAATAGTACAAGAAATTACATCAATTTAGCACCAATTCATATCAAAGTATATCTTAATTTGAAGTTTGCTGATAATTCGTGCATTAGTTCTTGAGATAGAGCTATAGCGGAAATTCTGAAAAATGTGGCACAACAGCGCCACCTGTTGAGCGATTTACACCAAAACATAAACAGCACTAATTGATATCAAATTATACCTGAATCTGAAGTTTGATGAAAATTCGTGCATTAGTTATTGCTTAGATGCAGCATTGCATTAGATACAGCTATAGTGGAAATGCTGAAAAATTCAGCATAGCAGTGCCACCTGTTGAGTGATTTGCACCAAAACATAAAAATCACTAATTCATATCAAGGTATACCTGAATCTGAAGTTTGTCAAAAATCCAATTATTAGTTCTTGAGATAGAGTTATTGCGGAAATCGCAACGAAATGCAGCATGCCAGCGCCACCTGTTGAGCGATTTACACCAAAATGCATAAAACGTAATTCATGTCAAGGACTAACTGAATCTGAAGTTTAAGAAAAATCCGTGCATTAGTTCAGGAGATTGAGCTATTGTGGAAATCGTGAAGTATGCTGCATAGCAGCGCCACCTTTTGAGCGATTTACACCAAAACTAATCAGCACCAATCTATATCAAGGACTAACTGAATATAATTTTTTTTAATTCCGTGCCTTAGTTCTTGAGATAGAGCGCCCACAAAGTTTGTGTCACACACATTCAGACAGAGTCCCAGGCTCACAGAAAGACATTATGTAAAAAAATGTTTTTTGGAATCTCTCACTCCTAAAACATGTAAAGCCGTTGAAAACCGAAAGTCGAATTTTTTCATGAATCCAATACTTTCTTGTTAAATTTTATCTGTAACCCAGGTTGCAGTTACATAAAAATTTCTAGGCATCCTAGTTTCCTAAAACATTCTTAGTATCCTTACAGATTTTTTGATTTACGGTGCAAAAGTGTACCTGGTACATGAAATTTTGTAGTTGCCGTTTCATAAAGAGTTCTAGGAATCCCAGTTTCCTAGAAAAGTTAAATAACTTTACAGATTTTATTTTACAGTGTAGTGAATTTAACCTCTCATAGCAATAACATACATAAAGTTCGATAATGAATTACCTTTTTGATTACAGAATCATATTTGCATAAATTTTGCATATTCGGCTCTATAGCGGACGAATATATCATATAGAGATAGAAACAGATAATCAGGGTGTCCTAAATTTATGTTTACAAGTTTGATCCTCCGTAAAATATAAACGAAATTTGATAACAAAAATCTGTTTATTGTGTAATGATCAGCAAATTCCAAAGTTTTATGTGATGCCTCCACATGAGCAGCTTTGTTGTACGAACAAACACACCACCGGACTCCATAAACGAAGCATACTACCGTTCTCTATAAATGCCTTGTGCCAAGCAAACAATATTGAGGGCCTGGATGGTAAACACGCCCGTATTTTGTTCGGAAATTCTTTTTGGCTTGTGTATCTGACTTCGTCTGTATGAACCAGGGCACACACTGGGCAATTTCTTGTGGTGTACCCATTACCAGTAATGGACATTACTGAGTCGTACCTGAAAGCAGTGCATATTTGTACACATGCATTCCTTTCTACGCTTTTTTTGCTAATGCATATGTGTACTAAAAAGACTGTACTAACATTCTTTTTAGTACAAATAAAACTTTATGATTTGCTATTATACGCAACAAAATCAAACTTCGCTATTTTATTTCGTTAAGGTTTTATAGAGGATCAAAGTTGTAAAGAGAAATTTGGGAAACCTTGTATTATGGAATTAATGTTCTGAGCTGTAGGTTATGATTGTTTAAGTGTTATATGAAAGTCTAGATTATGCGTTATGTATCTTATGTAAAGAACAAAATACCTAAACTCTTAATTTCTTGTATCATTCAAATTTTCGCTTTTTTTCTCATTTCAATTCATTTTATACTTTGTCTAATCTTCTTTTAACTCAAGTTTATTTTTCATATATTATATTAAAAGTATTTTGTAATCAAAGTTATTATCAAATAAAAAAAAACATAATTTTTAAAGTAATATTCATACGACACATGATTAATTATACTAAAATCATTTTGATAATCATCAGAAAGAAAAATGAACCTTTTTAAATAACATTTAAAAAAAATTAACTTTTCACAAATTATAAGTTTCAAAATATAATATTTATTTAAATTGTCGTACATAATTAGATATTTATGAGACAATTAAGGTAATGTTGTATAAAAAAAGAAAAACGTTAATGGTGCGCTATAGTTTGACTTCTTGCCAAAAATAATGAACCAAGAGTAAAAGGAAGTTCCGAACCAATCATGTTGACATTTTCCGTATTAAATATTCGAGAAAAAAATAATGTTTTCAATACAAAATAAAGACGTAATTAGCATAATTATTGACATTAAGACGTACTTTCATTGCAAAATTTAGGTGTTTTGTCGGGAAATTAGGTCATTAAACTATAATTTATGTACTTAATTATGTTTTCATTTATTACAAGTCAGACTTTTATTCATAGTCTATGTCAGTAGATTTATTTGCTTTTACTGCGATATAATTACGTTCTCATTTATTAACAAGTAAAAATTTATTCATAGTCTATGTTGGTACATTTATCTGCTTTTACCGCGATGTAACGAGGAATATAATGAGATTGGTACAGAAAACTTTATATGCATACATTAAAATTCTTAAATTGGTTTCTAGATTATTTTGTAGAATTGTAGATTTTTGAAAATTTTAAAAGTATGTTCCTTGGTTGGGATTGGAACTATGGAAATAACAATGTTTTGATTGACTGAGTTATCGAAAGATAATTTAGGAAAAAAAATCATGTTTTATTATAGATATTTCAGATTCCCTTTAAATATATGGATTACAAATTATAAAGAAAAGTGGATTAAACATGTGTGTAGAAAAGTTTTTCAACTACAAAATTGGCGCTTTGTAAAAAATCTAATTGATGATTTTGAAATCCGAAGTTTTCTAAAAAAAATTGAAGAATAGTTCTTATGAAAAAAAAAAACATGCGCATTAAATTAACTTTAAGGGGACAGTTTGCCTCAAAATTTGTTAAAAAACTGATTTTCTTTTTATATATATATATATATTAAATGAAATCTTGTGTAACTGTAAATACTTTGACTATTTTGTATCCTGTTCTCATTTACATCCATAAGCAGAAAATCATAAAACAAAAACTCCAAAAAGTCGTACAAAACTTTCTTTAATAAAAATTTAGCTTCTATTATCAGGGTTCGTACGGGTCCTGGATTTTCCAGACCAGAAAATTATTTTGTTCCAGTATTTTTTTTTTACAAAATCTCTCCTTAAAAAAGACGAAATTTTGCGCGTTTAAACGAAATTTATATTTCTACTTAAAGAAAATTATATCTCACCTGGAAAATTACGGTACCTGTACGAACCTAGATTATATTTAAAATTTTCCGATACTAACTGAAGGACAGCGGTACTTTTCCTATTTAATATGTAGTTTTTTTCTGTTGATAAACTCCTAAATATTTTTATTTTAAATATCCTACACTAGTGGATATATTTGAATGGAATTTTGCACTTTAGTTAAATGCAATGCGACAATTTTCTTTACAGTAAAAGGAAAGAGGTACACCATAATAAAATTGAAAGTTTGTTTAATTTCAGTAATATAGATCATGGATGGCGAACCTATTTACATACACCTACCAAAAATTCACAAACATTATTAAAATTGTAACATACCAAACATTTATATAACACATTATTCAGTATATTTTCCTTATGCGAAATACTATTTAAGAGAATTAATGGCTTATACATAGGTGTAATCAGGGGGGTGCCCTGGGTGCCCGGGCACCCCCCCCCCCCCCGCTTACGCAGACTCGAGCACAATTAATTAAAAAAAATCGAAATTTACAAAATAAAAAAGAAGAAATGAAAGCAGAGTACAATTAGTTGAGCAAATTAGTTTAATTCAGAAAACTTACAGCCTAAGTTTTAAAATGTAATAAAAAAAAACCAACGTTCTTTTTTTCCTTCTTTCTTTTTTTATGTTATCTTTTTTAAAGCTAGAATATTTACAAGAATCTGTATTAGTCGTAGTAAGCTAAAAAGCTAGCTTTATAATCTCACTTTGACGTCTTTTGTTTGGGGGAGATTTTTTCTTTTACGCCGTTCTTTCATTTTCCTGCAATTTCATGAGAAATTAATGCAAGTTCTTGACGAGGATAGAAACTATTTGTCTCTTTGCTTTCGTAGATTAAAATCTAGAAAGAAGCAAAAAAATTTGAAAGGGAATGCAGATGTGAAACGGTAATTCAAAAATACGATTAACCGAGGGAAAGAGGAGGGAGTGTACAGACCCTGTCTCCTTTGAAAATGAAAAATAATAGCACAGAAAATTCAAATTAATCTGGAGGTTGGTTGGTTGGTTGAATTTCGTGTTTCGCGATCATTTTTTGACACTCGTAAAGGAAATATGGTTGCAGTCTTTCAAGTCAATATAGTAATTGTTTTCCCCTAAAAATTTTTATACGATTTTTAAAGTTTCTTCTCGTTCCGCGGCGTTCTTTTGAAAGTAGGAAAAGGGACCGGTTTCAATCTTTTAGCCCAGTGCAGTAAATTTTGACCAAATTCGCGATTTTATTCTGCGATCATTTTATGATATTTACAATTTTTTTTTGAAAATCGTGTGACGAAATTCACGTCTTTCTACGCAATTTTTGCCGAAATCCGCACTTTTCACCACAAACCTTTGATAAAATTCGTGTTTTTTACCGCGATCTTTTTACGAAATTAGCATTTTTTACCGCGATATTTTGACGAAATTGACATTTCTTTAGCACGATCCTTCGATGAAATTCGCATTTTCTTTCTACGATCTTTTGACGGAATTCGTTTTTTCATTCTGCGATCCTTTGACGAAATTCTCGTTTTAACCGCGATACTTTGATGAAATTTATTTTCTGTTGCGGTCGATTGACGAAACTGACTTTTTTACAGGGGTAATTTGTCGAAATTTGCGATAGTTTTGCGCGACCGATCGGGAAAATTCTCGATATCTTTCCGTACCAATTAACAAAATTCTCTACTCTTTTCCCCGACATTTTGATGAAATTTGGAAAAATTTTTCGTCAATCATTTATCGAAATTCGTAATTTTTTGCGCAATCATTTGACGAAATTCGCGATTATTTTCTGCACTCTTTAATCGAAATTTCCGATATTTTTCCACGATCGTTTGAAGAAATTCTCAAATTTTCCCGAGAGCGCTTCACGAATTGACTTTGAAAAATTCCAAAAAATAAATAAAAATCGCGGACTTAAAAAAATAAATAAATAAAATAAATAAATAAATAAAATAAAATAAAAGAGTCACTGAAGAATCTCAGTTCTGTGAAAGAATTTGGAGGGGGGGGGATACTGAACAGTATTTTTTATTATGCGGGACTTTCCTTTTCTGTGCGCAAATCGCGCGATCCCGCATGTTATTTCTAAACCTGTCCCTCAAAGAAAACTACATTACTAGTGGAGTTTCGTTGTTTGGGGTTTTTTTTAACGACCGTAGAATTAAACAATTCTAGGATTGAGGTGGGGACTGCCTTCGGCAACGTACTCCCGAACAAGCTACGACCTATTCTGTCTCGAAAGAAGCGAATCTTGAATTATTGCGTTTTTAATTTCGAGCCAAATTAAATTTTCAGCTTCCTTATAAGAACTGATTTGACATTCTTCCAATTTAATCATGGCAATTGCAAAAATTACTGGAGAGTTTTTCTATCTCAAAAAATCGCCTCAAAACACGAAAACCACCGATAAAAATTGCATTAAAAATTCGGAAAGGATTAAAAAACCACAGGGAACGAAATTAACTAATTGGGTAAAAGATTTAAACCGTATTCCTTTTAGGAATATATAAAAAAAAATCACTACGAAATGAGGGAAAAAAGCCCTCTAAAAATAACATTAAAAAATTATTAAAAAATTAAAAAATCTATGTAAGAATCTCGAAAACACTTTATTGAAAATAAGACAAAGTTTATACTGGATAAAATATTGAAATCTGATTCATTTTTACTAATTTGAAAAAAAAAATGCCGCTAAATGCGTAAAAATTCGCATAAAACATTAATTGAAAAATTCCAGAAATTGTTTTCGATATGCATGACTTCAGGCATACAGGTCCTGTCAAATCTTACGGCTGTGCGGGCTGCATTGTTTTTACAGAGTTTAGCGCGCTCGCGTACACACACACAGAGACAGACAAGCACCTATCTTTATAATTACAGCCACATCATGATAGTATAATTTTTATCATCTTGATAAAATTTAGTGTATATTATCATGACTTGCTTTACTTAACACATTCGACACATTCTGAGGTAAAAACATGAATTACCGTAATTTCCGGCCTATAATTCGTGGATCAATCAATTATGTTCGGACCCAGAAATCTTGTTTCATAAAATGTAACTTGTTAAATCGCGATAAATATTTAACTTCAATAATGAAATAAAATTTCTGGATCGAAACATGATTGTTTGATCCGTGGATTACAGGCAGGAAATTACGGTATTATTGAATATTATAATTATTTATAATAATAAAATAATTATTTATATAGGCTTTCCTCCAAAATTTCTTGGTTCCTCCGGTGATCCCTAAGAAGTCATGGAGTCACCATTCTGAAAAACTTTCGTAGGTATACTGGTGTACCGCATGCATTATCTGAGATTTATGATCCCGCAAAATTTCATCTACGAGACTTTTAGACCGGGATTCGGCAGCACAGAGAACCACCTCATCGATTTGGAGGCTGAAATTCTAGAATTAGCTAAAACTCGATTTCCATATTAAAACGCATTCGGTCTACCAAGTCATATCTTGGTAGAAAACACCTAAAAACCCGATTTTAGCGGTCGACTCGTAGGTTTACCATTGCGTTTTCCTGCACCCAAAGGCATGAAAACATGGCGGACTGGAAACAGGAATACACAACGGTTAATCTACGTGTCAACCGGTAAAATCGGTTTTTAGATGTTTTCCACCAAGATGTTTTCCACTTGGCTGACCGATTGCGTTTTAATATGGGAATCGAGTTTTAGCTAATTCTGGAATTTTAGCCTCGAACTCGATGAGATGGTTGTCTCATGGTTCGTATGCCTCCTTGAATTTTGCAGAGCAGAAAATTTTTCGGCACCAGTATTATCTAGAAATTCTCTTCTTAAAAGAAGGCGAAATTTTGCGCGTTTAACGTAGATTTCCTTTTCTATAAAAAGATACTGGTAGTTTTCTTAGGGAAATAACGGTATCCGTACGAACCATGTATCTGTGCTGCCGGCTCCCGGTCAATTTGATTGAGATAATTTTAGATCTTATGCAGTGTTCCCCTGTGCCTATAGAAATTTCCAGCATGATTAAAGCCTTTTTTAATCTTTATAAGAAGTTAGGGTGCCAAAAGATTTTACACTTGTGACCACTCTTACTCATTGTCTTATGTCACTGCTGCAAGGAGATTTACATATCTTTTTTTTTTTTTTTTTAACCATTAGATTTAGTTTTTATGTTTTGAACCCCTTCTCATCCCTCCTCACGGAAACAAAAATCGCGTTTGAGCCCTTTTTAAAAGAAATATAACACAACTATATCTTCTAAGATGAAAACCTCTCTAAAGCGGAAATTCGACTGGTTTTATGAGGTTTCGTTTTAGCAGGTTTTACCATATAAGATATTGTTGGTATCCAACATGTTCAGGTTAAGAAGTCTGGGCACCCCCCCCGTTCAAAAGGCTGGTTACGCCTATGTTATAGCAGTAACTATCTAAGAAAAAAGAACGTGATTTTGCTGTATGTTAGAATTAGATGTTAATAAAATTAAATTTTGTTTCAGAAATTTAATACAATTACACAATTTTATACGTGACACTTTTTCTAATAACAGAAAAAGTTAATTTTTTTTTCAGTTTTTTCTAATTTATCATAAATGCAATATCTAAAACATGCTATTCAAGTTTGTTTAAAAATAATAACAATTTTGTTTTTGTACGTTCGATGAAGAATACTTTATACCTGTTTCATATATATATATATATATATATTAGTAATATACTTTGCTAAATGGAATTCACGTCCCATATTATGTCAGTAATGTCTAAAATACAAATATTTTTAGATTAACATTGAAATGTAAAATAGTGCGTCGACTCATAGTGTTATAGTAGGGATACAAAAACTTTTTAAGAGAAGGGCCACTTACAAAAATGTTTGACTTGTCGAGGGCCACATCAATAACACAGAGAGAATTCTACATCAGGAAGGTGGGGGGTAGTAACTCTTTATTCTTGATGAATAACAATTTTTTGTATATAAAAAATAAACAAATAGAAATAAATAATTGTGTACAGGACTTCTTCCAATCTGTATGAATAACCATGCAACACTTTACGAAGACTAACTGTTCCTTCTTGATAAAGGGAAACTTGAAGAAGAAAAAAATACTCAAAATTTCTAAAAAATTTAATGTTTTTGGAAATTTTGTATTGAAGAATAACGTCCTTTTGAAAGAAAAATGAAAATTATTTCTGAAGTAATAAAGCATGATGGGCTAATTATGCTATTTTTTCTGCGACCGATTAACATAATTCATTTTTTTTTCATTTTGTCAATCGAGCGCGAGTGATTAATGAAATTCGAGATTATTTATCAACGACCGATTGATACATTTCTTTGTAATTTTCCATTGTCGATTGGAAAATGTGAAGTCTTTTAATACAATCAATTTGCGATACCGGCAATAAATTTTTCAGTGAAAATTTTCGAGATGTTCTTTTATCCATACCGGATCAACAAAATTTGCGATTTTTTCGACACGTGATCGTATTATTTCGTTTCTTTTTTGTTCTGCGATCGATCTACGAAATTTACGATTTTTTCCCTATAAGCGATTGATAAAATTCGCTATTTTTTTTCAAGAATGACTAGCGAATTTCGCGATATTTTTTGTGATGCACAGACAAAATTTGACACCGACCAATTGGCGAAATTCGTAATTTCTTCCTGATATACATTTCTGTAATTCGCGATTTTTTTCCAACAATAAATTGGCAAAAGTCGCAATTTTTTCCACGCACAATCAGCGAAATTTTCGATTTTTTCCTGCGACCAATTTCTATTTTTTTGCGACTGACACACAAAATTTGTAATTTTCTTCCATGAGTTATTCACGAAATTCGTAAACTTTTGACAAAATTCACACGAGCGATTGAAGAATTTCGCGATAATTTTGAGACCAATTGACAAAATTCGTAATTTTTCCATTAATTGTCGAAATTCGTGATTTTTTTTTACAGCGAGTGAGAGAAAAAAAATCGCAATTTTTTCTCGCGATAAATTGACGAAACTCGCGATTTTTCTGCAGCCGATTACGAAATTTGAGTTGTTTTTGCTCCCGCTCAACGAAGTTCGTGATTCTTAACTGGCTGACGAAATTTGTAATTTTTTCCCGCAGAAAATTGACGAAATTCATATTTTTTCTCTCGATAAACAGGAGAAACTCGCCATTTTTCTGCAGCCAATCAAAGAAATTTTGAAATTTTCCACACCTTATCGACTAAATTCGCAATTTCCTGTGCCCGATTAAAGAAACTTGATATTTTCCTGCACCAAATTGAAAAAATTCACGATTTTTCCGCACTCGATCACTGATATTCGCGATTCTTAACTGGCTCTGACAAACTTTTTAATTTGTCCCGCGGATAATTGACGAAATTCGCGATTTTTTATCGCGATAAACTGACGAAACTTGCGATTTTTCCAAAGCTGATCAACGAAATTTGCAATTTTTCTGCACCTCATTGGCAAAATTCGCGATTTTCAGGAGCCCGATTAACGAAATTTTAGATTTCTCCGAACCGAATACAAAAAATTTGCGATGTTTCTGCACTCGATCAACAAAACTCGCAATTTTTCCTCCAGCGATCAACAAAATTCGTGATTCCTAATTGACTCTGACTAAATTTGTAGTTTTTCCCATGGCAAATTGACGAAATCCGAGCTTTTGTCTCGCGATAAACTGTTGAAACTCGCGATTTTTCCGCAGCCATTCAAGAGATTTCTGATTTTTCCGCGCATGATCGACAAAATTCGCGATTTTTCCGAACCCGATCAACGAAATACACGATTCTTCACTGATTGATGAATGTACAGTTTTTTCCCGCTGCAGATTGACGAAATTTTCGAATTTTTTCAGCGATATATGGACAAAAATTGCGATTATTTCCAGTTATAAATTGACGAAATTTGCGGCCCACAAGTTAACTCATCGCGGGCCACTTTAGGCCCACGTGCCACAGGTTGTGCATCCCTATATTACAGGATAAAGAAAATTTTCCAATTTGAGTGCATAAGTGTAAAACAAAATTTTATTTGTTATAACAAGGGAAAATAAATTTTTTCTTCAAAATTTTTATGAAATCTAAATCAAAAGGGTTTGTTCAGATTCTAATAAAAATTTCGTTGCGATTATTATGTAAACTATCTGCAATATAAAGACGGATATGCCATTTTAATCAATTTTCATTACAGTTTGAAAGTGTTTATAACTTTCTGTCTGCCTGTGCGTGCCCGTGATCTATCTCGCTTAAACATACTTGAATTGCCGTGTAATTAATATATGCTATTAAGGTTTCTTATGGAATGGTCTGCACTGAAAATGATGTGCGTAGAATTTATATTTCGCTTACATGGACACTCAAAAAATTTCGTTGATGCGCTATATGGGGAAAAAACGTTTACAGTTTATTTTAAGAATGTCACAATACTTAAAAGATTTTGAAATTAATATAAATTATTGATATAGCACTACAAAACGAATTCTGTAGAATATGGTGTGCACAGCACTTATCTTTCATTTATAGGGACACACAAAACAATTCGGATGAAGTGCTGTTTATGACCGTTAATTGGTACAAGTGCGTTTACACTTGTGGAAGGGTTCTTTTTTTATTTAAATGACTTTTGGAATATTGTTTGGTGCGTATATATTAAAATAATATCCAGAAATTTAAGTCACATTTTAATTCAAGTTTATAAAAAAACTTGAAAATATTGAAAATTAAATAAAAAAAGTACCATGCATCTTCGAAATGTACAAAAAATATTTTACAAATATTGTTTGTATTGGTAATTGTATCCTGACCAGCATGACTTTGCCAATAATGTCAATATTTGCATAAAAATGTTTCAAGCAGTAAGGCATTCGCATCAGGTCAATACTGCACCGATATTAGCGTTAATATTTTCAGTTGAAAGACAATATTAAAAAAAAAAAAAAACTTACTTTCTTTAATGTATTTCAGGTTGGTTGGTTGGTTGTGTTTATGTCAGTCAATTATCAACACGAGGGATATAGGCCCAATGGGGGGGGGTGCCCTCCGAGGGGGTCTTTTTAAGGGAACCTAACCCGTATTAACGCTTGGAAGTCCAAGGTTCGAAGAAAACCACGAAAACTCCGAACGATTAGGCCGACAGGCGCGATTGGGATCAAACCCTGCACATCTCGTCTACCAGCTTCGAGAGCAGAACCTCTCGGCCCCTGGTGGGGTAATGTATTTCAGGAGAATACGTTAGAGGTTCAATAAATGTAGCAATGTATATGTAATGCTTCTAAATGAAACACTGTATAATATGAAATCCGTATAAATTATTTTATAGTTTTGGTAAGTGGTAAATTGTAAAAAGTCACACTGTACAATTCGTAATTTGCAAAATTATTTCATAGCTATTAAGAGCAATGTTTTATTCCCGGTAAACTTTTTTTGAGATTTTTTGTATTTTTTAAATAAATAACTGATTTAAAATTACACCATTATTTAGTGTTATTAATCCAATTTAAAATAATTGTAAATAATAATATGATTTTTGCCAATTTAAAAGTAGCTTATGCATGATATTAGTCATTAGGATGTTATTTACATTTGCTTTTTATAGATCTCAGCCTATTTCTCCCTCTTACCACGCTGTAAAAAAATAGGACCAGTTTTCCTGTAGGAATCGGAAAAATAGTTGTCCTTATCGTACCGAAAGAATTTCCGACCCAGCTCGAAATAAAATCCGGAAAATCGGAATAAAATACGTAAAATACCGTTTTATGGACTATTTCCTTTTTCTCACGGATTTTATTCGGAGCTGGGTCGGAAAATTTTCCGGTACGTTAAGGGCAACTATTTTTCCGATTCCTACAGAAAAAACAGGTGGGATATTTTTTACAGTGAAGTTATTTTAAAAATTGAAACTCTAGCCGTATTAAAAGAATGTTTTATATAATATATAGCGTTATATTTCTTTTTATAGATCTCTTGAGTTATGTAACACAGTTTAACAATTTTATCTGGCAGGTTTTGACGAGTTTTTAATTTCATTTTTCTGTAAGAGCTGGTTTCATCAGAATCATGTTAAGGCGGTATTCAAAATTAGAACCTCAAAATGTTAAAATAGGCCAAAATTTCCATAGTCCGGTTTTTATCATGTTTCAATACGTTTTTTCAAACTAACAAGGCGTTACATATTCAGCTGCTAATGTCCATTATAATTTCATTATGACGAAATATTTCCTTTCTATTAATTCGTCAAACTATTTATTTCATTTTTATTTTTCACGTGTAAATCTTGCTATAGGAAAGTTATGACGTAATATTCGCTTTTTTTTATTCGTCAAACTATTTATTTCATTTTCATTTTTCACGTGGAAATGTTGCAATAGAAAAGTACTTGTTGTGGTAAGAATTTTATTGTGTTTTTTAATTGTTGGCAACTGCTGTAACGAAAAAGATTTAAGTTTTCCTGTCATTTTTCTGTAAAAGCTGGTTTTATCAGAATCATGTTAAGGCGGTATTCAGAATTTTTAACCCTCCGCCATTTCTACTCTCTTTGGTCAATTTTCTCATTTGCAATCCCCGTCCAGATATTAGCCATCTCAATGTGTTTGATGACTTTGAAGACGATCCGTGCATAATTGCGACTTTTATCGTGCGGACAAAATTTAGTACATACATACATACACATATGTATTTATAAATATAGTTATATCAACCTTTTAGGTGGGGGTGGTTTGGTGTTCCTGGGGTCATATAATGAAAAGTTATGAAGGAATTTTTCAAATAATCGCACCATGGTAACGACTGCAATAGGTAGTATTTCTTATGAAATCGACATAATAGTTTATGCATGATATTAGATCTTAGGATATTATTTACATTTGCTTTTTATAGATCTCTGTCTATTTCTCCCTCTTATAAGTTATTTTAAAAATTGAAACTCTAGCCGTATAAAAAGAATGTCTTATATAATATATAACGTTATTTTTCTTTTTGTAGATCTCTTCAGTTGTCGAAAATAATAAAATAACACTCCCTACTTCGGAGTATATTTTTGAGTTCATTCAAGATAGTTTATATGAGGTACCTTAAAATAATTTTATTTTTTATTCAATTAGGGAAGGATAACAAGAGTAGAAAAAGGCCTAAAATATTTTCAGGGAAGTATATTTTTCCTTATTGGATTTGCAAAAGAGTTAAAAGAAATGCTTTTCATATCAAATAACATCAGAAATTCCATTTTAGTTATACCATAAATTAGTTATATGGTTTTATATAAGAGACCGGATTGTTTTCATAGATTAAAAATATACTGAGTTATCCACAGATGATTAATAAAAATTATAAATTATCAAATTTTAATATTACAGAACATTTGTTTTATTTTTTTGAAAACACAAAATCTATAAGTTATAAAAAATATAGCCTATTCGAAAATTAAAGATAGCAGAGTGTAATATGTTTAAAAGTCGGTAAACACTGACATTTATAGACATTGTAATTCATAATATTAAAATAAGAATTTTCGGAACCAAAAGGTGAATAACTTAATATGGAAAATTCCTTTTATGGTTCAAATATAATTTTTATGAAGCCCAAAATTCTAAATTGAAAGAACATAATTAAGATACTACACTGTATATCTGAAAAGTTAGTTGAATATTCCAGTAGCTACATAATATTGGTCAGACACTGATCTAACTATAACTAACCATAATGAGCATCTGATTTAGACACCAAAACGAACGTGAACTTAGAATTTGGTGCCAACTCGAAGCCGATAGGAAGATTTTAGTTCAGCCGAAAGTCGACTCGAACTTTCCAAATTAAAACCCAAAGGTAAGAAAATAATCCTTTTTAATGCTTTCCAACATATTGGAAAAGTGTCTTCCAACATATTGGAAAAGTATGTATGACATTTTTTTTGCCTGTCTGCCTATCTGACAATCTGTCTCACTTCTCAAAGTAAAACCTAAAGGTAAAAAAAAAGTACTTCCGGCCAGTGCCGGAAGGAAGAGGTAGCTTTCATATTCCTTATTTTAAAAAAGCCAACTTATATTATTCAAACACACGAAGCTCAATTTAGTGGAAACCGAATATAGGAGATTCAATACTAATTTTTATCAATACTAAATCATTATGAATGAGAATTTCGCGAAATTATTCAGCTTTATCCAAGCTGCTTTTATTTAAGGTAACTTATATTTCGCTGCCTAATTCGGCGACTTCTTAAAGTGTCTGCCATTTTAAGACAACATGGTGGATGAGGCTAACCAGTGAACTTGGTCGAGACCTTAGTAACTGCTGTGCACATGCTCACTCACATCTGAATCGGTTGATATATACGAGTGCTGTCGCAGGCAAAAAATTAGATTTTTCAAAATGTCACCAACATTAGAAATTGAAACTGCTATATCAGAGCCATTTTTTAAGATAAAGACAAACAAAAAATGCTCCTGAATCCTTATATCAAGGTCAAATACTTAAGAAAGAAACTTTTTTCAATTTCTAATTTTTTTGCACCTCACTCTAAATATATATATATTTTTTTATTTGATGGTCGACATTTTGAAACAAGATGGCTGATGAAGCTGGCCAGCGAACTTGGTCGAGATATATATGTATACTATCCACATGCCTTCTTACATCGAAATAGGCGAATACGTGTGCTATCGCGTGACAAATACAAGATTTTTTCAAAGTGTTAGCCATGCTAGAAATTCAAAGTGCTATAATTCAACCATTTTTTAAGATATAAACAAAAGAACAAATTTTCAGAAACAAGAACTGCACCAGAATCTTTGTATAAAGGCCAAACACATAAAAAAAATCTTTTTCATTTTCCAATTTTTTAATACCTTAAATTAAATTTTTTAAATGGCAACCCTTTTGAAACAAGATGGCTAATGAAGCTGGCCAACGAGCTCGGTCGAGACATTGGTATGTACTATGTACAGAGACAGACCAAGTTACATCCAAATCGGTTCATAAATACGCCTGTTATCGCGTGACAAAAATCAGGTCGTTTTAAAATGTCAGCCACAATAGAAATTCAAAATGCTATAACTCAGCCATTTTTTTAGATATAGACGAAACAAAACCTGTTCCGGAATCTTTGTATTAAGGTAAAAACACATACAAAAAAATATCTTTTTCATTTTCTAATTTTTTGATATCGAATTTTAAATTTTAAATTTTAAATTTTTTTTAATGGCCGCCATTTTGAAACTAGATGGAGGATGAAGCTGGCCAACGAACTCGGTCGAGACATTGGTATGTACTATGTACACATCGAATTACATCCAAATCGTTCATAAATACGAGAGTTACAGTATGACAAAGGTCAGATATATATATATATATATATGTATATATATATATATATATATATTGATAAATATATATATATCAATTTTGAAGGGAGGGTGGTTTCGGGGTCTGGGGGTCATAATCGATGAAAATATACCAAAATTTTTTGAAATCGCTTTCCTCCGAACGGCTGCAATAGGTAGCTTTTTGTAATGAAAGCTACCTAATAATCCGTTTTAATACTTTTCCAACATATTGAAAAAGTATGCATGACATTGGTTTGTCTGTATATCTGTCTATCTGTCCATCTGTCTTACACTTCAAACTAAAACCCAAAGGTAAGAAAATAATCCTTTTTAACACTTTTCTAACACATTAGAAAAGTATGTATGACATTGGTTTGACTGCTTGACAGACTATCCGTCAGTCTGTCTTTCTCCTCAAAATAAAACCTAACTGTAAGAAAATAATCTTTTTAACACTTTTCCAACATATTGGAAAAGTGTGTATGGCATTCCTTTGTCTGCCTGTCTACCTATATGACAGTCTGTCTTTCTTCTCAAAGTAAAACCTAAAGATAAGAAAATAATCATTTTTAACACTTTTCCAACATATTGGAAAAGTATGTATGACATTGGTTTGTCTGCCTTTCTGTCTATGTGGCAGCCAGTCTTCCTTACTCGCTGACCGTCTCTGTCTGTCTGTTTGTGCTCTAACTCACGTAAATTTACTCGTATTTCTATGCAATTTACTGATGTTTAAAACAGCATATTTGCTATCGAGAATGAAGTGCCTAGTATTTACAGTTCGTTTACAGGGACACTTCTTATTCGAAAAAATATTTTGGCGAAAAAATGGTCAACTGGCATATGAAACACAAAGCGGTCAGCCTGTATTCCTTTCGGTTGGTTACGTGATACGCTCTATTATAACAGAGATTTTACATAATAATAACTTTCCTATCACCTAGTTTTTGTTTCATAGTATAATCATTGATATACATCAATTAGGAAACATTCTAATCCATGATATACTTAAAGTACATTAATATCGCCACCAACAAGTAACTCTTATAACAAATTTATTGTCGAACAAAAATTTATATAGCTGTTTTCGGACTCAGCTAACTAATCCTATATTGTGTGAGCACGCTTACATACCATGGATTCAATGTAATTTATTTATATTGGAAATTATGTTTCTGTTAACGAAAATTTTGGATACTGAATTTCATTCCGGAAAGAATTATCTTTATTAGCTAAGGAATCAGTGTAATTGTACATCTTTACTAAACAATATTTCAAAGATTGTGTTAGAATCATGCAGTTAGTGAAAACAATCATTTCCATTTTGTTATTCCCATATCATTTAGTAAAGCGAGCATATGATTAAAAATGGACAATCTAGCTAATCCTATATTGTATAAGCACGCATACATAACATGGATACATTGTAATTTATTTATATTGGAAATTATGTTTCTGTTAACAAAAATTAGATACTGAATTTCATTCCGGAACGAATTATCTTCATTAGCTAAGGAATCAGTGTAATTGTACATCTTTACTAAACAATATTTCAAAGATTGTGTTAGAATCATGCAGTTAGTGAAAACAATCATTTCCATTTTGTTATTCCCATATCATTCAGTAAAGCGCGTAGCATATGATTAAAAATGGACAATCTAACTAATAAATCGTTATGATTACTTCTGTCAGATGCATTCAGTGTGTTGAAATGAAAATGAAAACTCATTTTTTCCTATGAAAATAAATTCGTGAATCTGTCAGAAAGTGGCGAATATGAACTATTTGAGAATAGGCTTGTTAGATGACCATGCTAAACATTCACTTAAATTGATACAATTAGTAATGCTATGATGAAAATTGTAATGGAATACAGACTTTTGTAAGTGTAAAAAAAAAGTCACTACTACACTGTAAAAATATTTATGTGATGTTACTTCATAAAATTAGTGGTAGCCTTCCTGCCTCGATTTTTTTTTGAGTAATTTAACAGATATAAATCATGTTACGTTACAGTAATATGTAACATTACATCAGTTATATCAGTTTAAATTACATCATTATATAAGTTAAATTACTGCATAAAATTGGAGTAGAATGCTGCCACCAATTTTACGCAGTGAAGTTTCATATTTTTTTTACAGTGTATCATAGAGAGAATAAAAATTTAAAGTAGATGTTTAGATCCAGATTGTGTGTATCACTCTTAGGCTAGTGTCAGACGAGTGGCTATTTGCACGCTTTTTCTTGCCCTCAGATGCCTCACCCATTAGCTAGCATGTGCTTCTTTTTCATGTTCAAACAAAAAGCTTGCATAAGGACACTTGTCTGACATTAGCCTTAAACTATTCTTAGCTAAAAAAATTTTTTAGTTACAGGCTTCTTAAAAACAATTTGCTTGTATTTCCATTTTATGTCTGGCACACTATAAAAACCGTAAGACACTTGTCATGAACTTGTTCTTTTGGGGTCATTGTCATTTTTTTTCATATTTCTTTCATTTTTTTTTCTAGAAAACTTTGTAAAAGCTTCTTGAAGATCATTTGCTTGAATTCCCATTTTATGTCTGACTTACAATTAAAACATTTCAGACACTAATTTTGCTTGTTCTTTTAAGGTCATTCGTTTCATATATCTTGTTGTAAACCTTTTTATAAATTCCAATGCAATGTACTCTTGTCACAATACTAAGAAAAGGAACTACTATGAGGAGCTTGACAAATTCAATGGAATTTCTGTTGGAGGGGAAAAAAACATTTATTAGATAAATTTTAATGATATATTGCAACAGTCTAATTTTATTAATATAAAGCACCTTGTAGTTGTTTTGAGCAATATATTTAAATGACTGCGTTCCCATTTGACTTTAATTGGCGGGAAAATATCACTTGCATTACAATGTACAGAATCCTGATCATGTGAAGATAACAATATTGTGCATTGCAGCGCTGCACATGTGACTATTTTTAATTCTATCTCGCACCACTAACTCAAAAAAATCTTTACGTACACTTTGACAACATGTGCAAGAGAAGTATACTAAGGCTTAACTTTACTCTTATATATAAAAATATACGCCAATGAAAATTTGCGTTTTCTTTTTGGAAAACTTTTGGAAAAGCTTCTTGAAAACCATTTGCTTGAATTGTCATTCTATGTCTGACATACCACAAAAACACGTCACATACGAGTTTTTAACTTGTTCTTTTAAGGTCATGGCCAATCGTTTCATCTTTATTCTTGGAAACCGTTTTAAAAAATACCTTACAAGGTACTCTTGTCACGATACTGGAAAAAGGAACTACTATGAAGAGCATAAGAATTTAAATGGAATTTCTACTGGAGAGAGTACAAACATTTATTGGATAAATTTTAATGATATATCATAACATTTTAACTTTATTTTAAGAACTGAATATTTTTTATGTCTTCGGTCTGTGAATAACGGTAGTAGATTAATATAAAGAACTTTATAGTTGTTATTGAGCAATATTTGTAAATGACGGTGTTCCCAATTGATTTCAATGGGAAGGGAAAATATCGTTTGCATCACGATAACAGAACCTTGATCATGTGAAGAGAATATTATTGTGTCATTGCAGGGCTGCCACTGGTGACTATTTTTTAATTCTATCTCGAAACAAATTCTGAAAACAAAAAAACTTTTCGTACTCTTTGACAACATGTGCAAGAGAAATATACTTAACTTTACTTATATATATATATATATATATAAATGTATGGCAATGAAAATTGACTTTTTGTTTTCGAAAATTTTTGGAAAAGCTTTTTGAAAACCATTTGCTTGTATTCCCATTTTATGTCTGACGTACCTAAAAACGCTTTTTTCTCATTTCAATTCATTTTATACTTTGTCTAATCTTCTTTTAACTCAAGTTTATTTTTCATATATTATATTAAAAGTATTTTGTAATCAAAGTTATTATCAAATAAAAAAAAAACATAATTTTTAAAGTAATATTCATACGACACATGATTAATTATACTAAAATCATTTTGATAATCATCAGAAAGAAAAATGAACCATTTTAAATAACATTTAAAAAAAAATTAACTTTTCACAAATTATAAGTTTCAAAATATAATATTTATTTAAATTGTCGTACATAATTAGATATTTATGAGACAATTAAGGTAATGTTGTATAAAAAAAGAAAAACGTTAATGGTGCGCTATAGTTTGACTTCTTGCCCAAAATAATGAACCAAGAGTAAAAGGAAGTTCCGAACCAATCATGTTGACATTTTCCGTATTAAATATTCGAGAAAAAAATAATGTTTTCAATACAAAATAAATACGTAATTAGCATAATTATTGACATTAAGACGTACTTTCATTGCAAAATTTAGGTGTTTTGTCGGGAAATTAGGTCATTAAACTATAATTTATGTACTTAATTATGTTTTCATTTATTACAAGTCAGACTTTTATTCATAGTCTATGTCAGTAGATTTATTTGCTTTTACTGCGATATAATTACGTTCTCATTTATTAACAAGTAAAAATTTATTCATAGTCTATATTGGTACATTTATCTGCTTTTACCGCGATGTAACGAGGAATATAATGAGATTGGTACAGAAAACTTTATATGCATACATTAAAATTCTTAAATTGGTTTCTAGATTATTTTGTAGAATTGTAGATTTTTGAAAATTTTAAAAGTATGTTCCTTGTTTGGGATTGGAACTATGGAAATAACAATGTTTTGATTGACTGAGTTATCGAAAGATAATTTAGGAAAAAAAATCATGTTTTATTATAGATATTTCAGATTCCCTTTAAATATATGGATTACAAATTATAAAGAAAAGTGGATTAAACATGTGTGTAGAAAAGTTTTTCAACTACAAAATTGGCGCTTTGTAAAAAATCTAATTGATGATTTTGAAAACCGAAGTTTTCTAAAAAAAATTGAAGAATAGTTCTTATGAAAAAAAAAACATGCGCATTAAATTAACTTTAAGGGGACAGTTTGCCTCAAAATTTGTTAAAAAACTGATTTTCTTTATATATATATATCTATATTAAATGAAATCTTGTGTAACTGTAAATACTTTGACTATTTTGTATCCTGTTCTCATTTACATCCATAAGCAGAAAATCATAAAACAAAAACTCCAAAAAGTCGTACAAAACTTTCTTTAATAAAAATTTAGCTTCTATTATCAGGGTTCGTACGGGTCCTGGATTTTCCAGACCAGAAAATTATTTTGTTCCAGTATTTTTTTTTTACAAAATCTCTCCTTAAAAAAGACGAAATTTTGCGCGTTTAAACGAAATTTATTTTTCTACTTAAAGAAAATTATATCTCACCTGGAAAATTACGGTACCTGTACGAACCTAGATTATATTTAAAATTTTCCGATACTAACTGAAGGACAGCGGTACTTTTCCTATTTAATATGTAGTTTTTTTCTGTTGATAAACTCCTAAATATTTTTATTTTAAATATCCTACACTAGTGGATATATTTGAATGGAATTTTGCACTTTAGTTAAATGCAATGCGACAATTTTCTTTACAGTAAAAGGAAAGAGGTACACCATAATAAAATTGTAAGTTTGTTTAATTTCAGTAATATAGATCATGGATGGCGAACCTATTTACATACACCTACCAAAAATTCACAAACATTATTAAAATTGTAACATACCAAACATTTATATAACACATTATTCAGTATATTTTCCTTATGCGAAATACTATTTAAGAGAATTAATGGCTTATACATAGGTGTAATCAGGGGGGTGCCCTGGGTGCCCGGGCACCCCCCCCCCCCCGCTTACGCAGACTCGAGCACAATTACTTAAAAAAAATCGAAATTTACAAAATAAAAAAGAAGAAATGAAAGCAGAGTACAATTAGTTGAGCAAATTAGTTTAATTCAGAAAACTTACAGCCTAAGTTTTAAAATGTAATAAAAAAAAACCAACGTTCTTTTTTTCCTTCTTTCTTTTTTTATGTTATCTTTTTTAAAGCTAGAATATTTACAAGAATCTGTATTAGTCGTAGTAAGCTAAAAAGCTAGCTTTATAATCTCACTTTGACGTCTTTTGTTTGGGGGAGATTTTTTCTTTTACGCCGTTCTTTCATTTTCCTGCAATTTCATGAGAAATTAATGCAAGTTCTTGACGAGGATAGAAACTATTTGTCTCTTTGCTTTCGTAGATTAAAATCTAGAAAGAAGCAAAAAAATTTGAAAGGGAATGCAGATGTGAAACGGTAATTCAAAAATACGATTAACCGAGGGAAAGAGGAGGGAGTGTACAGACCCTGTCTCCTTTGAAAATGAAAAATAATAGCACAGAAAATTCAAATTAATCTGGAGGTTGGTTGGTTGGTTGAATTTCGTGTTTCGCGATCATTTTTTGACACTCGTAAAGGAAATATGGTTGCAGTCTTTCAAGTCAATATAGTAATTGTTTTCCCCTAAAAATTTTTATACGATTTTAAAAGTTTCTTCTCGTTCCGCGGCGTTCTTTTGAAAGTAGGAAAAGGGACCGGTTTCAATCTTTTAGCCCAGTGCAGTAAATTTTGACCAAATTCGCGATTTTATTCTGCGATCATTTTATGATATTTACAATTTTTTTTTGAAAATCGTGTGACGAAATTCACGTCTTTCTACGCAATTTTTGCCGAAATCCGCACTTTTCACCACAAACCTTTGACAAAATTCGTGTTTTTTACCGCGATCTTTTTACGAAATTAGCATTTTTTACCGCGATATTTTGACGAAATTGACATTTCTTTAGCACGATCCTTCGATGAAATTCGCATTTTCTTTCTACGATCTTTTGACGGAATTCGTTTTTTCATTCTGCGATCCTTTGACGAAATTCTCGTTTTAACCGCGATACTTTGATGAAATTTATTTTCTGTTGCGGTCGATTGACGAAACTGACTTTTTTACAGGGGTAATTTGTCGAAATTTGCGATAGTTTTGCGCGACCGATCGGGAAAATTCTCGATATCTTTCCGTACCAATTAACAAAATTCTCTACTCTTTTCCCCGACATTTTGATGAAATTTGGAAAAATTTTTCGTCAATCATTTATCGAAATTCGTAATTTTTTGCGCAATCATTTGACGAAATTCGCGATTATTTTCTGCACTCTTTAATCGAAATTTCCGATATTTTTCCACGATCGTTTGAAGAAATTCTCAAATTTTCCCGAGAGCGCTTCACGAATTGACTTTGAAAAATTCCAAAAAATAAATAAAAATCGCGGACTTAAAAAAATAAATAAATAAAATAAATAAATAAATGAAATAAAATAAAATAGTCACTGAAGAATCTCAGTTCTGTGAAAGAATTTGGAGGGGGGGGGGGGGGGGGATACTGAACAGTATTTTTTATTATGCGGGACTTTCCTTTTCTGTGCGCAAATCGCGCGATCCCGCATGTTATTTCTAAACCTGTCCCTCAAAGAAAACTACATTACTAGTGGAGTTTCGTTGTTTGGGGTTTTTTTTAACGACCGTAGAATTAAACAATTCTAGGATTGAGGTGGGGACTGCCTTCGGCAACGTACTCCCGAACAAGCTACGACCTATTCTGTCTCGAAAGAAGCGAATCTTGAATTATTGCGTTTTTAATTTCGAGCCAAATTAAATTTTCAGCTTCCTTATAAGAACTGATTTGACATTCTTCCAATTTAATCATGGCAATTGCAAAAATTACTGGAGAGTTTTTCTATCTCAAAAAATCGCCTCAAAACACGAAAACCGCCGATAAAAATTGCATTAAAAATTCGGAAAGGATTAAAAAACCACAGGGAACGAAATTAACTAATTGGGTAAAAGATTTAAACCGTATTCCTTTTAGGAATATATAAAAAAAAATCACTACGAAATGAGGGAAAAAAGCCCTCTAAAAATAACATTAAAAAATTATTAAAAAATTAAAAAATCTATGTAAGAATCTCGAAAACACTTTATTGAAAATAAGACAAAGTTTATACTGGATAAAATATTGAAATCTGATTCATTTTTACTAATTTGAAAAAAAAAAAATGCCGCTAAATGCGTAAAAATTCGCATAAAACATTAATTGAAAAATTCCAGAAATTGTCTTCGATATGCATGACTTCAGGCATACAGGTCCTGTCAAATCTTACGGCTGTGCGGGCTGCATTGTTTTTACAGAGTTTAGCGCGCTCGCGTACACACACACAGAGACAGACAAGCACCTATCTTTATAATTACAGCCACATCATGATAGTATAATTTTTATCATCTTGATAAAATTTAGTGTATATTATCATGACTTGCTTTACTTAACACATTCGACACATTCTGAGGTAAAAACATGAATTACCGTAATTTCCGGCCTATAATTCGTGGATCAATCAATTATGTTCGGACCCAGAAATCTTGTTTCATAAAATGTAACTTGTTAAATCGCGATAAATATTTAACTTCAATAATGAAATAAAATTTCTGGATCGAAACATGATTGTTTGATCCGTGGATTACAGGCAGGAAATTACGGTATTATTGAATATTATAATTATTTATAATAATAAAATAATTATTTATATAGGCTTTCCTCCAAAATTTCTTGGTTCCTCCGGTGATCCCTAAAAAGTCATGGAGTCACCATTCTGAAAATCTTTCGTAGGTATACTGGTGTACCGCATGCATTATCTGAGATTTATGATCCCGCAAAATTTCATCTACGAGACTTTTAGACCGGGATTCGGCAGCACAGAGAACCACCTCATCGATTTGGAGGCTGAAATTCTAGAATTAGCTAAAACTCGATTTCCATATTAAAACGCATTCGGTCTACCAAGTCATATCTTGGTAGAAAACACCTAAAAACCCGATTTTAGCGGTCGACTCGTAGGTTTACCATTGCGTTTTCCTGCACCCAAAGGCATGAAAACATGGCGGACTGGAAACAGGAATACACAACGGTTAATCTACGAGTCAACCGGTAAAATCGGTTTTTAGATGTTTTCCACCAAGATGTTTTCCACTTGGCTGACCGATTGCGTTTTAATATGGGAATCGAGTTTTAGCTAATTCTGGAATTTTAGCCTCGAACTCGATGAGATGGTTGTCTCATGGTTCGTACGCCTCCTTGAATTTTGCAGAGCAGAAAATTTTTCGGCACCAGTATTATCTAGAAATTCTCTTCTTAAAAGAAGGCGAAATTTTGCGCGTTTAACGTAGATTTCCTTTTCTATAAAAAGATACTGGTAGTTTTCTTAGGGAAATAACGGTATCCGTACGAACCATGTATCTGTGCTGCCGGCTCCCGGTCAATTTTATTGAGATAATTTTAGATCTTATGCAGTGTTCCCCTGTGCCTATAGAAATTTCCAGCATGATTAAAGGCCTTTTTTAATCTTTATAAGAAGTTAGGGTGCCAAAAGATTTTACACTTGTGACCACTCTTACTCATTGTCTTATGTCACTGCTGCAAGGAGATTTACATATCTTTTTTTTTTTTTTTTTTAACCATTAGATTTAGTTTTTATGTTTTGAACCCCTCCTCACGGAAACAAAAATCGCGTTTGAGCCCTTTTTAAAAGAAATATAACACAACTATATCTTCTAAGATGAAAACCTCTCTAAAGCGGAAATTCGACTGGTTTTATGAGGTTTCGTTTTAGCAGGTTTTACCATATAAGATATTGTTGGTATCCAACATGTTCAGGTTAAGAAGTCTGGGCACCCCCCCGTTCAAAAGGCTGGTTACGCCTATGTTATAGCAGTAACTATCTAAGAAAAAAGAACGTGATTTTGTTGTATGTTAGAATTAGATGTTAATAAAATTAAATTTTGTTTCAGAAATTTAATACAATTACACAATTTTATACGTGACACTTTTTCTAATAACAGAAAAAGTTAATTTTTTTTTCAGTTTTTTCTAATTTATCATAAATGCAATATCTAAAACATGCTAATCAAGTTTGTTTAAAAATAATAACAATTTTGTTTTTGTACGTTCGATGAAGAATACTTTATACCTGTTTCATATATATATATATATATATTAGTAATATACTTTGCTAAATGGAATTCACGTCCCATATTATGTCAGTAATGTCTAAAATATAAATATTTTTAGATTAACATTGAAATGTAAAATAGTGCGTCGACTCATAGTATTATAGTAGGGATACAAAAACTTTTTAAGAGAAGGGCCACTTACAAAAATGTTTGACTTGTCGAGGGCCACATCAATAACACAGAGAGAATTCTACATCAGGAAGGTGGGGGGTAGTAACTCTTTATTCTTGATGAATAACAATTTTTTGTATATAAAAATAAACAAATAGAAATAAATAATTGTGTACAGGACTTCTTCCAATCTGTATGAATAACCATGCAACACTTTACGAAGACTAACTGTTCCTTCTTGATAAAGGGAAACTTGAAGAAAAAAAAATACTCAAAATTTCTAAAAAATTTAATGTTTTTGGAAATTTTGTATTGAAGAATAACTTCCTTTTGAAAGAAAAATGAAAATTATTTCTGAAGTAATAAAGCATGATGGGCTAATTATGCTATTTTTTCTGCGACCGATTAACAAAATTCATTTTTTTTTTTCATTTTGTCAATCGAGCGCGAGTGATTAATGAAATTCGAGATTATTTATCAACGACCGATTGATACATTTCTTTGTAATTTTCCATTGTCGATTGGAAAATGTGAAGTCTTTTAATACAATCAATTTGCGATACCCGCAATAAATTTTTCAGTGAAAATTTTCGAGATGTTCTTTTATCCATACCGGATCAACAAAATTTGCGATTTTTTCGACACGTGATCGTATTATTTCGTTTCTTTTTTGTTCTGCGATCGATCTACGAAATTTACGATTTTTTCCCTATAAGCGATTGATAAAATTCGCTATTTTTTTTCAAGAGTGACTAGCGAATTTCGCGATATTTTTTGTGATGCACAGACAAAATTTGACACCGACCAATTGGCGAAATTCGTAATTTCTTCCTGATATACATTTCTGTAATTCGCGATTTTTTTCCAGCAATAAATTGACAAAAGTCGCAATTTTTTCCACGCACAATCAGCGAAATTTTCGATTTTTTCCTGCGACCAATTTCTATTTTTTTGCGACTGACACACAAAATTTGTAATTTTCTTCCATGAGTTATTCACGAAATTCGTAAACTTTTGACAAAATTCACACGAGCGATTGAAGAATTTCGCGATAATTTTGAGACCAATTGACAAAATTCGTAATTTTTCCATTAATTGTCGAAATTCGTGATTTTTTTTTACAGCGAGTGAGAGAAAAAAATCGCAATTTTTTCTCGCGATAAATTGACGAAACTCGCGATTTTTCTGCAGCCGATTACGAAATTTGAGTTGTTTTTGCTCCCGCTCAACGAAGTTCGTGATTCTTAACTGGCTGACGAAATTTGTAATTTTTTCCCGCAGAAAATTGACGAAATTCATATTTTTTTCTCTCGATAAACAGGAGAAACTCGCCATTTTTCTGCAGCCGATCAAAGAAATTTTGAAATTTTCCACACCTTATCGACTAAATTCGCAATTTCCTGTGCCCGATTAAAGAAACTTGATATTTTCCTGCACCAAATTGACAAAATTCACGATTTTTCCGCACTCGATCACTGATATTCGCGATTCTTAACTGGCTCTGCCAAACTTTTTAATTTGTCCCGCGGCTAATTGACGAAATTCGCGATTTTTTATCGCGATAAACTAACGAAACTTGCGATTTTTCCAAAGCTGATCAACGAAATTTGCAATTTTTCTGCACCTCATTGACAAAATTCGCGATTTTCAGGAGCCCGATTAACGAAATTTTAGATTTCTCCGAACCGAATACAAAAAATTTGCGATGTTTCTGCACTCGATCAACAAAACTCGCAATTTTTCCTCCCCCGATCAACAAAATTCGTGATTCCTAATTGACTCTGACTAAATTTGTAGTTTTTCCCACGGCAAATTGACGAAATCCGAGCTTTTGTCTCGCGATAAACTGTTGAAACTCGCGATTTTTCCGCAGCCATTCAAGAGATTTCTGATTTTTCCGCACATGATCGACAAAATTCGCGATTTTTCCGAACCCGATCAACGAAATACACGATTCTTCACTGATTGATGAATGTACAGTTTTTTCCCGCTGCAGATTGACGAAATTCTCGAATTTTTTCAGCGATATATGGACAAAAATTGCGATTATTTCCAGTTATAAATTGACGAAATTTGCGGCCCACAAGTTAACTCATCGCGGGCCACTTTAGGCCCACGTGCCACAGGTTGTGCATCCCTATATTACAGGATAAAGAAAATTTTCCAATTTGAGTGCATAAGTGTAAAACAAAATTTTATTTGTTATAACAAGGGAAAATACATTTTTTCTTCAAAATTTTTATGAAATCTAAATCAAAAGGGTTTGTTCAGATTCTAATAAAAATTTCGTTGCGATTATTATGTAAACTATCTGCAATATAAAGACGGATATGCCATTTTAATCAATTTTCATTACAGTTTGAAAGTGTTTATAACTTTCTGTCTGCCTGTGCGTGCCCGTGATCTATCTCGCTTAAACATACTTGAATTGCCGTGTCATTAATATATGGTATTAAGGTTTCTTATGGAATGGTCTGCACTGAAAATGATGTGCGTAGAATTTATATTTCGCTTACATGGACACTCAAAAAATTTCGTTAATGCGCTATATGGGGAAAAAACGTTTACAGTTTATTTTAAGAATGTCACAATACTTAAAAGATTTTGAAATTAATATAAATTATTGATATAGCACTACAAAACGAATTCTGTAGAATATGGTGTGCATAGCACTTATCTTTCATTTATAGGGACACAAAACAATTCGGATGAAGTGCTGTTTATGAGCGTTAATTAGTACAAGTGCGTTTACACTTGTGGTAGGGTTCTTTTTTTATTTAAATGACTTTTGGAATATTGTTTGGTGCGTATATATTAAAATAATATCCAGAAATTTAAGTCACATTTTAATTAAAGTTTATAAAAAAACTTGAAAATATTGAAAATTAAATAAAAAAAGTACCATGCATCTTCGAAATGTACAAAAAATATTTTACAAATATTGTTTGTATTGGTAATTGTATCCTGACCAGCATGACTTTGCCAATAATGTCAATATTTGCATAAAAATTTTTCAAGCAGTAAGGCATTCGCATCAGGTCAATACTGCACCGATATTAGCGTTAATATTTTCAGTTGAAAGACAATATTAAAAAAAAAAAAAACTTACTTTCTTTAATGTATTTCAGGTTGGTTGGTTGGTTGTGTTTATGCCGGTCAATTATCAACACGAGGGATATAGGCCCAATGGGGGGGGGGGGTGCCCTTCGAGGGGGTCTTTTTAAGGGAACCTAACCCGTATTAACGCTTGGAAGTCCAAGGTTCGAAGAAAACCACGAAAACTCCGAACGATTAGGCCGACAGGCGCGATTGGGATCAAACCCTGCACATCTCGTCTACCAGCTTCGAGAGCAGAACCTCTCGGCCCCTGTGGGGTAGTGTATTTCAGGAGAATACGTTAGAGGTTCAATAAATGTAGCAATGTATATGTAATGCTTCTAAATCAAACACTGTATAATATGAAATCCGTATAAATTATTTTATAGTTTTGGTAAGTGGTAAATTGTAAAAAGTCACACTGTACAATTCGTAATTTGCAAAATTATTTCATAGCTATTAAGAGTAATGTTTTATTCCCGGTAAACTTTTTTTGAGATTTTTTGTATTTTTTAAATAAATAACTGATTTAAAATTACACCATTATTTAGTGTTATTAATCCAATTTAAAATAATTGTAAACAATAATATGATTTTTGCCAATTTAAAAGTAGCTTATGCATGATATTAGTCATTAGGATGTTATTTACATTTGCTTTTTATAGATCTCAGCCTATTTCTCCCTCTTACCACACTGTAAAAAAATAGGACCAGTTTTCCTGTAGGAATCGGAAAAATAGTTGCCCTTATCGTACCGAAAGAATTTCCGACCCAGCTCGAAATAAAATCCGGAAAATCGGAATAAAATACGTAAAATACCGTTTTATGGACTATTTCCTTTTTTTCACGGATTTTATTCGGAGCTGGGTCGGAAAATTTTCCGGTACGTTAAGGGCAACTATTTTTCCGATTCCTACAGAAAAACAGGTGGGATATTTTTTACAGTGAAGTTATTTTAAAAATTGAAAGTCTAGCCGTATTAAAAGAATGTTTTATATAATATATAGCGTTATATTTCTTTTTATAGATCTCTTGAGTTATGTAACACAGTTTAACAATTTTATCTGGCAGATTTTGACGAGTTTTTAATTTCATTTTTCTGTAAGAGCTGGTTTTATCAGAATCATGTTAAGGCGGTATTCAAAATTAGAACCTCAAAATGTTAAAATAGGCCAAAATTTCCATAGTCCGGTTTTTATCATGTTTCAATACGTTTTTTCAAACTAACAAGGCGTTACATATTCAGCTGCTAATGTCCATTATAATTTCATTATGACGTAATATTTCCTTTCTATTAATTCGTCAAACTATTTATTTCATTTTTATTTTTCACGTGTAAATCTTGCTATAGGAAAGTTATGACGTAATATTCGCTTTTTTTTATTCGTCAAACTATTTATTTCATTTTCATTTTTCACGTGGAAATGTTGCAATAGAAAAGTACTTGTTGTGGTAAGAATTTTATTGTGTTTTTTAATTGTTGGCAACTGCTGTAACGAAAAAGATTTAAGTTTTCCTGTCATTTTTCTGTAAAAGCTGGTTTTATCAGAATCATATTAAGGCGGTATTCAGAATTTTTAACCCTCCGCCATTTCTACTCTCTTTGGTCAATTTTCTCATTTGCAATCCCCGTCCAGATATTAGCCATCTCAATGTGTTTGATGACTTTGAAGACGATCCGTGCATAATTGCGACTTTTATCGTGCGGACAAAATTTAGTACATACATACATACACATATGTATTTATAAATATAGTTATATCAACCTTTTAGGTGGGGGTGGTTTGGTGTTCCTGGGGTCATATAATGAAAAGTTATGAAGGAATTTTTCAAATAATCGCACCATGGTAACGACTGCAATAGGTAGTATTTCTTATGAAATCGACATAATAGTTTATGCATGATATTAGATCTTAGGATATTATTTACATTTGCTTTTTATAGATCTCTGTCTATTTCTCCCTCTTATAAGTTATTTTAAAAATTGAAACTCTAGCCGTATAAAAAGAATGTCTTATATAATATATAACGTTATTTTTCTTTTTGTAGATCTCTTCAGTTGTCGAAAATAACAAAATAACACTCCCTACTTCGGAGTATATTTTTGAGTTCATTCAAGATAGTTTATATGAGGCACCTTAAAATAATTTTATTTTTTATTCAATTAGGGAAGGATAACAAGAGTAGAAAAAGGCCTAAAATATTTTCAGGGAAGTATATTTTTCCTTATTGGATTTGCAAAAGAGTTAAAAGAAATGCTTTTCATATCAAATAACATCAGAAATTCCATTTTAGTTATACCATAAATTAGTTATATGGTTTTATATAAGAGACCGGATTGTTTTCATAGATTAAAAATATACTGAGTTATCCACAGATGATTAATAAAAATTATAAATTATCAAATTTTAATATTACAGAACATTTGTTTTATTTTTTTGAAAACACAAAATCTATAAGTTATAAAAAATATAGCCTATTCGAAAATTAAAGATAGCAGAGTGTAATATGTTTAAAAGTCGGTAAACACTGACATTTATAGACATTGTAATTCATAATATTAAAATAAGAATTTTCGGAACCAAAAGGTGAATAACTTAATATGGAAAATTCCTTTTATGGTTCAAATATAATTTTTATGAAGCCCAAAATTCTAAATTGAAAGAACATAATTAAGATACTACACTGTATATCTGAAAAGTTAGTTGAATATTCCAGTAGCTACATAATATTGGTCAGACACTGATCTAACTATAACTAACCATAATGAGCATCTGATTTAGATACCAAAACGAACTTGGACTTAGAATTTGGTGCAAACTCGAAGCCGATAGGAAGATTTTAGTTCAGCCGAAAGTCGACTCGAACTTTCCAAATTAAAACCCAAAGGTAAGAAAATAATCCTTTTTAATGCTTTCCAACATATTGGAAAAGTGTCTTCCAACATATTGGAAAAGTATGTATGACATTTTTTTTGCCTGTCTGCCTATCTGACAATCTGTCTCACTTCTCAAAGTAAAACCTAAAGGTAAAAAAAAAGTACTTCCGGCCAGTGCCGAAAGGAAGAGGTAGCTTTCATATTCCTTATTTTAAAAAAGCCCACTTATATTATTCAAACACACGAAGCTCAATTTAGTGGAAACCGAATATAGGAGATTCAATACTAATTTTTATCAATACTAAATCATTATGAATGAGAATTTCGCGAAATTATTCAGCTTTATCCAAGCTGCTTTTATTTAAGGTAACTTATATTTCGCTGCCTAATTCGGCGACTTCTTAAAGTGCCTGCCATTTTAAGACAACATGGTGGATGAGGCTAACCAGTGAACTTGGTCGAGACCTTAGTAACTGCTGTGCACATGCTCACTCACATCTGAATCGGTTGATATATACGAGTGCTGTCGCAGGCAAAAAATTAGATTTTTCAAAATGTCACCCACATTAGAAATTGAAACTGCTATATCAGAGCCATTTTTTAAGATAAAGACAAGCAAAAAATGCTCCTGAATCCTTATATCAAGGTCAAATACTTAAGAAAGAAACTTTTTTCAATTTCAAATTTTTTTGCACCTCACTCTAAATATATATATTTTTTTTATTTGTTGGTCGACATTTTGAAACAAGATGGCTGATGAAGCTGGCCAGCGAACTTGGTCGAGATATTGATGTATACTATCCACATGCCTTCTTACATCGAAATAGGCGAATACGTGTGTTATCGCGTGACAAATACAAGATTTTTTCAAAGTGTTAGCCATGCTAGAAATTCAAAGTGCTATAATTCAACCATTTTTTAAGATATAAACAAAAGAACAAATTTTCAGAAACAAGAACTGCACCAGAATCTTTGTATAAAGGCCAAACACATAAAAAAAATCTTTTTCATTTTCCAATTTTTTAATACCTTAAATTAAATTTTTTAAATGGCAACCCTTTTGAAACAAGATGGCTAATGAAGCTGGCCAACGAGCTCGGTCGAGACATTGGTATGTACTATGTACAGAGACAGACCAAGTAACATCCAAATCGGTTCATAAATACGCCTGTTATCGCGTGACAAAAATCAGGTCGTTTTAAAATGTCAGCCACAATAGAAATTCAAAATGCTATAACTCAGCCATTTTTTTAGATATAGACGAAACAAAACCTGTTCCGGAATCTTTGTATTAAGGTAAAAACACATACAAAAAAATATCTTTTTCATTTTCTAATTTTTTGATATCGAATTTTAAATTTTAAATTTTAAATTTTTTTTAATGGCCGCCATTTTGAAACTAGATGGAGGATGAAGCTGGCCAACGAACTCGGTCGAGACATTGGTATGTACTATGTACACATCGAATTACATCCAAATCGTTCATAAATACGAGAGTTACAGTATGACAAAGGTCAGATATATATATATATATATATGTATATATATATATATATATATATATATATATATATTGATATATATATATATATCAATTTTGAACGGAGGGTGGTTTCGGGGTCTGGGGGTCATAATCGATGAAAATATACCAAAATTTTTTGAAATCGCTTTCCTCCGAACGTCTGCAATAGGTAGCTTTTTGTAATGAAAGCTACCTAATAATCCGTTTTAATACTTTTCCAACATATTGAAAAAGTATGCATGACATTGGTTTGTCTGTCTATCTGTCTATCTGTCCATCTGTCTTACACTTCAAACTAAAACCCAAAGGTAAGAAAATAATCCTTTTTAACACTTTTCTAACACATTAGAAAAGTATGTATGACATTGGTTTGACTGCTTGACAGACTATCCGTCAGTCTGTCTTTCTCCTCAAAGTAAAACCTAACTGTAAGAAAATAATCTTTTTAACACTTTTCCAACATATTGGAAAAGTATGTATGGCATTCCTTTGTCTGCCTGTCTACCTATATGACAGTCTGTCTTTCTTCTCAAAAAAAAACCTAAAGATAAGAAAATAATCATTTTTAACACTTTTCCAACATATTGGAAAAGTATGTATGACATTGGTTTGTCTGCCTTTCTGTCTATCTGGCAGCCAGTCTTCCTTACTTGCTGACCGTCTCTGTCTGTCTGTTTGTGCTCTACCTCACGTAAATTTACTCGTATTTCTATGCAATTTACTGATGTTTAAAACAGCATATTTGCTATCGAGAATGAAGTGCCTAGTATTTACAGTTCGTTTACAGGGACACTTCTTATTCGAAAAAATATTTTGGCGAAAAAATGGTCAACTGGCATATGAAACACAAAGCGGTCAGCCTGTATTCCTTTCGGTTGGTTACGTGATACGCTCTATTATAACAGAGATTTTACATAATAATAACTTTCCTATCACCTAGTTTTTGTTTCATAGTATAATCATTGATATACATCAATTAGGAAACATTCTAATCCATGATATACTTAAAGTACATTAATATCGCGACCAACAAGTAACTCTTATAACAAATTTATTGTCGAACAAAAATTTATATAGCTGTTTTCGGACTCAGCTAACTAATCCTATATTGTGTGAGCACGCTTACATACCATGGATTCATTGTAATTTATTTATATTGGAAATTATGTTTCTGTTAACGAAAATTTTGGATACTGAATTTCATTCCGGAAAGAATTATCTTTATTAGCTAAGGAATCAGTGTAATTGTACATCTTTACTAAACAATATTTCAAAGATTGTGTTAGAATCATGCAGTTAGTGAAAACAATCATTTCCATTTTGTTATTCCCATATCATTTAGTAAAGCGAGCATATGATTAAAAATGGACAATCTAGCTAATCCTATATTGTATAAGCACACATACATAACATGGATACATTGTAATTTATTTATATTGGAAATTATGTTTCTGTTAACAAAAATTAGATACTGAATTTCATTCCGGAACGAATTATCTTCATTAGCTAAGGAATCAGTGTAATTGTACATCTTTACTAAACAATATTTCAAAGATTGTGTTAGAATCATGCAGTTAGTGAAAACAATCATTTCCATTTTGTTATTCCCATATCATTCAGTAAAGCGCGTAGCATATGATTAAAAATGGACAATCTAACTAATAAATCGTTATGATTACTTCTGTCAGATGCATTCAGTGTGTCGAAATGAAAATGAAAACTCATTTTTTCCTATGAAAATAAATTCGTGAATCTGTCAGAAAGTGGCGAATATGAACTATTTGAGAATAGGCTTGTTAGATGACCATGCTAAACATTCACTTAAATTGATACAATTAGTAATGCTATGATGAAAATTGTAATGGAATACAGACTTTTGTAAGTGTAAAAAAAAAGTCACTGCTACACTGTAAAAATATTTATGTGATGTTACTTCATAAAATTAGTGGTAGCCTTCCTGCCTCGATTTTTTTGTTGAGTAATTTAACAGATATAAATCATGTTACGTTACAGTAATATGTAACATTACATCAGTTATATCAGTTTAAATTACATCATTATATAAGTTAAATTACTGCATAAAATTGGAGTAGAATGCTGCCACCAATTTTACGCAGTGAAGTTTCATATTTTTTTTACAGTGTATCATAGAGAGAATAAAAATTTAAAGTAGATTTTTAGATCCAGATTGTGTGTATCACTCTTAGGCTAGTGTCAGACGAGTGGCTATTTGCACGCTTTTTCTTGCCCTCAGATGCCTCACCCATTAGCTAGCATGTGCTTCTTTTTCATGTTCAAACAAAAAGCTTGCATAAGGACACTTGTCTGACATTAGCCTTAAACTATTCTTAGCTAAAAAAATTTTTTAGTTACAGGCTTCTTAAAAACCATTTGCTTGTATTTCCATTTTATGTCTGGCACACTATAAAAACCGTAAGACACTTGTCATGAACTTGTTCTTTTGGGGTCATTGTCATTTTTTTTCATATTTCTTTCATTTTTTTTTCTAGAAAACTTTGTAAAAGCTTCTTGAAGATCATTTGCTTGAATTCCCATTTTATGTCTGACTTACAATTAAAACATTTCAGACACTAATTTTGCTTGTTCTTTTAAGGTCATTCGTTTCATATATCTTGTTGTAAACCTTTTTATAAATTCCAAAGCAATGTACTCTTGTCACAATACTAAGAAAAGGAACTACTATGAGGAGCTTGACAAATTCAATGGAATTTCTGTTGGAGGGGAAAAAAACATTTATTAGATAAATTTTAATGATATATTGCAACAGTCTAATTTTATTAATATAAAGCACCTTGTAGTTGTTTTGAGCAATATATTTAAATGACTGCGTTCCCATTTGACTGTAATTGGCGGGAAAATATCACTTGCATTACAATGTACAGAATCCTGATCATGTGAAGATAACAATATTGTGCATTGCAGCGCTGCACATGTGACTATTTTTAATTCTATCTCGCACCACTAACTCAAAAAAATCTTTACGTACACTTTGACAACATGTGCAAGAGAAGTATACTAAGGCTTAACTTTACTCTTATATATAAAAATATACGCCAATGAAAATTTGCGTTTTCTTTTTGGAAAACGTTTGGAAAAGCTTCTTGAAAACCATTTGCTTGAATTGTCATTCTATGTCTGACATACCACAAAAACACGTCACATACGAGTTTTTAACTTATTCTTTTAAGGTCATGGCCAATCGTTTCATCTTTATTCTTGGAAACCGTTTTACAAAATCCCTTACAAGGTACTCTTGTCACGATACTGGAAAAAGGAACTACTATGAAGAGCATAAGAATTTAAATGGAATTTCTACTGGAGAGAGTACAAACATTTATTGGATAAATTTTAATGATATATTATAACATTTTAACTTTATTTTAAGAAGTGAATATTTTTTATGTCTTCGGTCTGTGAATAACGGTAGTAGATTAATATAAAGAACTTTATAGTTGTTATTGAGCAATATTTGTAAATGACGGTGTTTTGATTTCAATGGGAAGGGAAAATATCGTTTGCATCACGATAACAGAACCTTGATCATGTGAAGAGAATATTATTGTGTCATTGCAGGGCTGCCACTGGTGACTATTTTTTAATTCTATCTCGAAACAAATTCTGAAAACAAAAAAAAACTTTTCGTACTCTTTGACAACATGTGCAAGAGAAATATACTTAACTTTACTTATATATATATATATATATATATATATATATATATATAAATGTATGGCAATGAAAATTGACTTTTTGTTTTCGAAAATTTTTGGAAAAGCTTTTTGAAAACCATTTGCTTGTATTCCCATTTTATGTCTGACGTACCATAAAAATACTTAAGACACTAGTTTTGAACATGTTCTTTTGAGGTCATTCTCAATCGTTTCATCTTTATTGTTGGAAACCTTTTTATAAAATCCCATGTAAGGTACTCTTGTCACGATACTAAAAAAAAAAAAGAACTATTATGACGAGCATCGCAATTTCAATGGAATTGGATAAATTTTAATGATATATTACAACATTTTAATTTTATTTTAAGAAGTAAAGATTTTTTATGTCAGCTCCCGGTGAATAACGATAGTCGATTAATATATAGTTGTTATTGAGCAATATTTGTAAATGACGGAGTTTCCATTTCGTTTCAATTGGCGGGAAAAAGTATAGTTTGCATTACGATAACAGAAACCTAATCATGTGAATAGATCATTACTGTGTCATTTCAGGGCTGCCACTGGCAACTACTTTAGGTAGCTTTCATTATAAAAAGTAAAAAGCTACCTATTGAAGAAATCAGGAGAAAGCACGTCCGAAAGATTTTGGTATGTTTTCATCGATCATGACCCCAGACCCCTAAACCACCCCCTTTCAAATGTGACTTATATATATATATATATATATATCTGGTTTTGTCATGTATTTATAAACCGGTTTGGATGAAATTAATTGTATGCATAGTACATACCTATGCTTCGACTGAGTTCGTTAGCCAGCTTCATCCGCCCTATTGTTTCAAAATCGCGGCCATTAAATTTTTTTTATTTAAAATTTAAAAAGCGGTAATATTAAATTAAAAACTGATAAATATTTTTATCTTAAGAGTTTGACCTTAATACAGGGATTCCGAAACATGTTTTGTTTCGTCTTTATCTTAAAAATTGGCTGAGATATAGCAGTTTGAATTTCTAGGGTGGCTGACATTTTCAAAAAATCTGATATTTGTCATGCTGTAACTCTCGTATTTATAAACCGATTTGGATAATATTAAGTATGTTCATAGTACATATGAATGTCTCGATCGTGTTCATTGGCCAGCTTCATCCGCCATCTTGTTTCAAAATGTTGGCCATTTGAACCGTGCACTGCCGGGTGATGCTTAAATATTATTAATATTCGTTAGCTTCAAATTCTCGCCAAGCTTGGCGACACTTAGTGAAATATCGCCAAATTTGGCGACCAAAAATAAGTACACATAAATGATGCCATCTTAGATATAGCTTACTAATTTGGCGCAATTCACATTTGAATGCAGTATTGACGAATATTCTCTTATTTGGTTCGTCGCATGTTAGCTTCTTAAAATTTAGTAAAATTAGCTTCGAGTAAAACTTGCAAAACTTTAAAACCAAGCAATATGAAAGCTCTACATTTTCCTCCCGGCACACGCGGAAAGGACATTTTTAATTCTATCTCGCACCAATTTCTAAAAAAAAAAAAAAAAAAAAAAAAAAAAAAAAAAAAAAAAAAAATCTTTACATACAGTTCCACAACATGTGCAAGAGAAATATACCAGAATTAAAAAAAATAATAATAATAGTATATGTTATTTGATTTGATGATTATAAATCATCAATTATTTAAAAACTAAAAATTAAAATAATTGAAAAGTTTTTGGATACTTGTGCAACAGTGGTGCCTTTTGGAATATTTTTTGGTTTATTTAGATTGCTTGAATGATACCACTTTTTTAAAATCATTTAATTCTGCTTATTTTAACTATATTTAATGTGGCTTTGAAGAAAGCAAATATTACTATTTCAGCAAAGTGCTAGTACAATTTGTTAAAAAAAAAATGCAAGCTGGCTATACTGTTTACAGAAAGACTATTTAAATACAGTTGTACATCGCCTTACAACTTCATATTGAATTACAAACATTTTAATTTCTGTTTTAAATAATATTGTATTTTACGTTTCTCTTCGCGTTTTGTTTTCTTCGTGATATTTTAAAAATACTCAAAATTGTCTGTGTGTTAATATTTTTTGAGAAAATAGGCAAATAGAGCTTTTTTTGGTCATTTGACTGATTGCACGGATGAGATCTGTGTCTAGGTCGCTATGGTCACTTTCCATGATTTCCATGTTAGTTGCATATATTTTACCTGCAGTATTTACGGCAAAACACGTAAATAAAATTAATTTTGGTTCAGATTTTGTCGTCCGTATGCATCCGCTCAGAGCCTAACATGTTATTTTTTCTTTACAAAGTTGCCACTAGTGGCTATTTATTAAACCTCTGAATACCACTACAGGCATCCCCCGCCTTACGTAAGTAATGCTTTCGGTAAACTTTTACGTAAGTCGAATTTGTAAATTTTTTAGGTAAAATTTCGTACGAAACTGCAAGATATCTATATATATAATTTATATACTATTATTTTATAAATAAAACATCATGCAGCATTATTTACTCGGATAAAAACTGGATAAAAACATAAAAGTATGAAAAATATAAAAACTGATTTGTTAATTATTTAATTGCATATCCCAAGAAAAATATAACTGCCTCTAATATATAAAGCAATATCATAGCTGTGGTTTTTATCTGGATATTTTATTTATAAAATAATTGTCAAAGGTATGCAAATGTGTATCAAAGGCGCTAGTGTGTTCATAAATGTAATCTTCGAGATTTATTACGTAACTGCGACTTTGCGTAAGTCGGGGATTCCTGTCCTTCAAAACCGTAACTAATCTGTTAGATTTTTCGTAGGAATCTGTGTATATTCCAACATAGTACACTTGTGCAGTAATAAAAAGATATTTTCTGGGACATAGCATTTTTTTTTTCGTTATTCTATCACTTTGTTATTACAAACGGAATTTGAAATGCTTGTGGTCTTACTCTATCTTCAGGAATGCCACTGGCGACTATTTTTCTAATTCTATCTCGCACCACTTTCTCAAAATAAATATTGTTCACGTACACTTTGACGACATAGACAACATAGTTGGTAGTGCATTCACTCTCAGAAATAAAACTCTCACTTTTGACGAGTCAGTAATCCTTGAGCTATATTTCGTCATTTTTGACAATCATTTCAAATCAAATCACGTGACATTTAACGAAACGTAAACTCTCAAATATTTGACAAAACTGTTTCCTCACTCATGGCCAGACTCAATGCATTTTAAGGAAACAGTTGCGATTGCTGTTTGCCGAGGAGCGCACTACTGTACAGTCGTGGAAAAAAAAGTAAACACCCCCTACTAACTCCTCAACAAATCATCGTAGACAAAAGTTACTGGTACCGAACGATTGGAAATAAAGTCTACTTTTAAATGATGTATATAAAATTTTCTTAGGTGGTCATCTACATATTAAAACGAATCCAAACTTCATTTTTTTCAATGGCAATGCCCAATTTTAACGAGATATTTCAAATCTTTGTTTCAAACTATGCCTAGACACCAAATTTCAAGTCATTTGAATGATAAGTTTTTGAATTATAAACATTCATAATTTAGTGCTTCTAATGTTAAATTACAATTTCATATTTTTATTTATATCTCCTGAAATTATGCTCCTAATGTGCTATTTTTTTTTTTTTTTTTTTTTTTTTTTTTTGTAGGAATACTACTAATATACTCAAACATAAATACGCTGAATTTGCAATTTTTATAATTTTATGATATGAATTATGAATTTTGAAATTAATATTAAAAAAAATTATGAATTGCAACCTACAATTTTTTTTTGACGGATTTAGATTTATTTAGTCCTGCTTTATGCAAAACCAAAATTTCACATTTTTCTTCCAAGTAGTTTTCAAATTATGCTTAAAAAACGGCAAAATGATGGTTTAAGGGGCCGTCAGTGATGGAAATGAGTAGACATTTTGAAATTTATTCTGCTGTACTGTAATCTAACAGGCTTCATTGACTCCTTGAGTGGCGCTTAAGGTGCCTTGATCAAGAAAGGGGCTCTCTCGGTTAACAATCGAGTACGGAACTTCAATTTGGATACAGCCCTTAAAATACGCTCGCTTTAAAATAATTAATTTCTCGGAAACTTATGGTACGAATTGCATAAAAATTCGTTTTTAGGCTAATTGAAGGGTGTAGAGTTCATTTATGCTGTCAGAATTGTGTACTGCCATTGAAAAAAAAAACAAAGTTTGGGTTCGTTTTAACATGTAGATGACCCCCTAATCAAATTTTAGATACATCATTTAAAAGTAGACTTTATTTCCAATCGTTCGGTACCAGTAACTTTCTTCTACGATAATTTTTTAAAGAGTTAGTAGGGGGTGTTTACTTTTTTTTTCTACGACTGTACCTCCTCAAATCCTGCGACTTTACAAAGCAGATATATGCTTGTTTGTGTTATTCCTGCACAATTTCTTTAAAAAATAGCACTTCAGAATATACTGAAATATAGGTAGTTATTGTTTCTGCATCAGTTATTTTCTTAGCTGATAATTTTTTAAGAATGCTTATTATTATTATTTGCTGTTGTTTGTTATGGTTTAATTCGAAAAGAATAAATTTCCTGTGTTTTACAAAATCGTTCAAAAAGAAAATTTGGTCAATAAAGTTAAGAATTCCAGGAGCTCTTTTTCATTTAAGAAATATATTCATATAACAATCAAATTAAAAATATGCATAATTGATCCTTCTCCCCTCTATAAACAATAAAGTGTTAAAATCTTAATCACCTACTCAAATTAATAAAATCTCCCCCAGTATGCACTTCATAATTTCTTATTTCTGAGCAACAGATTAACCAGGCCATATTCTAATCATTCATTGAGATAAGAAAATTTCTGTAATAAATTATATTTATCAAGCCATATTCTAATTATTCATTAACCATAGGAAAACCATAATAATAAATTAACATTATTAATTAAAACTTGCAGAAATTATAACAACATCGATAAAATTACAATCTACCTTATAAAAATACAAACACAAAGTAGAATCCACTATATGAATCTAAAATCCCGTCCATGGAAGACCCCAGTGGCAAGATAGGAAGAGCGACGTACTCCCACCGCGGAGGTCGTGAGTTCAAATCACTCCAAAAGAAAAGATGAGCGACATAATTATTTCCCCTGTCAAAATACAGATGCTTCTAAAGGGTACAATACGTGGCACCACCAGCCCTTTTTGGAACTTTTCGAACAAGCACTTTTGACGAAATTTGTATCCTCAAACAAGCGGAGAAAGTGATTTCCTTAATTTGACGAAATATTCACTTGGAGCATTTCCCAGGAAACGGTTTCGACAAAAACAAAGAAAATTTCGTGATATCTGAGTATCCATTTCTGAGTATGTTGGCGGCTTAAGCCAAGTGATCCCTGGTTCGAATCCTGGCCTGGACATTTTTCACCCAGTTGAAAAATTACAACTCATATGATTCATTTACAAATTAGAATAATTGTGTTAAAATTAATTTACTGTAATTACATATCCAGCGTTTTCTGGAGTTCCAATACCTGCGATTTATTCTGTTGAGCCGATTCATGTATCAGACTAGATGCAAGGATAAATAAGATTAGCTAGGGGAAATAGGTACACCCGATTCGTACGGGATGGCACACTTGTTAGAGCATTGGTGGTATCAGCCAAGAAATCTGTGGTTTGAATCCTGGCCTGGACATTTTTCGCCAAGTCGTTTGAAAACATGTTTAACAGAAATATAATACAAAATTTATCTTTTTAAAATAGTGGTTCGAGTGGAGAATAAAAATAGTTGCCAGGGACAGCCCTGTACCTTTGGTAATGATTTAAATTTTGCCAAAACCTCAGATTCGCAAAAATTGACATAGCACATTGCTGGACAGATAATTACACCTGTTTATTTTCTATTAAATTTATATCCAAAATTGTTAATTGGTCCAAATCATCCAAGCAACCTCATAGCAAATTGGTATATAATTTTATATACCTTAGATAAATTCAAATAATATAAGTGATCGTATTTACCTAAATTCTAGTAGAAGAGCAACGCGAAGCATTAATAAAATTAAATTATAATTCGCGTCAAAATGTAATTATTAAATTTGAATAATTACGAATAAAATTAAGAGTTTGCGTTGTGAATTATTTAGACGAACTCTTCCACTTATGAATTAAACTAAAATTAAAACTATAAAAATAAATTGACACACTTTAAATATTATTAATTAAATAATTACAGAAACTTTTTAAAACTTGATTAAATATTTTATTTACATTGAACACAACTATATACAGAAAAACACAATATTAATTCAAAAAATAGAAAGCAATACTTTTGTTTGCTTCTCATTATTTTAAGTATATTTATTCTTTAAAAGAAAGACAATATTTTCATATACTCTAATTATTATAATTGTTTCTTTTTTGCTAAAAGAATAATTCTCTTTCATTTTAAAATTACCATAATTTTATTTAATTATTGGTTTTGTCGGATCTCAGATTACTCTCTACCATAAAATATCAGAAAAGTATTTTTTATGATTTTTCATATGATCTTAAGTGGTAAAAGAAAATGTTTAAAATAGTACCTTTTTTTTTATATACGGGATGGTGGCCTTTATTCATCAAATTCAGAGTTGTCGCGTTGCTTGGGATCATATTCTTTTGTCATCCTGAATTCGCTTTGTAACAGAGCGGCAACATCGAGATGGCAGGATGCAAAGCTACGGACCTCTGTAGAATAATCCTCTTTGTTTTAACATCAGGAAGACATCCTCAATTTGGCTTGCTTAGGCTCACTCCGATAAGTACATCAGGAAGACATCCTCATTTAGGCTTGATTAGGCTCGCTCCGATATGTACATCAGGGAGACATCCTGAATTAGGCTTGATTAGGCTCGCTCCGATATGTACATCAGGGAGACATCCTGAATTAGGCTTGATTAGGCTCGCTCCGATATGTACATCTCGCCGGGGCAGTACTAGGGCTTTCGGGACTCATTGCATGGGCTTTCAGGAGAGCTCCTGCGTCCTCTACATCTTTTTTCAGACTCTCTTTTTTAAACCTTATTCTTCTTGCACACCAGCTCCTGCAGTGGGTGGAACTATTTCTGTCTAGTCCACTGTTATTGGATGTGAGAAGATTTTTTATTATACTTCGATAGGCCTATTAGCTAACAGTCTGCAAATGGCCCCTTACATATACTTTAATATTATTATCTGCCTTAAAGTTTGGGTGGTCTGAAAAGTCATAAATTTATCCCAACACTTTTATTGAGGCCATAAATTGATTCCAACGTTTTTATGATTTTACGATTTCTAATTATACACCACTTTCCATTGGCTTGTCATAAAACGACACCATGGCGTCTGGCTATTGTTGTTGTCTGAGATCCGAACTCCATTCAACATTATACATTCATTTTACAATACAACAATTTTTTAAAAAAATATATATTTAATATTTAAAATCAACTTAATAATTTTTGTATGAACTTACACTCTTATTTTACTTAAATATATAAACATTATAATTTTACACTAATAATTATATTTTATAAAAAATATTTATACAAACAGAAATAACAAATTACGCAATTTTACTTTGATTTAACCAACATGGTGCGGGAACATATCATAGTTATATGTTGCCCAGCATCTCTCCCGGTGTCAGAAAAAAAAAATAAAAACTGATTGCTGGTTTTATTTTTTTTTGTAAAGCATAAAAGAATGTCCGTGTCCATATGACTGTGTATCTACACAGTTTTTGAGCTAAGACTGTAAAGTTCCATTATCAATGGTTCTGGTATATTTTATAAGAAGTTCTTCTATTTTTTCATAACAGAAAGTTCAACACATGATAGCATAGTTGTCTGTTGACATTCACATTTATAGAAGACCTCTGTACTGACAATCAGACGTCTTTCTCGAAGCCTTTTTTCTTTACCACACACATGTTTACTAATTTTGTAACTTTACAGTTTAAGTGCCCAAAATACATTCAAAGCTATAATTTTGTCTGAAACTAATATGCCGAAATAAACCTAATTACAAGAAAAATAATGGCATACGCATTTGACATATTATTTCATCATATACAACCTTATGACACAGTGTATCATTTAAAACACATTTTATACTGAATAAAAGTAAATACAATGCTTGTAATATGACATGTTATATTTTCACATAATTAATCTGATGTATTCAAATTATAATCAGAAAAATATTGTATACAAACTGGTTACATTATTTTATTTATTTGTTACTTCTAACATGTATGATATGTCAAAATATACAAGCTATTTCATCTCCTTTAATATATCATTACGCAATGCTCTCCAACTTTACCCGATACGAGAAAAAAAAGAAGAAGGAGGAGAGGAGAATAAAACCAGTTATTTTGACCGTCACCGATCCTCCCGAAAAGTGGGGGTTGGTCAAGCTACTAATCCCTTTCTGCGAGGTGATTAGTGCTGTGACAAAATTTTACGACTTCAAAAAGTAAGTATTTAAAACCATTTCATGCTTGTGATTACCGTATTAATTAGTATAATTTCTTGATATACTTTCTTCTTAACTCACTGTGCATGCCTGTATGTAATTTTAAACATAATCTATGCATAAACAGTGTATGTATTTGTATCGTATCTAACGTAAACCTTCTGCTTTTTTTTTATTATTTTGCAGGGGAAAAATGGCGATTCTAGCATTTGAATTCTCCTGCCTCATACTACAACTGAAGCGAGGGTGGCTGTTTATGCCGTCAGGTTCAAATCTAAACCAAATTGCCTTTCAGGATTTAAAAAAAAAAAATGCATATAATTTTCTTTAACTGATTACATTGTATATTTTTAGACCTTTCTAACAAACACCAATTTTGATTCATGATATTGTTTACTATTAAAATGTAAACAACACGGAAATATGACTTCTACAGCCTCTCAAAAATGCAAAATATGCATTACGCTGACCTTAAAAATGCACCTTCATTTAATACTGTTAAATAGTGTTGTCAGAAAATGCCATTGACGAAGAAGAGAACAATTTTTTTGTTTTAAATTATTATTTATTTAGCCAACAATTCTATCTTAAAAGATTGTTAAATTTTCATATTTATTTATTTTTTACTGAATGAAATAAAAATTTATTTATTCAAAATTTTATTTATCATTAACATTCCGTATGTGAATTCTAATGTCTAAAATTTAATGATATGTTTAAAAAAAGTAAAAGATACCAAATTATTATTATTAATCAAACATTAATAATTATTATTTAATTATAAAAAAATGTTATTAATACACTTGTATGATTTTAAAAATACAAAAGCAAATGATAATTACTACGTAAAATCGTATGTAGTAACCCATGAGTACTCGGCCGAACCAAAGAATTTCTGCCAGCAGAAAAGAATCTTTGTATACTCATAAATATCTACACCCAATTGTTACAGATTAAGTTTTTTAAAAATAATTACTGTATGTACTATAAAAAAAATTAAGTAAATAAATTTATTAAGCCATACTACATATTTTAATAAAAATAAGGCCAATATATATAAAGATATTTATTTATTTATTTTGTTTCCTTATGTTAAATTGGCCAAATTATATATAAAAAAAAAAAAAAAATTATGAACTCACACACTCAAATTTATCAATCCTATGTATATTTATATGTGTTAAATTTAGAATTGCATTTAATTCTAAGGGAAAGTAAAGAGAAAAAAAAATGCTTAAATTCTAAAATAACATAAATTTATAAAATATTTCGTTAAAAAAAAAAAAAAAATCTAATTTCTATCTGATTTCAGCAAGATGTCATTTAATATTTATATTAAATAATTTTGCTAATACATTTTATTAATTATTAAATTTGCATATTTTTATATATACAATAAAAATATAATAGTCTTACATAAAATTTTACACTACAACAATGTTATTAATTAATTTAACTTGAATTTAAGCCTACTTTAATTCTAATTGAATACCGTTAATAAAAGTAAATTAGCTTATCAAGTTAAATATAATATAAACTATGTTTGTCTAGTGTTAATTTTGCTGAAAATTCCATAGATTTTAACTGTAAATGCTAATTGCTATACCTTTTGTTATTTATTTTGAAAACAACACCAACTTATATTTTTATTTATTATTTTTTTATTAAATCTAGGAACTATACACTGAGCTAGACACTCCATAAATGTGTAAAACCTAAAAATCAAAAGTTTTCCCAAATAAAACTCAAAATGCTGCTTTTTCCAATATAATATTACTAATTTTATTGTTTCTGAGCATAACATCTAGTAATTATACCATACTTAATTTTTTCTTCGATTCCTTTTTCAGCCAAGAATCCTGAAATTAATGCCTAAGTGATGACTATATATTGATGAATTGATAAATAATTTTTCTACAAATATTTTGTTGGTGTTGGTGCATACCCAGCCGTAGGCCAAAATTGCACCCTATACAGAAAGCCTTTGGTGAGAAAATTTTAATTTTACTTCAATTATTTATTTGTGTAATTTTTTTACAATAATTTTGTGTGCAATCATATTGAAATAACTTGCCTTGTCCATTGTTATACATATATATGTTTTTTAAAAAACCAGTGTGCTACACCAAAATCCTTTTTTTTTTTTTTTTTTTTTTTTTTTTTTAACACTCTTGTTCATAAAACTTATCCCTGCTGTCTAAATTCTAGACTTTAGCATATAAGTTGTAATTGAACTACCGGAATAAATCTTAGTACTTTTTGCATATTTTATTATATTTAGGCTTATAGCTGACCGCTATCCTAATATAGAGTGCACTAATAATTTATTCCTTGTCAACCATATATTTATATAAGAAAAATATATATATATATGAGTATGCTATAAACTGTTCTAACTACCCTGAACCTATAGCTTACACCTACTCATTTTAAAGAGTAATTCTGAAATTCTGTCATCTAAATTGTAAGGCTATTAGCAAAGGCTACCCTTATAGAAGACAGAAAAAATTCTCTCTCTTTTTTTTTTTTTTTTTTTTTTTTTGAAAATTACTCCAACATTATTTACTATTAAATTAATTAAGTTTTAATGGTATTTGGCTTTGTTAAGATTTTATATTTTCTAATTCATATTCGAAGAAAAAAATATATATAACTTTTGCCTGGAGATAAATATTTCACTTCTCCATTGAAGTTTTGTGAAGCACATTACATAATTTTATAAGTATGTTTTCGGGTGCGCCCTGCACATTTGCTCAATATTGTAACCCTGAGACAAATTGGCGTTCCCATGTTCCTATCCTTTCTTATTATTATTTTGAATTTTAAAAAGGCAAGTTATTAATTTTGTTTCAATTTTTTTTACCTAAAAGTGAAAAAATTATTTTTAAATTTTGAAAATTTTTTTAAATTTTGAAATTCGATTAATTATGTATTTTGATTTATTTTTAATACCCATTCATATCCCTTACTTGTCCCTTTGATCATCCGTTTTACCCTTTTTATTATACTTTTTCGGATACTTTTGAGCATTCTCTTTTAAATTCTCATTTTTATCCTCATTTGGATAATAACTGGCATGACTCTGAGGTTGACTATTCCTATATGGCACATGCTGAGGGAAGTAATTTGGTGGGGGTGGGGGATATGGAGAATATCCATAGTAACCACCTGTGGGTGCATAAGATTGAAAATGCCACTGCTGGTTTGGGTTAACAAATCTAGGATTAAAATTCGCTCTCGGTTGATACTGTCCATTATAAGAGTACCTTTTATTAAAATGCCGACCTGCGAAATCTCTGCTATCCTTATATGTATTTTTATTATCATTTTTGTACCAGCACGTTTCTAAAGTATGCAAATTTTTTTTACATAATTCGCACCATCTGCTTGATGCAGTGTCTTTTGTTTTAACTTTCAAATTGTTTATTTCGGAAGTCAAAATTTTAATTTGCTCCGCGCTTTCCATATTTAATTTTAACAATTTGTCCAAATTTTCCTCAGTGGAGGTTTTTGTAATCGAATTAATTTCCTTTGATGCAACTTGATTGTATGCATCTTCCATTTGTTTCGCAAATTTACATGCGTCGTTGAAATTTTTCGGCGCCATTCTTCGAATGTCCAAACTTAAATCTGCCCTAACTGATTCTAAAAATCTTGTGAATTTTATCATTTCAAATAAACTACCATTACCGTTGTCAATATTTTGGCCACTTTTATCTAGGTAAAGTTTTGCAGCCGCATTGAATTCACTGATAAAATCAGCGATAGCCTGCGCAGGTTTTTGCCTAAGAGAAAAAAAATTGCTTTGAGCCGCAGAAAAACTTGTTTTAGTAGAAAAAGTATGGATTAATTTTTCTTTAAATTTACCATAGTCTTTTTCTGTATTAAGATTTTCTTCGTTAGCTAATTTATCTCTAGCACTACCGACTAATTTCGTTTTCAAGAGCGCAAGTTTCGAAACATTCTCTAATTCCGTTTGTTTAATTAGATTATCGAATTTGTTCAAAAAAAATTTAATATTCGACTCTTTCTTTCCGTCAAAGACGGGGATACAATTCAACAGCGTATCAACACTAGGTTGAGTCATTGTATTCTTTTTAGTTTTTTGTAGCGAATAATTTAGAGAAATAATTTTATTTTTCTGTCTTCTGGTTTTAACTCCAGAGGTATTTAAATCTACACTTCTCCTTTTAAATTTTCGCTTATTGTTGGGCATAACCTTTTAACAGAATATTTCTGTTTATCATACTTTTTTTTTTCTATATTACCACATATGTAAGAAAATATTATAAATTGCATAAATACATAAAAACAACAACACTAAAATTTAAAAAAAATTCTTAAGAGATGAAGTTGTTTTGTATATTATTCTTTTGCACACATAAATACCCCTAAAATATTTATAATACACGTATATATAAAAAACAACATAATTTCATTTAACAGAAAAATATCTGTCTTTTTCTACAGAAAAAACAATCTTATTTTTTTTTTTTGTAAATATTGTACTACTACTTCGTAGTACGACTCATAAATTTTCTTTTGTATCAAGGTGATATAATTTCAAAAATCATGATCTATTGACATTTCAATCATTTTTATACCAGACATATTATCAAATTTTACTTATTATTCTTATTATTATTATTATTTATACAGTATATAAAAAGAAATTATTTTTACAAATGTGTTATCTGTGATGTGCATGCCATTATTTCTCAATGGTAACTGAGATCCAACCACAAGAGAAAAGAGAGAAAAACAAAACAAAATTGTAATTCCTAAATTTACCTATTATAAATCCCAGAATTATTTTTTTCATTTCCTTTTTGTTTTGTTTTTGCTAACATATATTATTCATTTTATTTATATAAAATTATTATATGTGTGTCATTATTGTCACAATAATAAAATTAATTTTAATAAAATTTTAATCAATTAAACTTAAATACCTACAATATCTCTAAAATTGTGACATTAAAATAATACTTAAATTTATTTTCCTTTATTATTATTATTATTATTATTATTATTATTTCTAATGACCTCAGATGAACGTTCCTGAGTCATAGCACCATTTTACTATGTAATGACCTCAGATGATCGTTCCTGAGTAATAGCACCATTTTACTAATGAAGGGGGGATGCTGGACAGATAATTACACCTGTTTATTTTCTATTAAATTTATATCCAAAATTGTTAATTGGTCCAAATCATCCAAGCAACCTCATAGGAAATTGGTATATAATTTTATATACCTTAGATAAATTCAAATAATATAAGTGATCGTATTTACCTAAATTCTAGTAGAAGAGCAACGCGAAGCATTAATAAAATTAAATTATAATTCGCGTCAAAATGTAATTATTAAATTTGAATAATTACGAATAAAATTAAGAGTTTGCGTTGTGAATTATTTAGACGAACTCTTCCACTTATGAATTAAACTAAAATTAAAACTATAAAAATAAATTGACACACTTTAAATATTATTAATTAAATAATTACAGAAACTTTTTAAAACTTGATTTAATATTTTATTTACATTGAACACAACTATATACAGAAAAACACAATATTAATTCAAAAAATAGAAAGCAATACTTTTGTTTGCTTCTCATTATTTTAAGTATATTTATTCTTTAAAAGAAAGACAATATTTTCATATACTCTAATTATTATAATTGTTTCTTTTTTGCTAAAAGAATAATTCTCTTTCATTTTAAAATTACCATAATTTTATTTAATTATTGGTTTTGTCGGATCTCAGATTACTCTCTACCATAAAATATCAGAAAAGTATTTTTTATGATTTTTCATATGATCTTAAGTGGTAAAAGAAAATGTTTAAAATAGTACCTTTTTTTTATATACGGGATGGTGGCCTTTATTCATCAAATTCAGAGTTGTCGCGTTGCTTGGGATCATATTCTTTTGTCATCCTGAATTCGCTTTGTAACAGAGCGGCAACATCGAGATGGCAGGATGCAAAGCTACGGACCTCTGTAGAATAATCCTCTTTGTTTTAACATCAGGAAGACATCCTCAATTTGGCTTGCTTAGGCTCACTCCGATAAGTACATCAGGAAGACATCCTCAATTAGGCTTGATTAGGCTCGCTCCGATATGTACATCAGGGAGACATCCTGAATTAGGCTTGATTAGGCTCGATCCGATATGTACATCAGGGAGACATCCTGAATTAGGCTTGATTAGGCTCGCTCCGATATGTACATCTCGCCGGGGCAGTACTAGGGCTTTCGGGACTCATTGCATGGGCTTTCAGGAGAGCTCCTGCGTCCTCTACATCTTTTTTCAGACTCTCTTTTTTAAACCTTATTCTTCTTGCACACCAGCTCCTGCAGTGGGTGGAACTATTTTTGTCTAGTCCACTGTTATTGGATGTGAGAAGATTTTTTATTATACTTCGATAGGCCTATTAGCTAACAGTCTGCAAATGGCCCCTTACATATACTTTAATATTATTATCCGCCTTAAAGTTTGGGTGGTCTGAAAAGTCATAAATTTATCCCAACACTTTTATTGAGGCCATAAATTGATTCCAACGTTTTTATGATTTTACGATTTCTAATTATACACCACTTTCCATTGGCTTGTCATAAAACGACACCATGGCGTCTGGCTATTGTTGTTGTCTGAGATCCGAACTCCATTCAACATTATACATTCATTTTACAATACAACAATTTTTTTAAAAAATATATATTTAATATTTAAAATCAACTTAATAATTTTTGTATGAACTTACACTCTTATTTTACTTAAATATATAAACATTATAATTTTACACTCATAATTATATTTTATAAAAAATATTTATACAAACAGAAATAACAAATTACGCAATTTTACTTTGATTTAACCAACATGGTGCGGGAACATATCATAGTTATATGTTGCCCAGCATCTCTCCCGGTGTCAGAAAAAAAAAATAAAAACTGATTGCTGGTTTTAATTTTTTTTTTGTAAAGCATAAAAGAATGTCTGTGTCCATATGACTGTGTATCTACACAGTTTTTGAGCTAAGACTGTAAAGTTCCATTATCAATGGTTCTAGTATATTTTATAAGAAGTTCTATTTTTTCATAACAGAAAGTTCAACACATGATAGCATAGTTGTCTGTTGACATTCACATTTATAGAAGACCTCTGTACTGACAATCAGACGTCTTTCTCGAAGCCTTTTTTCTTTACCACACACATGTTTACTAATTTTGTAACTTTACAGTTTAAGTGCCCAAAATACATTCAAAGCTATAATTTTGTCTGAAACTAATATGCCGAAATAAACCTAATTACAAGAAAAATAATGGCATACGCATTTGACATATTATTTCATCACATACAACCTTATGACACAGTGTATCATTTAAAACACATTTTATACTGAATAAAAGTAAATACAATGCTTGTAATATGACATGTTATATTTTCACATAATTAATCCGATGTATTCAAATTATAATCAGAAAAATATTGTATACAAACTGGTTACATTATTTTATTTATTTGTTACTTCTAACATGTATGATATGTCAAAATATACAAGCTATTTCATCTCCTTTAATATATCATTACGCAATGCTCTCCACCTTTACCCGATACGAGAAAAAAAAAGAAGAAGGAGGAGAGGAGAATAAAACCAGTTATTTTGACCGTCACCGATCCTCCCGAAAAGTGGGGGTTGGTCAAGCTACTAATCCCTTTCTGCGAGGTGATTAGTGCTGTGACAAAATTTTACGACTTCAAAAAGTAAGTATTTAAAACCATTTCATGCTTGTAATTACCGTATTAATTAGTATAATTTCTTGATATACTTTCTTCTTAACTCACTGTGCATGCCTGTATGTAATTTTAAACATAATCTATGCATAAACAGTGTATGTATTTGTATCGTATCTAACGTAATCCTTCTGCTTTTTTTTTATTATTTTGCAGGGGAAAAATGGCGATTTTAGCATTTGAATTCTCCTGCCTCATACTACAACTGAAGCGAGGGTGGCTGTTTATGCCGTCAGGTTCAAATCTAAACCAAATTGCCTTTCAGGATTTAAAAAAAATGCATATAATTTTCTTTAACTGATTACATTGTATATTTTTAGACCTTTCTAACAAACACCAATTTTGATTCATGATATTGTTTACTATTAAAATGTAAACAACACGGAAATATGACTTCTACAGCCTCTCAAAAATGCAAAATATGCATTACGCTGACCTTAAAAATGCACCTTCATTTAATACTGTTAAATAGTGTTGTCAGAAAATGCCATTGACGAAGAAGAGAACAATTTTTTTGTTTTAAATTATTATTTATTTAGCCAACAATTCTATCTTAAAAGATTGTTAAATTTTCATATTTATTTATTTTTTACTGAATGAAATAAAAATTTATTTATTCAAAATTTTATTTATCATTAACATTCCGTATGTGAATTCTAATGTCTAAAATTTAATGATATGTTTAAAAAAAGTAAAAGATACCAAATTATTATTATTAATCAAACATTAATAATTATTATTTAATTATAAAAAAATGTTATTAATACACTTGTATGATTTTAAAAATACAAAAGCAAATGATAATTACTACGTAAAATCGTATGTAGTAACCCATGAGTACTCGGCCGAACCAAAGAATTTCTGCCAGCAGAAAAGAATCTTTGTATACTCATAAATATCTACACCCAATTGTTACAGATTAAGTTTTTTAAAAATAATTACTGTATGTACTATAAAAAAAATTAAGTAAATAAATTTATTAAGCCATACTACATATTTTAATAAAAATAAGGCCAATATATATAAAGATATTTATTTATTTATTTTGTTTCCTTATGTTAAATTGGCCAAATTATATATAAAAAAAAAAAAAAATTATGAACTCACACACTCAAATTTATCAATCCTATGCATATTTATATGTGTTAAATTTAGAATTGCATTTAATTCTAAGGGAAAGTAAAGAGAAAAAAAAATGCTTAAATTCTAAAATAACATAAATTTATAAAATATTTCGTTAAAAAAAAAAAAAATCTAATTTCTATCTGATTTCAGCAAGATGTCATTTAATATTTATATTAAATAATTTTGCTAATACATTTTATTAATTATTAAATTTGCATATTTTTATATATACAATAAAAATATAATAGTCTTACATAAAATTTTACACTACAACAATGTTATTAATTAATTTAACTTGAATTTAAGCCTACTTTAATTCTAATTGAATACCGTTAATAAAAGTAAATTAGCTTATCAAGTTAAATATAATATAAACTATGTTTGTCTAGTGTTAATTTTGCTGAAAATTCCATAGATTTTAACTGTAAATGCTAATTGCTATACCTTTTGTTATTTATTTTGAAAACAACACCAACTTATATTTTTATTTATTATTTTTTTATTAAATCTAGGAACTATACACTGAGCTAGACACTCCATAAATGTGTAAAACCTAAAAATCAAAAGTTTTCCTAAATAAAACTCAAAATGCTGCTTTTTCCAATATAATATTACTAATTTTATTGTTTCTGAGCATAACATCTAGTAATTATACCATACTTAATTTTTTCTTCGATTCCTTTTTCAGCCAAGAATCCTGAAATTAATGCCTAAGTGATGACTATATATTGATGAATTGATAAATAATTTTTCTACAAATATTTTGTTGGTGTTGATGCATACCCAGCCGTAAACCAAAATTGCACCCTATACAGAAAGCCTTTGGTGAGAAAATTTTAATTTTACTTCAATTATTTATTTGTGTAATTTTTTTACAATAATTTTGTGTGCAATCATATTGAAATAACTTGCCTTGTCCATTGTTATACATATATATGTTTTTTAAAAAACCAGTGTGCTACACCAAAATCCTTTTTTTTTTTTTTTTTTTTTTTTTTTTTTAACACTTTTGTTCATAAAACTTATCCCTGCTGTCTAAATTCTAGACTTTAGCATATAAGTTGTAATTGATCTACCGGAATAAATCTTAGTACTTTTTGCATATTTTATTATATTTAGGCTTATAGCTGACCGCTATCCTAATATAGAGTGCACTAATAATTTATTCCTTGTCAACCATATATTTATATAAGAAAAATATATACATATATGAGTATGCTATAAAGCTGTTCTAACTACCCTGATCCTATAGCTTACACCTACTCATTTTAAAGAGTAATTCTGAAATTCTGTCATCTAAATTGTAAGGCTATTAGCAAAGGCTACCCTTATAGAAGACAGAAAAAATTCTCTCTCTTTTTTTTTTTTTTTTTTTTTTTTTTTGAAAATTACTCCAACATTATTTACTATTAAATTAATTAAGTTTTAATGGTATTTGGCTTTGTTAAGATTTTATATTTTCTAATTCATATTCGAAGAAAAATATATATATAACTTTTGCCTGGAGATAAATATTTCACTTCTCCATTGAAGTTTTGTGAAGCACATTACATAATTTTATAAGTATGTTTTCGGGTGCGCCCTGCACATTTGCTCAATATTGTAACCCTGAGACAAATTGGCGTTCCCATGTTCCTATCCTTTCTTATTATTATTTTGAATTTTAAAAAGGCAAGTTATTAATTTTGTTTCAATTTTTTTTACCTAAAAGAGAAAAAATTATTTTTAAATTTTGAAAATTTTTTTTAAATTTTTAAATTCGATTAATTATGTATTTTGATTTATTTTTAATACCCATTCATATCCCTTACTTGTCCCTTTGATCATCCGTTTTACCCTTTTTATTATACTTTTTCGGATACTTTTGAGCATTCTCTTTTAAATTCTCATTTTTATCCTCATTTGGATAATAACTGGCATGACTCTGAGGTTGACTATTCCTATATGGCACATGCTGAGGGAAGTAATTTGGTGGGGGTGGGGGATATGGAGAATATCCATAGTAACCACCTGTGGGTGCATAAGATTGAAAATGCCACTGCTGGTTTGGGTTAACAAATCTAGGATTAAAATTCGCTCTCGGTTGATACTGTCCATTATAAGAGTACCTTTTATTAAAATGCCGACCTGCGAAATCTCTGCTATCCTTATATGTATTTTTATTATCATTTTTGTACCAGCACGTTTCTAAAGTATGCGAATTTTTTTTACATAATTCGCACCATCTGCTTGATGCAGTGTCTTTTGTTTTAACTTTCAAATTGTTTATTTCGGAAGTCAAAATTTTAATTTGCTCCGCGCTTTCCATATTTAATTTTAACAATTTGTCCAAATTTTCCTCAGTGGAGGTTTTTGTAATCGAATTAATTTCCTTTGATGCAACTTGATTGTATGCATCTTCCATTTGTTTCGCAAATTTACATGCGTCGTTGAAATTTTTCGGCGCCATTCTTCGAATGTCCAAACTTAAATCTGCCCTAACTGATTCTAAAAATCTTGTGAATTTTATCATTTCAAATAAACTACCATTACCGTTGTCAATATTTTGGCCACTTTTATCTAGGTAAAGTTTTGCAGCCGCATTGAATTCACTGATAAAATCAGCGATAGCCTGCGCAGGTTTTTGCCTAAGAGAAAAAAAATTGCTTTGAGCCGCAGAAAAACTTGTTTTAGTAGAAAAAGTATGGATTAATTTTTCTTTAAATTTACCATAGTCTTTTTCTGTATTAAGATTTTCTTCGTTAGCTAATTTATCTCTAGCACTACCGACTAATTTCGTTTTCAAGAGCGCAAGTTTCGAAACATTCTCTAATTCCGTTTGTTTAATTAGATTATCGAATTCGTTCAAAAAAAATTTAATATTCGACTCTTTCTTTCCGTCAAAGACGGGGATACAATTGAACAGCGTATCAACACTAGGTTGAGTCATTGTATTCTTTTTAGTTTTTTGTAGCGAATAATTTAGAGAAATAATTTTATTTTTCTGTCCTCTGGTTTTAACTCCAGAGGTATTTAAATCTACACTTCTCCTTTTAAATTTTCGCTTATTGTTGGGCATAACCTTTTAACAGAATATTTCTGTTTATCATACTTTTTTTTTCTATATTACCACATATGTAAGAAAATATTATAAATTGCATAAATACATAAAAACAACAACACTAAAATTTAAAAAAAATTCTTAGGAGATGAAGTTGTTTTGTAGATTATTCTTTTGCACACATAAATACCCATAAAATATTTATAATACACGTATATATAAAAAACAACATAATTTCATTTAACAGAAAGATATCTGTCTTTTTCTACAGAAAAAACAATCTTATTTTTTTTTTTTTTTTTTGTAAATATTGTACTACTACTTCGTAGTACGACTCATAAATTTTCTTTTGTATCAAGGTGATATAATTTCAAAAATCATGATCTATTGACATTTCAATCATTTTTATACCAGACATATTATCAAATTTTACTTATTATTCTTATTATTATTATTATTTATACAGTATATAAAAAGAAATTATTTTTACAAATGTGTTATCTGTGATGTGCATGCCATTATTTCTCAATGGTAACTGAGATCCAACCACAAGAGAAAAGAGAGAAAAAAAAAACAAAATTGTAATTCCTAAATTTACCTATTATAAATCCCAGAATTATTTTTTTCATTTCCTTTTTGTTTTTTTTTTTTGCTAACATATATTATTCATTTTATTTATATAAAATTATTATATGTGTGTCGTTATTGTCACAATAATAAAATTAATTTTAATAAAATTTTAATCAATTAAACTTAAATACCTACAATATCTCTAAAATTGTGACATTAAAATAATACTTAAATTTATTTTCCTTTATTATTATTATTATTATTATTATTATTATTTCTAATGACCTCAGATGAACGTTCCTGAGTCATAGCAACATTTTACTATGTAATGACCTCAGATGATCGTTCCTGAGTCATAGCACCATTTTACTAATGAAGGGGGGATGCTGGACAGATAATTACACCTGTTTATTTTCTATTAAATTTATATCCAAAATTGTTAATTGGTCCAAATCATCCAAGCAACCTCATAGCAAATTGTTATATAATTTTATATACCTTAGATAAATTCAAATAATATAAGTGATCGTATTTACCTAAATTCTAGTAGAAGAGCAACGCGAAGCATTAATAAAATTAAATTATAATTCGCGTCAAAATGTAATTATTAAATTTGAATAATTACGAATAAAATTAAGAGTTTGCGTTGTGAATTATTTAGACGAACTCTTCCACTTATGAATTAAACTAAAATTAAAACTATAAAAATAAATTGACACACTTTAAATATTATTAATTAAATAATTACAGAAACTTTTTAAAACTTGATTAAATATTTTATTTACATTGAACACAACTATATACAGAAAAACACAATATTAATTCAAAAAATAGAAAGCAATACTTTTGTTTGCTTCTCATTATTTTAAGTATATTTATTCTTTAAAAGAAAGACAATATTTTCATATACTCTAATTATTATAATTGTTTCTTTTTTGCTAAAAGAATAATTCTCTTTCATTTTAAAATTACCATAATTTTATTTAATTATTGGTTTTGTCGGATCTCAGATTACTCTCTACCATAAAATATCAGAAAAGTATTTTTTATGATTTTTCATATGATCTTAAGTGGTAAAAGAAAATGTTTAAAATAGTACCTTTTTTTTATATACGGGATGGTGGCCTTTATTCATCAAATTCAGAGTTGTCGCGTTGCTTGGGATCATATTCTTTTGTCATCCTGAATTCGCTTTGTAACAGAGCGGCAACATCGAGATGGCAGGATGCAAAGCTACGGACCTCTGTAGAATAATCCTCTTTGTTTTAACATCAGGAAGACATCCTCAATTTGGCTTGCTTAGGCTCACTCCGATAAGTACATCAGGAAGACATCCTCAATTAGGCTTGATTAGGCTCGCTCCGATATGTACATCAGGGAGACATCCTGAATTAGGCTTGATTAGGCTCGCTCCGATATGTACATCAGGGAGACATCCTGAATTAGGCTTGATTAGGCTCGCTCCGATATGTACATCTCTCCGGGGCAGTACTAGGGCTTTCGGGACTCATTGCATGGGCTTTCAGGAGAGCTCCTGCGTCCTCTACATCTTTTTTCAGACTCTCTTTTTTAAACCTTATTCTTCTTGCACACCAGCTCCTGCAGTGGGTGGAACTATTTTTGTCTAGTCCACTGTTATTGGATGTGAGAAGATTTTTTATTATACTTCGATAGGCCTATTAGCTAACAGTCTGCAAATGGCCCCTTACATATACTTTAATATTATTATCTGCCTTAAAGTTTGGGTGGTCTGAAAAGTCATAAATTTATCCCAACACTTTTATTGAGGCCATAAATTGATTCCAACGTTTTTATGATTTTACGATTTCTAATTATACACCACTTTCCATTGGCTTGTCATAAAACGACACCATGGCGTCTGGCTATTGTTGTTGTCTGAGATCCGAACTCCATTCAACATTATACATTCATTTTACAATACAACAATTTTTTAAAAAAATATATATTTAATATTTAAAATCAACTTAATAATTTTTGTATGAACTTACACTCTTATTTTACTTAAATATATAAACATTATAATTTTACACTCATAATTATATTTTATAAAAAATATTTATACAAACAGAAATAACAAATTACGCAATTTTACTTTGATTTAACCAACATGGTGCGGGAACATATCATAGTTATATGTTGCCCAGCACACATCTTTGCTTTTAGGTTTCGATATATTCGCATAATATCGTTGCTGCTTGAATTTATAAAATATTTAATTTTCCTGGTTACCTGTAATAGAATTCAATGCAGTTTTCATTATTTGGTGTTGAATTTAAATTAAATTCGTTAGAATAGTTTCGCTCTTTAGAGCTAAGTATAATAAATATGCCCATTATGCCGGTGATAATTTAGTTACCATGAATAAACTTCTTGGTGAACTGTTTATTGAAGTATTTATATAAATACCGTAGTGTAATTTAGCAGTTGCTATTCAAGAGATATTTGGTTGAAAATGATAGTTAATATTACTAGAATTATTCGAAATTGCATAACCTATATTTTATAATGTATGAGTGATCAAGATTTAATTTTAATTAATTTTCATTCCAGGAACATTTAGAGAAATAATTATAAGCAGGTTGAAATATCTCAGAAATTCTATTTACTGTTTTAAAATTTATACTCAAGAAAATCTGCTATAGAAAAAATATTTTCATTTTGTAAAATAATAATAAAATAATAATTTTTAATTTTCGCAATCAGTTCTATAAAACCCTAATCATCTTATTGCTTTGCTTTGTCAATCTTTTTTTCTTTTTCCCTTTTTTATGATTATATTTTCAAAATTTTATTATCTGTTTTATTTTTCATTCAGTTGCCATTTTTTAAATTTTCAATTACTATAATTTTGAAAGTTACAGTACCGATGAAGAAGATGAAATTACAAAAATTCCATTACTTTGCATTAACGTAATTTAAAAGAATCCAGTAATCCGGTTACAAATTTGCAGTATTGAATTTTGCGAAAGGATACGCTTTCTGATTATCGTAATTTGATTTAATTTAGTTGTGTCTTTCGATGTTGAATTTTAATGTAATTCTTAAGAATATTTTATTAGTTTAAAGATAAATTCAATAAATTTGTTCTATTTTAGAGTGATAACTAAGTTAAAGTGCCTACACTTACAGATATTCGTGATAAAGTGTTTGATAACGTATTTTAATTATTGCTGCAATTTTATTCCGAAATGATGTTTCAATTACATAGTAAGTAATCGTTATTATTGCTAGATATGTTTAAAATTGAATAAGTTATATCATGTAGAGTAATATTATAGTGTAACATTTATCGATTTTTAATATATTTAATAATGAGTATTACAGATACAGTGTTTTGGATTTTTATTAAAAACGATAATCTGCAAGAGATATAGGGGCCGTGGTGATGGAATTCACTTTCATGGTGGAGGTCTTTCTATGAGAACTTAACCGTTAGAGGAGAAGGTTCAAATACCGGCTACCACTTTTGTTTTCAATCTAGATCCTACAATTTTCAAAATTAATAAAAGTAAAAGTGACAGCAGGGTACCTTGACATGTTTTACAGCTGTTTAGAAAGAAAAAAAATCCATTTAAAAGGCGTTTTCTTTTTACAAACAGCAAAGTTCCGAAAATCTGCAAATTTTGAGTTTTGAAAATGGGGTTTAAATACGGGCTACCTAAGTTTTTTCCAAAAGATTCACACAATTAGTCCTAACGTGAATTATTTAGCTATAAGAGCATTATGTTAATAAATTTTATTGATTAATAACATTCCTTATGCACAGAAAAAAATACGTAAATTTTAATAAAAAAGAATTTTCGTCAAATTTATAATAATCTTAATGACTCTCTCTGACAGTCTTCCTTCCATTATGTTTCTAGTTTTGTTTTTTAACGTGTAAAAACAGCTTGCTGCTTGAAATGATAATAATTTTATCTGAAAAAAATCACAAACACAATAATCACCCTCTGCATCGGTGCGGTCGCTATGGACACACATATCGCATTCTTAACATTGAACCCAGAGTCCCCTAGCCCATTCTTGTTCGCTGTGAAAGCACCCTCGCAGATGATGCAAATTGCATCATTTCACTTGTTTAAAATCCAATTTTTTCCCCTTTCGGCTGATTTTTCTTCATGTTTACCTCCGTCTTTTTCTTCTTTCTCTTCACATTTATTGCAGGCAATTTTGTAATGTCCAACATAGCTTTTTTGTGCAGTGATCAGGTAACCAGTGTCACTTCTGAAAACTTGCGACCACGGTTTTTTTTTTTTTTTTTTTTTTTTTTTATAGTGTAAAATGGAACTGAAAATATTTTTAAACTATTTAAATTTATTTATTAATTATGAAACTATTTAAATTAATTTATTTTCCTCCTCTTCAAGCAGTGAAAACCCAGAGAGGTCTAAATACCGGCTAACCGGTATTTGGACCACTCTAGGTAGCCGGTATTCGGACCACTCCTATATTTATGTTAAAACCGGTATTACTCATTCATATTGCAAAATGCCAAAGAATTGTGTGCGGCAATAGAGAGATAAATATGTCTAGAAAATAATTTCATCCCCAATTCAAGCCAATATACGATCAATATATTTTTAAAAAATGAGAAACACATATATGAAAAACTTTTGATGTCTCAGATTACGTCGTTTTGACACTTTTGCATTTGCTGTTTGTTAATGAGACAGACTTCAGCAAAGTACTTTTAGTAACTTTCTTTTCTCAATTAAAGTTTCAAACTTTGCCTATCGCCGCTGGACTGCGCTGCTCTCAGTTCTCGAAACACCTAGTAGCCGATATTTGAACCTTCCCCTCTATTTACGAAAGATTAAAAGAAAACCTACCCCGGGTAAAAAAAATAAAATAAAATAACAATAAGAAACAAAAAATTGTCAAAACAAATTTTTGTGTGATTTTAGTTTGCTTTAACAAAATATATATATATATTATAACTAAGAATATCTGCTACAGAAAACTTATTTTAAATTTTAGAAAACAGGATATATTTAATATTCTGGAATTTAGTTATCTGAAACATGAAAAAAATATATCTTTATTTTGCCAACTCTTTATTAAAATGATTTTCGTCTCTTTCATTTTAAATTCAGTTGCTTTGAAATTTGAATATCAAAAATTTATTTTCAATTACTATAACTTTGAAATCGGCAGTTAATGTCGAATGGATAAGATTACAAAAATGCCCCCCCCCCCATTATTGCAATTTAACATAATCCAATAACACATGCATCGCCTTTCGGGATTAAATTTTTCTGATTAATGTAATTCGACTGAATTCAAATGTCGTTATTTCTTGTCGATTTTTAATGTAATTTGAAACTCTCGGTTCAGTTCTAAATATGGTAAATATATCTCAGCATTCGAGTTAAATTCAATTCAGTTGCTAGTGTTTAAAATTTACTTATCAAACTGCTTGATGATATATTTAGTTTAAAGAAGTTGTGTATTTCGAAAAGAGTGATTAACATAAAGGGTTTGAGATAAATGTTAATTTTTCTTGAAATTGCTTAAATTACGTTAGACAATCCAAACTTATGAAAGTGTTGAAGTTGATATATTTATATGTTTTCACTGTCTAGGCCCAATATATATTATAAATATACAGTGTGTCCACATATAAACGAACCGACCTTTATTTTCGAAACCTTTGGCCCTAGATGCATACTTCCAATTACAAAAATGGTTTAAATAAGGTAAAGAACTATTTTTAAAGCGATCTGGGTCAATAAAAACATTTATTAAAATATTACGAAATTTAAATTTTTATACGGTCCCCCGGTCCTATAAGTGATATTTAGTAAAAATTTACTGTGACACTAACAAGTAAGACAAAAAAAAATCCCATTCATCTAACATTAAAATTGACCGAGTTATGAAACTTTGAAATTCATGAGTTACACCACTTTTTTGCATATCAAAACAGATGATTTCAGCCATGCTTTTGTGGGTCGTATATAAAGTAATTAAACTTATTTGACGGTATCTGCGCTTTGAAAGAAATTGTACAACTATTACGAATGAGTTAACTTAAGTTTCAGATTAGTTAAAATAACTGTATTTTAACATATGTTTTATTTTGTAAGGATTTGAGGCTAAGACTTCTTTTAAAAAAAATTATGTTATTTTCATAAGGTTTTATTTAACTTGCAAAGATCATCTTTCCAGTTTAAAATTTGTAACCCACTTTCAAATGCCCGATCGAAGTTAAATTTTACATACGGACTTAAATCCGATGGCAATGTAACATTAATGATTTTCGACGCTTACCATCTTATACATATATTAGTGGATAACACAAAAAAATTCGGACAGATTACCGTCAACAAGTTTAAGAAAGAGTTTTAGATTAGACAACATAAAACTGCGAGGGTTGTGTTTTTTAACTTTTATAATTACGTTTTATGTATTTTTTAATGCTGGATAAAAAAAAATACCTTCGCTTTTAACCATCATGTCAGGATTTTTCGGAAATCGCAAATTTCAAGGTTAAAAAATAGCGAAAAATCTGATACTATAAAATAGATGTAAGACTTTTTTATTCAGTTTAATTTTATTTAATTCAATAATTTATTTAATTTTTGGCTTATACTGGGTTTCTTACAGCTAAAGAGCTCAGGGGTCCAATGAGGTTGGGAGGGGAGGGGGTCAATTTTACCCTGAGCTTTTTAATTTCGAAATTTGCGATTTGAAAAAAATCCTGACATGATGGTTTAAAATGAAGGTCATTTTCGGATTCAACGCTAAAAAATACATAAGAATCAATTTTCAAAAGCTGAAAAACATGGCATAACCCAAAATTTGAAAAACAGCCGGCATTGTAACGGCATTTAAGAATATGTATATTTTGTAAAGAATTGAGGCTGTTGTTTTTCATCCTTTTATTTAACAAAATTTCTGTTATTGTTATCCTCTTATATGTTCAGTACAAATTGTAGGTTTTGCAGTAATATGTCAGAATGATTAAAGATTTCAAATTTATATTGCAATGCTAATTTTACTCTCAACCAGTTCTTTAATATATCTCACGAAGTTATATTTCTACTAAATTTGTGAATGACCCCTAATTTGCAGCAAAAAATATGATCCATTCTTTAAACAGCTATTACTCGGTCAATTTTAATCGTAGAAAAACGGAACTTTTTTTGCCTTAATTATTAGTGTAACACGAAAATTTTACTAAATATAACTTATAGGACCGGGGGACCGTATAAAAATTTAGATTCTGTAATTCTTCACAAAATTGTTTCTTCGCTTCAAACTTTTTTTATCTTAACTCTGCACTTAATTTTGACCACTTTTGTAATTGGAAGTATGCATCTAGGACCAACGGTTGCGAAAATAAAGGTCTGTCAGATTATACGTGGACACACTGTATATATAGACATGGAGGAAGTTCGGGTATTATGGAATACAATTTTATTTTTATTCGTAAGTTAACATAAAAAAAAATGAGATTGCTGAAAAGTTAGAACAGAACAAACTTTGACTACTTCTTAACACGTTTTTAATGCGTTTAAAATAGTAGAAAAAATACATATCATAATTTAGTTTCTAAAAAAAGTTACACTTTTCGGATAATGACAACCAGTCGGGGAATATGCAATAGGCTCATAAGGAATTTTAAAATTGCAAGAAAACCCACGATTTAAAAAAATAACCCAAATTATTTAATGAGTAAACTTTAGTACATCACCCATAAATCATGAGATTCTTTGAAAAATTGTTTTGATTTTTAAACTCGTCTTGAAACAGTTGTTTAGCTGATATTCCGTATTGCCCGACACAGCATCTTAACATAAACATAAAAAGCATAAGCTCTTCAATCGTCAACAAGTTTGCTTTAAGAAAAACTGACTAACTTAGCAATAAATATAAGTGTTCAATTTTATACTGAACTTTGTTAACATCACTGGCAATGGAATTTAAAAATTAATATGAATTTTATACAATTTACCTGCAAAAAACAGTAAAAATTGAGAATAGGATTTTATTTCACTGTGTCTCTCCAACAACAGGTATCAAAACACAACTGAGGACAGTGCCTTATGAGAGTATTAGGAAGTCGTATGGTAGATTTACGCTTGGCTGCAACACCGTATGCGCTCGATTTTGAAGTATTCCCTGCAGTCCGATCATTCCATAATACCAGAACATCCTCTCTATATATGTGGCATTCTCACAAAATTTTGAATTTGGGAAAAAAAATCTGACAAAATTAAACTTGCTAAAATAACATTTTAATCTGATAGAATGCCTTAATGATTCAAAATAAAGAAAAAATGGTCAGCAACGAAATTTTTTTTATTTAACTGAGGCTTAATTTAAACATGCGAGTTTAATTTTCCTTAACATTTCACCACTATAAATTTTTATTTTTTTCTAAATTTTTACTTATAATGAATTTGCATAGTACCTACAGGACATTCAAATAAGAAACAATAACAATGTAGTACTTTTAATACAGAATTTTGGTATAACATTGTCTTAAAGTGGTGTTAAAGAAGGGATGGTAAGGTAAAAAAAGGGATGGTATTGGAAAAAAAGGACGAAATGGTAAAAAAAGGGACGGTAAGGATGGAACGGTAAGGAAAATTACCACCTAGTTTTAGGAAAATCATGTTAAGACTAAGTGATAGCCACAATGTTCATTGGTTTTTAGAAACAGTTGTTAAAATTGGATTAAATGATTTTTTTTTATTTACCTCGAAAGTGCAGGAATAAACCTTGGGGACGGTGAAACTACCAATAAAGCCACGATGCTTGAAATTGATATTTAAATGCTGATTTAAATTCTACAGTAAATTTCCTGCCAAAGAATTTTAGACATTATTTTTCTAGCATACTTCTACATGAGAAAAAATTTGAAAAAAATTCTGTGGCTGCATCTGAAATGATTTTCTGTATAATTTTAGAAGAGGGATGGTAAGGAATCTAAAACCCAGTGACAGAGTTTAAAAAATAATAACAACCCTAAAAATGTGTGTAAGTTAATTTTTAGCTACATATTTATATAAAACAATAGTTCCAGTTTTAGAAAAAAATTACATTGAATTATTTTTGTTGAAACAATTTTATCCAGACAGCTCAAAACTTAAAAATCAGCATCAGGGACACGGGACGGTATAGGAGTTTTCCAGGTGTTTGGATCCCCAACATCGTCAAAAACTTATTTATCTCGTTAATATTGTTGTGCAATCATGCAATGGGATGTTTTCTCGTAAATGAAATAAAAAAAAAATACAAAAAAGTGCATTAAAATAAAAATTATTATTTAGGGACATGAAAGTTAAAAGATTGTGAGAATGCCCCATATATCAGGATGCGAGTTTCAAATATCTCGCTTTATCAGGAAAATCAAATTTTGTGAAATCACGAAAACCCTCTGATTGCATCGATTGATTTTCATTGTAAACCAAGATTTTACAATACCAGAAATACACAGTAAAACTAGTTCTTTTGCAGATTACAGTGTTTTTTCGATGCAAATTCACCAATAGAATACATTAATAGAAATAACTCTTTTTTTTTGGGGGGGGGAGGGATAATGCAAGTTTTGAAACTCACGTCCTCACATACAAACAGACTAAAATGCCTCAGAAGTGTTATTTGCTGATCGGTCAGTTTAGGATTTACTTTGGAGGAACGAAATATTTTGTATGCATGTATGTATGACGCATTCTCACAGTCTTTGAACTTTTAAGTACTTGAATAATAATTTTTTTTATTTTAGTACATAGTCTTGGTTTTTTTATATCTTATACTGGAAAACATCCCATTGCATGACTGCGTAACAATATTAACGAGATAAATAATTTTTGGACGATGTTGGGAGTTCAAATATACCACGACATTCCTTACCGTCCCATATCCCTGATGCTGATTTTTAAGTTTTGAGCTCTCTGTATAAAATTGTTTCAATAAAAGGAATTCGATGTAATTTTTATTCCAAAACTGGGACTATTGTTTTATATAAATATGTAGCAAAAACTTTAACACCGCCCTTGGGTTTTGGATTCCTTACTGTCCGTCTTGCTAAAATTATACAGAAAATCACTTCAGATGCAGCCACAGAATTTTTTTCAGTTTTTTTCTCATGCAGAAATATGCTAGAGAAAGAATGGCTAAAATTCTTTGACAGGAAATTTACTGCAGAATTTAAATCAGCATTTAAATACCAATTTCAAGCATCGTGGCTTTATTGGTACTCTTACCGTCTCCAGGGTTTATTTCTGCCCTTTTCGAGGTAAATTGATTTTTTTTTTTTATGTTTAATCCAAAATAAATAACTCTTTCTAAAAATCAATTAACATTGTGGCAATCCCTTAGTCTTAACATGATTTGCCTAAAAATAGGTGGTAATTTTCCGTACCATCTCATGCTAGCCATTTTTCCCCTTGCCGTCTCTTTTTTCCTACACCGTACCCTTTTTTCTTTGCCGTTCCTTCTTTAATACCTCTTTAAGACAATCTTATACCAAATTGTTTTACTAAAAATACTACCTTGTTATTATTTCTTATTTGAATGTCCTGTGAGTGCTACACAAACTCATTATAAGTAAAAATTCAGAAGAAAATAAAAAGTTATAGTGTTAAAATGGTAAGGAAAATTAAACTCGCAAGTTTAATTTAAACCTCAGTTAAATAAAAGAAATTCGCTGCTGACCATTATCTCTTTATTTTGAATCATTAAGGCATTTGTCTGTAAGTTTAAAATGTTATTCTATTAAGTTTAATTTCACCATCACCAGGTTTTTATTCCTGAAAGTTAAAAGGTTGCGAGAGTTCCTCGTATGTATGTTCATCTACCTCTGTCCAGATAACTCTAGGAAAATAAAAGTTATAGTGTTAAAATGGTAAGGAAACTTAAACTCGCAAGTTTAATTTAAACCTCAGTTAAATAAAAAAATTTCGCTGCTGACCATTTTTTCTTTATTTTGAATCATTAAGCCATTTGTCTGTAAGTTTAAAATGTTATTTTATTGAGTTTAATTTCACCATCACCTGGTTTTTATTCCTGAAAGTTAGAAGGTTGCGAGAGTTCCTCGTATGTATGTTCATCTACCTCTGTCCAGATAACCCTAGGACAAAACATTCGATTAGGTTGTCATTTACAATATATGTTTTTGTGGTATACCAAATTAGCTGTATCGTTTTTATTATAATTTGCACTATATGTTTGTTTTCAGGGACACTCAAAAGAATTCCGATATTAGGATATATTATGTTCTGTGTAGGATCATTGTTTGAAGTACATTTTAGTGAAATAATACTTCAAAAAATATATACGTTCCTTAAATGCACTACAAATATGCTTCGTATAGAACTTGGTGTGTATAGCATTTATTTGTAATTTATATCCACACACAAAATAATTTGATACATTACAGTGTGTAAAATTCGTTTTTAGACTTATATTTTAATGATGGAGTGTTATCTCGACCTTAAGGAAATTAATATACGTTATTCAAATGCGCGATAATTTTTAAACTCAATTAATTATGCATATAACTTTTAACATTCATTTACTCAGCCGCATGAAATAATTCACATACATTATTGTCTGTGAGTCACAATTACAAGAAATACGTTTTCAATTGAGGAATGTGTTTCAGCTTAGCAAAATTTTAGTTTATAATGTAATGTGTATTCTGTTTATTATGATGTTTGAGTTCTAAAGATCATATAAAAGGATGCCCTAAATAATTCAAATATAGCATCGCCTATAGGTAACAATGAGAGAAAATGCTTTTTTATTAAATTATGTGATTTTCAGTTGACAAAAATCTGTTATACTGAGCAGTACAATATATACAGAGTAAAGAGGTTGATTGTACATTCATATGGCGATACAAAAGGATGTGAATATATCATATTTTATTAACGGTAATTTTTGAAAAAACATTTAAAATTGTGTTGTGGATTTTCCAACTGAATTATACTTTAATATACTATGTCAGATGTGCAAATATACCGGGTGTCCCAAAAAGGACTGACTGATTTTAAAATTCAATAACTTCCAAACGGTGACAGATATTAAAAAAATTCTTGCAGGAGGGTTATGCATAAAGTCAAAAGTTTTATTACAGTGATTTTCGATTTTAGTTCGAATTACAAACAATAGATGGCGCTGTAAGCAATAGTCGCTAAATACAGGCTCGATATTTGGTCCTTTCTGTTGTTCCATGAAGAAAAAGGAGATGGAAATGTATTATCCGGGCCACGAAGTTCCAAAAATCGAGCCTGAATTTAGCCTCTATTGATCGCAGCGCCATCTATTGTTTGTAATTCGAACTAAAACCGAAAATCACTGTAAAAAAACTTTTGACTTTATGCATAACCCTCCTGCAAGATTTTTTTTAATATCTGTCACCGTTTGGAAGTTATTGAATTTTAAAATCAGTCAGTCCTTTTTGGGACACCCGGTATATAGATATTATCCAATGCTGCACAAAAGGTTTCGAACACATTACGTCTAACGGTAGGAGTTCCTAAAAATGCGTGTACGCATTTACGCATTTTGATGCTGAAGAAAAATTTCCTGTACTAAATGGTGTGAATGTAATATAAATAAAACTAAATGCAGGCTAGCACAAAATGATATGAGTTTATTGTATTTAAACGTAACAGTTTCATTATGTATATTTGCGCAATCATCTGAAAATATTATATGCTTATAAATCTATTCAATGTAAAAAATAATATTGAATTGAGATTTGTAGGATTTGTTTTCATTACACAATGCGAGTTCAAAATAGAAATATGTTTTGTGCAGCTGATTTTGGGGCTCCTGATCTGCTTCTTACTAGTTTATTTCTTTTATCATACTCTATTTTCCACCAGGGAATGGTAAAGCAAAAATTGTAATGTTTTTATAGGGTTTTTATAATTAAAACTAGAAAGGTAGCCCGTCAAAAATGACGGAAAATTAGATGTAAAGATATATACAACTCATGTGCAAGAATATGAGTTTTTATCGCTTGTTCCGCAGTGATAGATGAAAATAACACATTTTAAGAACGATACACATTTATGAAAATCTGTGTACAGTAGAAGACCACTAATCTGCAGAGTTTAGTTTCAAATGTTGTCCGGATTTGAGGCTTTTTGCGGTCATGTCTATTCAATCTTTGTTTACATTTTTTAAAATTCATATATTGGAAAATTTAGACTGTTAATTCTCAAAAATAAATAAATTACACACTTGAAGTAAGGTAAAAACTATTAAACTATCGTATACGATTTAATGAAATGATATTATACGTGTGTGCTTCACGATCTTGGTTAAGACGTTGGCGAAATTGGCTACAACTTGTCATAATCATAATTGTGGGGGCCGCTATAAAAAATACGTGACCAGTTTTTAATAACATTTCTGATATAAAGTAGTTTTCAAAAACGTGTGTAAAATTGCCGGCAGTTCTGATGTTATGTCAGTCCTAGGAATAATATTTTAACATTGAAGAGATTCCATGTATATGTGGAATTTAGAAAAGCTTCTACAAAAGAAAGGTCCTGTAATGACATTGTAATTCCTCTAACTTCAAAGTTTAATCGGGCCCTGATGTTGCTTACTGAAATCTAATAAATACAGTTATTTTGAATATTACATCAGAATTAAACGGTTACACTTATTTAACTTAAACGCGCTGTTATGCCAATGTTACTTTTAGTATTAACAAAGAAAATTATTTAAATTTTTCAAATCATACATTTATATTTTTTTATTATTTAATAACTAAATAATGAAAAAATATGCTTTTGTTCGAGCTCATAAATATGACAATAAAGTAATGTAACTGAGACACTGCAAAATAAAATCTTTCTGAATTCAAACCATAATCAAACAATACCGCCACCATTTTACCTACTATGACGTCATAAGAATATTGTCCATTGATTGTTGGAGAATTTACTTTATGAATGATTACCTCAATGGTTTAATATTTTTCACGGTTCACGAAGAATGAATCACTTGTGTTTGTTTAGGTTTATGGAATGAGATATTAAGCTGTAAACCTAATTTCAACTGAAATTATCCTAGGATACGTACTTTTTAATCGAAATTAAAACAATGCTTTGATCTCGAAATAAAATGTTTTAGTTTATATGATTTGTTATTTCTATTAATTATTTATTTAGGTACTTTTCCATTATAGCTCATTTTTTTAAAAAAAGCTTGACGCAATTTCGGGCTTCAGAAAGTGAGATATGTTGCCAAAATATATAAACAGCTATGAAAACAAACTTGATGAATTTTTATTTTTGTTTATACATGTATTTGACACAGATGTCATATTCGCCCCATATTGGCGCGATTTGTTTTCGGTTGCCAATTTGGCGGAAACATCAACATCATAAACAACATAATCCGGGTTACCACATCAAGCAAAATAACGACACTTTGGCGCCAGTTAAGTTCCCGCTGCGTATATGACATTGGCGTCAGAAAAAAATCGCGCCAATATGGGGCGAATATGACATCTGAGCCATGTATTTATTATTATTAATTATTTATGTAGGTACTTTTCTACTATAGGGCACTTTGCATTTAAAAAAAAAAGCTTGGCGCAGTTCGGGCATCTGAAAGTGAGATATGTTGCTAAAATATGTAAACAGCTATGAAAACAAATCTAGTGATCTTTTATTTTTGTTTATATGTGTATTTATATACATAAAAAATAATTTCGAAATATATATAATATATTTTATATATATGCAAATGATTGCTGGAAATGCATTTTTAATTATGATATGCGATTTTATGTTTCACTATACTTATGCATACTATACAGTGTGTATAAATGCTATAGTTCATATACAGGGCTACACAAAAGAATTCGCTTAAAGGTGGTTTTTAAAGGAGTGTTATGCATCTTTATGCTGAACTGCGTTTAGTTTATTAAGAAATGTTTGTATAATATAGATAAGATGATATACAGGGCCACGCAAAGAACTGGATACATAACCACCTACGGATGTTAATATCTGGAAATGTGATTTCAGTAGTTTTAAGAGTGTTTTAGTTTAAATTAAATTTTAGCTAAATAGTGGAGAGTAATAACAGTATTATTGGCTATGGACGGTAACTGCTGAGATCAATTTTTAAAATATTTTATGCGTTTTCTAAAATATTTACTTAGTTATCATATTTATCTAATTTCCCCAAATAACGAAGTTTTATTAAAGCATTCAGGAAGTGTTGGAAAGTGTTTCATATTCTATGCTTAACGCACGATTTTTCTTTCTTGTTTAGTCTTATTTTGCATTTATTTTATTCTTATTTTTTTAGTCTTATACTTCTTTACAGAAACTTCAATATTTAGTTGTTTCAACTTTTCGCCCCCCCCCCCCCTTTCATATAGTACAAACTATAGCGCAGATGGCGCAAAATAATAAGCAGTTTGATACTTTTCCACTATTGGGGCTTTGGCTTTTTTTTTTTTTTTTTTTTTTTTTTTTTTTTTTTTTTTTAAAGCTTTGTGTAATTCGGGCATCAAAAAGAGAGATTTGTTGTCAAATCCTATAAACAGGTATGAAAACAAACTTGATGAGCTTTTTTGTTTGCTTATAAATTCATTTCGCACTACTTAGTTATCCCGTCGACCAATTTCGCCAAATTATATAAATTGGCGGTACTTCTTAGTTATCCCGTCGACCAAATTACTGTCGCCAAATTGTAAGATTAAATGCCAATAATGGTTGCCATTAATTAACTAATTGTAAGATTAAATGCCAATAATGGCCAATAAAACATTAATTCGACCTTTTATTTGTATTTTTATTAATGTTTTACTAATTTATCTCTTCTTTCGTTATTTAAAATAAAAATTATGTCAATGTGTATAATTTGGCGAGTGGTTTGGCGATTTATATAATTTAGCGAAATTAGTTGACGGGATTACTAAGAAGTACCAAATTGCCAAACCACTCGCCAAATTATACAAATTGACGTAATTTTTATTTTAAATAACGAAAGAATAAAAGAATTAGTATAACATTAATAAAAATACAAATAAACGTTGAAATAAAAATCACTTTATGATGTAAACGCGTGTAACTTGCTTAAAGTCAAATGAATGTGGCATTTACGATCAACCATTATTGGCATTTAATCTTATAGTTTGGTGATAGATTTTGGTCGACGGGATAACTAAGTAGTACCATGTATTTTATATGTATATTATTGATGTTTTTTATGTCCAAATTACTTCTGTTTCTGTATAAAATTAGATAAATGACTTTTATATGTTAAATAAATCGTATAAATTATCGAAAAAAAAAAAAAACGTGTTAGTGGATAGTTTCCCGGAAAATACGATGCCAAATTTCCTTCTTCGCCAATGCACCTATACTGGAAAAGCATATAAAGCACATTAAAATCGCGTAGTTAGGAGTACATTATCGTATATTAAACTTTAAATTCTCACCCGTGGATTAAAAAAAAAAAAAAACCTTAAAAGAGCGACGTTTAAATTAAATTGCGGTGACCTCCTTTATGAAAGATTAATGATTTTAAATGGGAATTTCGCCAAATTAGTCAGCTATCGCCAAGTTAGCTTCATGTATTACAACTTATTTTTGTCGCCAATATTTGCTACTGTGGTAACCCTACATTAGTATTTTTCAACAATTACTCATTTCAATGAGGCGGTCCTACCGGAATCGTGAGGGACACACAGAGACTTGGATTTTGTATAAATAGATTGTTGTTACAGATCAATTGCATAAAAATACATTAGGCCAAAATTAACAGAACTAATCAACAATTTTTATACAAATGAGAAAAACTTTCATACAATAAAATTTAGCTACTGTTTTTGATAGTAGGAAAAAGTGTCACTTCAAGCTATAAAAAAAGGAACGTTTGACATTGATTGTCTAATATTTAGTAGAGTCTGTAGTTCATATGCTTTGAAGTGACTCTGAAAAATTTTCTTGTTAAATACATTTTCTATGGTCTAAATACCGTTTCGTATACATAAAATTGTGTTGTGTTTCGTACGATGAATTTTTGAAACTAGCTGAAAACACCTCTATTTAATCACGAACGTCTTTTTTATTGCAAACAACAAAAAATCAGACTTTTGATTAATGATACCTATAGTCCAGTTTAACACATTTGTGCCCGAATTTTTATTTTCTCAAATTTGTTTGTAAAATCCCTTTAAAATGTCGCAAAGTGAACTGGGAAAATACTAAAATAAATTACGCAAAGATGTTTAATATTTATTTAATGAAATATAAATGTATTAAATATGAGAATATGCATAATATGTGTAGTAATATAATATGCATAATTATATGTTTTGTCTAAATTTGTATAAAGTAAGCTTTTAAATTGTATATTATATGCTATAATTAGTATTTTTATGAACTACTGAAAATATATGTATAGTTATTTACAGAGACTAATAACATTATGAGTATTATTAATAATCTAAGAATTATCGTATTTGAGACTTAAGAACATTTTATTTCACAATCATCTTGAAAAGGACTATACAATAATAACTGTCCCCTAAATGGCTAATAAAATTATGTACCCACACTGCAAATAGAAGCGTCTTAAATTTAGACACATATGTGACTGAAAAAGAATCTTAGACACTTAAGTGTCTTAATCTGAAAATTAAGACACTATAGATGTCTTAATTTAAGATACATAAGCGTCTTACTATGACCATGGTGTAAACGAACTGAGAATAATGTCTAAAATATCCGCAAACGTCTTATTTTAAGACACTTCATTGCTTTAAACGTGTCTTAATTTAAGACGTTTTGATTCTTCCGACGCAATAACCACCAGGGGGCACTAGCACTCCCAGTTGCGCATGCGTTTTAGATGTCTTCGTTCGAAGTGGTATACGTTGTAATTCAAACAAAGTTTGTTTTTATGTACGCGTGTATTTTAATTCGTTTTTTGCGAAATGTGAAGTACTGTGATTTTAATTCGTATTAACTTGGAGTATTTATTTATTGAATACATACATCTGACGTGTGTGCTCGACATCAAATGTCTCTTAGAAGCTGTCGTCGATACAAGGGCGGGATAGACACAGAACAGAAGTAGACGACGGTTGAAGATAACACCCGGAAATTCTACAAAGCGTGTGCAATGGGCTTAGTGTTAACTCGTATCAATTTATATCAATAATATTGTGTTATTCATCTTCGTCCTGTCGAAGCTGGCAAAAAAAAGAAACTTTTGTCTGGCGGGTCCTGTTTTTAGGATGAAACATCTCATTCTTTAAATATGGCTAGTCGGATGTATTATGGGATTACCTTTTAAACTGATGAAAGTCTTTCTCCCTCACTGTGGTTGTGGTAGTTTTTAAAATTTCAAATCGAGGAATATTTCTTACCTCTTGCAGCAACTCAAGTAAGTTTCTTTATAGTAGTAAAATTAGTGTATTTTATGATTTTATTTATTGTACTAAACAAAATCCTGCATGAAATTTAATTAGTTTTGAATCTGTTCGCAAAAAACCCCACTAATTCTAGAAGTATATATTTTTAAACTTATGACGTTCTTTTTTATTACGAATTATATATTCAATGTCAGTTCTTAGTTTCAATGGATAATTTTTATCTCGCAGTAAATGACGGCCACAAGGAAGTAAAGAAAAAAAAAACTTTGAAAGATGACCTAATGCTTTCTTACTTCCTGGCATAAAACCGCAGATTAAAAAAAGATAAATAACGTAAATGAGACTGGTCTATTATATGAAGCTGCCTGTAAAAATATACATATGTATTTGATTTGCAATCAACTCTAATACTGATTTTTTTATTATTTTTAATAAAAAAGTAATTTGAAATTTATAATGGGAAAAAGTAAAAACCTCTAACTAGATTTCGTATTTAAAATTGTGGTAACTTTATTTATATGCACTTATACGAAAAATACAAAAATGACAGATGTTACTGTATATATTTAAGACGAAAGAAGTTTGGAAATCATAAGTTATTTTTTCCTCATGTTTTTAATATAGAATATGTACTTATTTGTTTTTATTGATAGTTGAATAGCTTTTGTGAGTACCCTCTGATCTACATAAAAACTTGCCCATGTGGAAATATAAATTTTTTAAAAACATAATTTTTAAATAAGTATTTTCATTTTTTTTTTTTTGGGGGGGGGGGGGGGATTTTGCATGAATTTTTGTAAAGCTGATATCTTAAATCTTGCACTGATTATAATGAAAGTTTTGAACTTTTAGAGTAGGACAAGTTTAAAAACGCAAATATATTTAACAAAATACCAAAGTCATTTTTTCCCCAATGTTATTAAAGTAGAATATTTATTTATTTATTTTCATTATTCATAGTTAAATGGCTGTTGTGATTATCAAGTGATGTATATGTAAAATTGCCTATGTGGCAATATATTTTTTTATATTTTCATTTTTTTTTTGGGGGGGGGGGGGATTTTTGCAATTTTCGTACATCTGATATTTTAAATCTTTTTCCACATTCAACCGAGTATAATAAATATTTTGAACTTTTAGAGTAGGACAAGATTATAAAATATATATATATATTTATCTATGTACCTTAAAAGCCCTTAATAGCGAACACTTCGGGACCGCGGAATTTGTCCGATAATTGGAGATGTCTACTTTTTTGAGGTAAAAATATACAAATATGTATGTCTGCTGATTAAAAAAGTATTCGTTAAATAGAGGTGTTCGCTATTCGAGAATGTCCATTAACCTCCACAACGGATACCCCCGAATACCGGACACCTCAATTTAGACAACTATAATGCAGGGTTGCGTTTTTTGCAAAAGTACTTCTTGATTAAAGGAAGGGCAAACTGGGAAGTGCCCCGTCCCCCTACGACTGTAGTGCCCCCAAATTTGATGTGCAATATTTGTAAAGCTTATATTTTAAATCTGTTTCGAAATTGTACTGATTATAATCAATATTTTGAACTTTTAAAGTAAAATAAGGTTAAAAACAAAATAAATTTAAAAAAATCTAATATTTAGATATATATTTTTTGTTTTTTAATCTTGTTCTACTCCTGAAGTTCAAGATATTGATTATAATCAGTACAATGTCGTAAAAGATTTAAATTATCAACGTAACGAAAATTGTATACCAAAACTGAGAGCACCAAAAAAATCAGGCTGTATTGGGGGGGAGGGGCAGGACCACAGCCAAATATTTTTCCAGGATTCAACGTGGTCAAACATGGCTACGTATGATGCTTACAAAAAATGGATGCGATTCAGACGTTTGAAGTGTCTGAAATTCAGACGCAAAAAGTGTCTGAAAAAATTCAGACATTTTAAAATGTCTGAAAATTGAACACTCCATTTCAGACACTTAAGTGTCTGAATTTCAGACATTTTAATTTAGAGTGCATTTGTGCCTAGCGCTCTATATTTTGTACATTACAAAAATGCATAAAAAATAGGCTTGAACATAATTTTCACAATTAAAAAAATATGCATTTCAAAAAAGTCTACAAGCTAAGAGTATGACTTATGTATTTGGATCCTTGATAGAAAAAACACAAATAAACTTACTTTTTACATTTTGCCATCTTGAAAATTGAAAAAACTATAAACTCCGAAAAAAGCCTTCATTTAAGCAAATAAATATTCATCTTATGCTGTCATATTTCGGTAACAGATAAAGACATTTATAGATAATTACTTGATACAATTTTCATGTTAGAAAGAAAAAGAGAATTATATAAATTTATTAAAATTTTAACTATCCCAAAAATGGGACGCTAAGCATAAATAGGTTCAATCGAGGAATGTTGGAATTCTATCAACTGCTTTATAAAGCTTAACCCTTAAATGCCTGATTTTTCAAAAATAATTGTAATAATGTTTTTCGGCTTTCATTTTTTAAATAAATAATGGAAAAAAAAACTTTAAAAAATCATTTCTTGTTTTAAATATGGTTTACGGCTAAAAAACAGTTTGTTACTAATCGGCAATACTGGTCTTTAATTGAAAAAATAATTTTCCTTGATAAAATTCTATAATATTAAACACACAAGAATTTTAGGAACTATAATAAGAAATAAATTTTACTTGCTCACTGCAGAACAAAATAGGGTATTTCGCAAGCTTCCAAACAAAACAAAAAGAACAAATAGCAACAACTGAAAAAATAAATCTATCTTTATTCTTAAGCAGCACAAGTGTTGCCATCTACATGTTTAAAATCGATTTAATAATATTTTCAGAATGTATTTTATTGGCAACATTAGGCATTATAGCTTCAATATTATTCTAATAGTATTTTAGAGCCTAAATTGGGTATGTTGCCGAAAAACAACACCCGGCATTTAAGGGTTAAAGATGTCAGTTGTGTTAATTTTATTTTACATCCGTCGGTCGAGTGTAACCACACTAAATTTATTTTCACTCTCCGACTTCCATTAATGAAAGAAAGCTCTTATTATCATCTTCTATCTGTCACATGATTTGGAAACTTTATTTATTTCCAGTACATTGTCCCTCAAAAATCTTTTATGACATAATTTAAATATAACATTCATGTCACACTATTGATGAATCATAAATTACCCAATATATATTTTTCATATTATATCTTCACTGCATAAATTACATAATAATTAATTTTTATTTCAATCAGAAAAATAAATATTATTTTGGCATCCAAAAGTGGGAGCAGATTAATCAGACATAAGAAGTTTCAAAATCTAGAAATATTCATTAATAAATTACTAATAAATTGCTTTATTTGCAGTGATTTATGCAAACTGTTAAATAAATGTACCGCAAAACTAGAATTCGAACACCCACACTTTCATAAATACAGTTTTACCATAGAAGAATACACGGCATTCCTAATTACAAGTAATCATACGTTATTATGTATGTATATATGTGTATGTGTGTAATCTTGATAAATTTGTAAAATCTATAACTGACTTTTATTTATTACAGATTTCAAACAAAGTTGTTTAATAAATGTGTGTGCAAAATTCATAAATGTTCGAATTGCATAGATAATACGTGATTTATCACATTGCTAACGAAGCGTAGGAGCAACAATTTGAAAAACGCCCAAGCCGGGAATCGAACCCGGAACCCTTGGAATAGTAATCAAATTGCTTTACCATTTAAGCTACGAGAACGATGCCCAGCTTAGAATTTATCACATATGTTGATAAGGCGGCAACTGCAGCACAAGATGGATTAGTCATTCCAAGGGTTCCGGGTTCGAAATCCCGGCTTTGACTTTTTTCACATAATTTGTTCTACGCTTCGTTAGCAATGTGATAAGTCACGTATTATATATTTAATAACTTCGAGTATAATTTCACTGCTGAAAATTAGTTGAAAAATTAATTAAAATTGTATATGATCAAATTGATCAATACTTTGAATATGATCAAAACTTCACTCTAAACGTAATATGATCTGATAAAAGATTTTTGTAATTCTGTGCGTGATAATAAGCGTTCTGTTACGCTCATATTTCTCTTACACTCATTATTCACCATAGATTCATGTACAAAAATTGAAAAATACAGAATAATATGCTCATTTTGCTTATTTTTAAATAATCATTTCGTAATACCGTTATTTGGTCGGCAGAACTGCATGAAATGTATATACACAAGAATAATGTAGTCATTATGTTTTTAAACTAGTACAGGGTGTTCATAAAAGATGGGAAAATATTTTAAGAGGTGATAATACACATCCAAACAAACCACTTTCATCAAAGAATGCATGGTCGGAAATTAAACGCAAAGGTGCTGGCGAATTTGGAAACTTGGTCCAGTGTTGCCAGTGGGATACTTTAAAAAAAAATTCAGATCTATTCACTGCCACAGTTTTTTTTTTTTTTTTTTGAAACTGCGAAATTCGCCTTATTTAATGACAGATTAAATAAGGTGAAAACAAGGCGGATTATCAATTTAAAAAAACTGGTGGCAAGCAAAAAATTTGAATTTAAAAAAAGTAGCCAACTCGCAATACTGACTTGATCCATGCTAACTCTTTAAAGCTCCATTTCTATTGGGAGATCTTCGGGAGAAGAATGACATTTATAGCATGCGAATGTGATATGGGGAAGAAGAAGAACCTGTGTGGAAAATTTCGCCTCGATTAATACATAAAACTGCTGATACGAGTGTGCAACTGTCAATCGCAGTAGAAACATAACTGAAGATGTTTTCCTTCACTAATAGGGAAAAGGCTGATATGCATTTTATCTACGGAACTGCAAATGGAAATGGCTCAGAGATTCAACGATTGTTCAGAGAGGGGTTTCACACCTTGCTTTTATCACTTATTTGTTCTTAGCTTGTTTTTGCTTCGCATAACAATATATCCAGTGTTGCTAGTGGGCTACTATTTTTAAATTCAGATTTCTTGGTTAACACCTCTTTTTTGAAATTGTAAAATTCTCCTTATTTAATGACATATTAATTAAAGTTAAAACAAGGGGGAATTTACCATTTCAAAAAAAGTCGTGCCAATCAATAAATCAGAATTAAAAAAAATTAGACCACTGGCAACACTGAATATTTCCTTTGGCTCCCTCTAGCACCTTTGCGTTTTAATTCCGACCATACATTCTTAGATGTAAATAGTTTGTTTTTATGTGTACTATCACCTCTAAATTTTTGCCCATCTTTTATGAAACACCCGCTATTTATTTTTTTTTTTATCTTTTAATGAGAAGTCAAATTGTTAGAAAGTTGCAGCTAAATAAATATATTTCTTACATTTTTGACGCCGATGGAATAAAAAGGTATATTTACAGTAATAAGTAAATATTAAAGTATAGAACCTAATTAACGGCATGCAATCTTTTATCAAATGCATAATACATTCTAAAAGCGTCATTTCTCTGTCATTAACTTGAGGATGAATTCTCGAGGACAGAATTTACGATCGCATAGAGGAAATGATTCAAACTATTTTAAATAGAACAATTAACTACCGAAGGTAAGTAATTTCACATTCACCTATATCCGTTTTTAGGTGCTTTCCTAATTATACAAATACGTACCACCTACGTACCATCTGTCATCTGGTCCGTCCCTCTGGCTGTCCGTGTGTCTGTCTGTATATCTGTCCGTCTATCCGCATATAACAGCGAAAAAACTGCCCAACCGAATGGTTTGAAATTTAACATATATAATCTTTGCAGAAATTTGTCGGTCATTTCAAATAATCCCAACTTAAAAAGAAAGTAATAAAAGTTTTCTTCCTCCTATTAAATCTTATCATACGTAATTAATGAATCTCATGCTACGTAATGATTCTCGGTTGCCATGGTGATTACATCATATTTAAGTTGAAGTCCTATTATTTACGTATTACTGAATTTAATAGATATAATCGTAATAAATGTTGTATTCATGCATTTTTGCATATCAGTGCAACATCTATTGCACCAAGATCTGAACATTTATAAAGATAGTTAGAATACAAACACGCCTCATTTGCCAGTTTGATGTAAATTTGCCGACTTGTATATTAATCTATGCATTTTTGTAAAAAAGTCTTATTTAATACAGCGAAAAATTATAGTTTACTGTTGTTATTACATACTAATTATTTCATAGCGTAGAATTTGGGCAATTTTCGGCAATTTTTAATTGATAATTTGTTAACAAATCAGGCTGTAAATATATTTATTCTAAGTACTATACTATTTTAAAAGTATTGCTCGTAGTGCACTTTAACTTAATTGATGAATACGTTTTTATGTAAAAACAGAAAGAGCTATATTTCTCATCACATTGTTTATAATCTGAACAACATTTAATGATGTTTGGAAAATATTTTGAACCACTTCATTGGTTTTATTTTAATTTTCCTAATTCAAATTGTTTTCTATTAAACGGTATTTTATTCGAAACTCTGATCTAAAATTTTCAATCCTTTTGGCCCGCATTGACTACTTTTTTAATTAAAATTTAAGTACTACAGTAATTTTTTTAATTTCTAAAAATTTGATATAAGAAGTTTTGTAGATTTTAAATTACTACTAAAAAAAATAGAGTTTATTAGAAATAATGGTTATAAATTTTAAAGAAACTTAGAGCCATTTTTAGAGGAGAAAATCTAGACTCACGGCAGTGTGTCAGCCAAGTTCACCTGACATAGCCGTGTGTTATTTACACGAACCATTTCGAACTATTTTCGTCAAATTTCGATGCTCTACTACTGAAAATCTATGAGACCTATGTACTTGTTATACGAAACGTGTAGTAAGGCCACCCTAATTACCTAAAATCCAAAATTTTATAAATAACGCATAATTAGTTTCCGAGATAATGACATTTGAAAATGTCTGATAATCGATAATTTTACCACTGACTGACTCACTCACACACTCATCAAAAAGATCTACTGCAGCTACAGACTTCAAATTCGGTGCGAAGTTCGTTTACACTATAAAACTAAGGAAAAAAATAAAAAAAGTGAGAAAATCAATGAATTACCCACCTGCGGGTACCCATTTTTACTTTAACATTACGTCTATTAGGCGAAATTTTAATTTGCCTTAGGAGGGGACGCAGTTCTGTCGCCAAATACCGCCAAGTTTCTGGCCAACATGGCGATATATCGCCAAATTTGACGACCAAAATAAATCGCCAAAAGTGACGCCACCTTGGCGATATCTCTAATATTTCGCCAAATTCCCATAGACTTCCATTGTAAACGTATCTGCTTACTGGGGGTTTATCTGGGTTTACTTGCTTACAGAAAATCAACAAATTGATATATTTTAATAATTGAGATATTTTAAACAATTCTTTCTAAGTGAGCCCCTAAATAGGTTGGAGGAGTGAAATTTTGCATACTGATAGCTGAACACCTCACATAAATGACAAACCATAAAATTTTAAAAAAGTCGTACATTTAACCCTTTGGGCTCCCACATGTGTATTTTAAACAATTCTTTCTAATTGAGCCCTAATTAGGTTGGAGGCGTGAAATTTTGCATACTTATAGCTGAACACCTCACATCAAACGATAAATCATAAAATTTTGAAAAATTCGTACATTTAACCCTTTGCCCTCCCACATGTGTATTTTAAACAATTCTTTCTAAGTGAGCCCTAATTATGTTGGAGGCGTGAAATTTTGCATACTTATAGCTGAACACCTCACATGAAACGAGAAATCATAAAATTTTGGAAAAGTCGTACATTTAACCCTTTGCGCTCCCCCATGTGTATTTTAAACAATTCTTTCAAAGGGATCCTCTAATTAGGTTGGAGGCGTGAAATTTTGCATACTTATAGCTGACTACCTCACATCAAACGACAAATCATAAAATTTTCAAAAAGTCGTACATTTAATCCTTTGGGCTCCCACATGTGTATCTTAAACAATATTTTCTAAGTGAGCCACTAATTAGGTTGGAGGCGTGAAAATTTGCATACTTATAGCTGAACATACACATCAAATGAAATACCATAAAATTTTGAAAAAGTCGTATATTTAACCCTTTGGGCTCCCACATGCGTATTTTAAACAATTATTTCTAAGTGAGCCCCTAATTAGGTTGGAGGCGTGAAATTTTGTATACATATAGATGAGCACCTCACATCAAACGACAAATCATAAAATTTTGAAAAAATCGTACATTTAACCTTTTGGGCTCCCACATGTTTATTTCAAACAATTCTTTCTAAGTGAGACCCTATTTAGGTTGGAGCCGTGAAATTTTGCATACTTATAGCTGAACACCATCATGCGACAAATCATAAAATTTTGAAAAAGTCGTACATTTAACCCTTTGGGCTTCCACATGCGTATTTTAAGCAATTCTTTCTCACTGAGCCCCTTATTTAAATGCAGATTTGAAATTTTGCATACTTATAGCAGAACACTTGAGGCCAGGCGACAAATCATAAAATCTTGAAAAAGTCTTACGCTTAACCCTTTGAGCTACCACATATGTATTTTAAGCAATTATTTCTAAGAGAGCCCCTAATTAAGTTGGAGCCGTGAAATTTTGCATACTTACAGCTGAACACCGTCATGCGACAAATCATAAAATTTTGAAAAAGCCGTACATTTAACCCTTTGGGCTTCCACATGCGTATTTTAAGCAATTCTTTCTCACTGAGCCCCTTATTTAAATGCAGATTTGAAATTTTGCATACTTATAGCAGAACACTTGAGGCCAGGCGACAAATCATAAAATCTTGAAAAAGTCTTACGCTTAACCCTTTGAGCTACCACATATGTATGTTAAGCAATTATTTCTAAGGGAGCCCCTAATTAAGTTGGAGACATGACTTTTTGCATACGTATAGCTGAATACCTCAGACCACACGACAAATCATAAAATTTTCAAAAAGTCTTATATTATTTTCTCCTCCGGGCTGTAACTTGTGTATTTTAAGCAATTTTTCTAACCTCCGCCCTTTTCACCCAGGGAGCACTTTTCCAGACACCCCTTTGACCATTCTTTCATATTATGCACCATAGCCTTACATATTTTAGTTCCACTTTTTACCGCCAGGGGCACCTACTTATCTCGGGTGCTATGGGCTCAATCTCCTTGACTAATATATCTACGGATAGCATGTAAAACGGAGTTTCGTTCGGATAGAGGTTTGTTTAGAATAGAGTGCGCCCCTGGTTGCGAAATGTGGAACTAACAGATTTTTCAAAAGGATAAAGTGTTTTGAAAGGAATATTAAACGAAACCCTCTGTGCGATCTGTGATCACACTTACCCACTTGTTATTTTCAAAATCATCAGAGAAAAGGATATTTAGTTAATTAAATTTGAAAATCCAGGGAGGGGCAATATCGTTCCTCTGCACTGCCTCTTTGCCGGCACCCATGTATGAATGATACATAGTGTGGCATAAGGACATAACTTTATTTTTCACTTTCAGTACAAAAAAGCAGACCCAGCTATAGGATATTTAATTGGAAAATTTAATAGGAAAATTTAATAGAAATTGTTTTTTCATAAACAATAAAAATTTCGAATCAATACAATTCGTTTCAAAACATGTATTCAATGTAGCAGTATTAAAATATAGATTTCTGCCACAAATTTACAGCCAAATAGTTTGTTGTAGAAAATTTAAATTAAAATTGAATGTTGCTTGGTGAATAAAATAGTCACATGTAAACACATTAAAAAGCATTAAGTAAAGTGTCTAAATATATTGTAACTTTACAAAAAGTAATGATATCTAACAAAAACATAGCTGTGAAAAAAAAGGGAGCCAAGTTCTGTAAAGACAATGGCAAGAAAAGAAGTGATATCTAAGTGGGTGCCAAGTTCAAATAAAATTCACTCAAACTTACCTACTGAAGTATTATAGCAATTTTTTAAATTGTTTAGAAATAAAAATTATTGATAGCATATTAATAATAAATCTAGAACTTGGCAAGTTTTTGATAAATATTATGCCTATCAATTTCATGTCTTAATAAAATGGTGATGTTAATATTAATTTCAATGACATTACAAAAAAATAATATAGTTATTATTATAAAAAAAATGACTCATGTTAAAGATTTCATAAATCAATAATTACACACACTCCCGCTCGTCTTTGGTTATCACTCTAGCACCCACCCTCCAGAAACCTCAATGCAAACAGACTAAGATGACTGACAAAGTGACAAAGAGACAGATATACTTACGCTTGTTCTTGGTCATCACTCTAGAGACTACACCCCTTTAACCCTTTCAGGGGCAAATAACTTTTATTCGTGAAATGCTGAAATGATTGAATCACACCAGAATTTAAAAACAAATTTATTTCAAAATGGGTAAAAGCTTCTTTTCATGTATTTAATAAAATTAAACTTTTTAGTCCTGAATTCTGGTGTCAATGTGGCATTTTGCAGTTAAATTGGGTGGGATATATTTTATCCCACCGCCCTTCAAGGGGAAGGAGCTTACTCAAATTAAGGCTTCCAATCATGAAATAACAAGATTTTATATAATAATGTCATTATTAAAAATAAATGACTCGTAGGTAAAAACTTGCCAAGTTCTAGATTTATTATTAATATGCTATCAATAATTTTTATTTCTAAACAATTTAAAAAATGCTATAATACTTCAGTAGGTAAGTTTAAGGGAATTTTATTTGAACTTGGCACCCACTTAGATATCACTTCTTTTCTTGCCATTGTCTTTACAGAACTTGGCTCCCTTTTTTCACAGCTATGTTTTTGTTAGATATATTTCAACGACTTATTTAAACTTTTATGTTACCCACTACTGCCACGCACATAGCTTTACTTACAGATAAATAAACTTAAAAAGCATACTGAAAATTGTTTTCCAGTAATTAAAAATGTTTAATTAATTTATTTATTTTAATGTTTTTATAAATTTCAATATTTTCCCATATGAACCTAGCAATATATAGTTTTTCATATGATAAACAATGTTTAAATTATAAATAGTTGTCGCAGATTTTAGAGAGTCAAGTATACTTCTTCATCTTACTAAAAATTCAGTGTTATTGTTGACAGAAAAATAAATAACGTAAATACCGATAAAAGCAAGGTAGTTTTATCCCTTTTCACAATTGCAAACTCACTATTAAATTCTGTGAAGTCAGAGTAATAGTTTATGCTAATGAACAAAAACAATTCACAAAATTCATAAAAAGCGGAAATTATTACATTAGATCATAATTACATTAATTGATTTTTCATTAAATTAACTTCTCTGACAATGCTGAGTTTTGTAAAAAAGAGCTTGCTTTGCAATTTTATAAAAAAATGTAAGAAGTTCACTCTAAAAGGTGTAAAATTGTGGGACTTACTTTACTGTAAAATGGGTACTAAACTAATTACTTTGTTTTTACATTTCTTAGATCACCTAATAAGTGCGGAGATTGATACACAACTGCCAAAATGAAAGATTGGATAGAGGCTTGAGGGAAAATATTAATTACAGGGTATGGCGGCGAGGTTTGGTTGCTACCTTCTCCTGAAGCTATATATTTAATTTGCACCATCGGAGAATGACAAGCATAATCACATTAATTAAATATTCACTGTACAAGTTAAATGATTAAAATTTAACTAAGAACAATTGACTTATTAGAAACATGTATCCTAGTTTTTTCAGAATGTTTAAAAAATGGTTCATGAATATTAATATATTTTTCTAAATCTGAGATTACACAAAAATAATTTGACAAAGGAATACGTAAGGTATAAGTTCGGTTATTTGTGAAAGGTGTATATAATTATGCTTAAGCCCTTCCAGGTTATCTCACTATTGAGTTTTTTAAAAATATTAATTTCATTAAGTGTTCTTTTTCTTAGTAAGTATTTAAAATATATGTATAGCAGCAATGGTATACAATTATTTCTTTAAATTAAAAGCATAAAAAAAACATTTATTATTAAAGAAAAACTTACCTGTAAAGTTAACTTTTAGTATGTTTAGTCCATTCTAACACAACTTTATTAGAGTAGGCACGGTTTTTCAATTTTTTAAGAATTTTTGTTTTAATTAATTTATTTTATCTTTAAAAAAAGTGTAAATTAAAAAAACAAATTTTTTCATTGTTACTGCTAATAAAAGAAGACTGGTGAGAACTTGTAAAAGTTGAAATGCACATTACAACAACTTATACAAAGATACAGAATGTTATAAAAGAAAGAATTAATGTTATTTTAATGTGGATTTTTTTAATGCACACTTCAGGTACAAGTAGTTTAATTTAGAGATGTCAATCAAACGTTTCTGAAATTTCTTCGTTTCTGTTAGATACTATATATTTTAAGTGCTTTTAAAGTTTACTTTTTTATGTTTTACATACTTTTTTTGAAATTCTGTGCTTTTGTTTAATGACTAAATATAAGATTTAAAAGAACCAGCATCTATGAAAATGTATCTCAGTGTAATTCTTTTAATAAAAATACTTACATAATAAATAAATAAATAGAAATGCTTAATTCATCTTTAAGAGTTAAAGTTAAACTTACACTATGTGCAAAATTACTTAAAAGATGACACAGTATTTAAAAAAATGCTAAATTATTTTAATACCTTAGAACTCTCAACTATAAAAAACATAGTCTTCTTCAGAGGAATATAAGAAATACAACAGTTATTGACATCTAATTTTCAAAATCCACGTAGATGATGACGAAAGGAGTGAAAGTGGAAGTTAATTTATAGATCCGGAAACATTGAGAAAATAAAACATGGATATAGGGAAGTGGAAAATTACTCGTTTTATCATTCTTTATGAAAACTGAGCCAAATTCTAGGTATGTTGTAGAATAAAACGTCATTACAAACAGTATTTTCTTTAGTAAAAATTTCAGTTGATTCGGGAGATAATTAAATCGTGATAATTCTTTGAGGGATCTATAATTTTTTCGTCTTCGAAATCAACTTGTATATTCTGATTCTGGTTAAGTCTTGATAGAGCTGTGGTAGGTCGGTTATACTTTAAATCTCTCAAATGTTCTTTAATACGAACTTTAAGTTTACGCGAAGTCATGCCTATGTATTCGAGATAAATATCTTCTGTTTTCAGTGGAATTACATATCTACTAAAAAACAACTTTTCAAAAGTAAAAAAAAAAAGCCAAGCAAAAAAAAAAAAAAAAAAAGAAAAGAAAAAAGGGGAAAGTTGTGGCTAAAAAATAGTGTGATATCAAATTTCCAAGCTAATATTATGGTACTTATTTAACATTTTTTATTAAAAATTTACCATATGTAAGTCGAGTACCTAAGTATGCGTTGATAGAAAGCCTTTTCTCCTTTACTAAATACATCATAACGTGTTTCTGAAAATTAATTTTTTTTAATTATGCATGATGGGCTTGGCGGCCATCTTTCCATATTTTACACAGTTTTCTAAGCACACAAGTACATTGTTAAGATCGGAAATTCGAAATTGTTGCTAAAGCAAACATTTTATGCTTTTAATTTATGGAAATGAGTGCCTAGAAATTTGTGTCTTAAAATAAAGTTGAAGTAACTTCAGGTTTTATCTTATGATTCTCTTTTTTCGGAGGGGGTTAATTAATTAGTTAAAGCAGTAAAAATCAATTTGTTTTTTTTTCTTCAAAATAAAAGACTTTCTTAATTTATCTGTCTGTAGCCAAAACTAGAAGTTCAAAATTCTTAATAATGCAAACATATTACGAGCTTGTCTGCTTAGAAATTTGTGTAAAATATGGAAAGATGGCCGCCAAGCCCATCATGCATAATTAAAAAAAATTAATTTTCAGAAACACGTTATGATGTATTTAGTAAAGGAGAAAAGGCTTTCTATCAACGCATACTTAGGTACTCGACTTACATATGGTAAATTTTTAATAAAAAATGTTAAATAAGTACCATAATATTAGCTTGGAAATTTGATATCACACTATTTTTTAGCCACAACTTTCCCCTTTTTTCTTTTCTTTTTTTTTTTTTTTTTGCTTGGCTTTTTTTTTACTTTTGAAAAGTTGTTTTTTAGTAGATATCAGTTCTTTTTTTTAAACAGATTATATATAATTGAAATAATTCTACTCGCTAAAATTAGTCCTTGTATAGCCTTTATAAGTAGGGAACAAACACAATAGTATACACTTTGTTTACCTATCATTCATTTTTTAGAGTAATTAATAATTTAAAAGTAAGGAAAGTCAATTTCTTCTTTCAAAGTATCAGTCTTTCTCAATTTATATCGCCTTAAAATTTTCTATGAAGGATGAAAATTTAGTAAAAATCAAATAGAGTCAAAATAAAATATATATTTACAGTTAGTCTGTCAGTTAATTGTTTGTTCTAACTTTTTTTTTGCTGACGGTTTTGCAAAATAAATTTATCTTTACAAATACCTACGGAAAATCCGAGAATGAAGCCCCGCAGGCATCTAAAGAATCGAAGACCTGTCTAAAGAAGTAAATCTAGCAATTCTAGACATGATGATGAAACATTTTTGATAAAAAAAATCTAAAAATTTAAAGATATAAACTGTACATATAACTTCATCTTCATTTAGATCGTGTTATAGAGAAGAAAGAATAAATATGTAATTTTACTCAAGTCTGTTTATCCATACCTATTTGCATAAATGTGAGAATATAATTTCGTATAAAAATTCCCGTAAATTGATTATATTTAATAGTCTATTATTAAAGCCGCATAAACATTAGGATAAAATTTTTTGGCAGTTAAAAATTGCCTGAAATCTATAGTCTTATCGTTCGTCAAATTTGTTATATGTTTTTTTTAATACCCAGACACCTTTCCTAAACTCTGACCAAAGATCACAGAAATACTGAAATTATCCAAATACTTATACCTTTCTATCGTATTTCTTTTTTTGAGTGGGGGGAGGGGTGAGGAAGGGCGCCTAAGAACTTCGTTTTGTTCTTAGAATTCTGAATTAATCATTGAAAAGATCTGCCTACGTAAGTCTTGTTGCAGAATTTTCATTAGGTAAGAGTTGCATCAACTTATACATCATGTGAATATATTAAATTACTTTTGTAAAATACTAGATGGGAGCCATTGATATTTTCAGAGCATTTGCCTACATTTTAAACTTAAATTATTTACAACTATTCATTAATTTTCTATACGAATTAAAGAAGTCGTTGTTTCCATGGCAACTGTACCTTTCACTATTGCTTGTTTGTTTGTTTGTTTTATTGAACACATATATATCAGATCACGTGAGGATCACGGCGGGATTTGAACCCGCCCCCACCAACGTTCTCAAGCGATTAGCGGCGTGGTGTCTTATCCACTCAGCCACGGTGGGCCACTATTGCTTTATCTAATACCCAGATACTCAAATTTAATCAGCTGCGCTTAGAATCATGCTCATAACAGAGTACATTTATATGTAAGAGTGGTGACACATATGCACAAGTCGTGTATTCATATTCAAGTTTTTGTCCAAAGTACAGTAACTCAGTTTTCATTAATAGACGTGGAAGATTTCGATTAAACTAACCAAAAAAGTTTAAAAACATTGGCTTTCTGATTTGATTTTATTCAAAATCGTCTTAACCAACCAAAGTTAATGTCCGGGATCCAGAGTGTTTACTGCAAACATAAAAAAAGTTTTCAAAAATGCAGGCTTCTGATTGATCAATCTCATCGCGCTAATAGCGTGAAATCTATCTTGATCCCGGTCTATTCAACGTCCTTTAAATATTCGAGAAAGCCTTGACAAGTCAGGAAAATATCACACAAAGCAGGCAAAACAAAGAAGAAAAATCATTCATTGGCTCGTTCATATCCACGAGCCAATGAATGATTTTGTTCCTTTGCTTTGCCTGCTTTGTGTGATGTTTTTGTGACGCGTGTCAAGACTTTCTCAAATATTTAAGGGGCGTTTGTTTATTTCACCACCATGAAGCTATGAAAGGAGAGGAGCAGACATGTCAATCTTCCCGTGTGAAAAACTACATAAAGAAAACGAGTTCTTTCCCCCTCTTCTGGCCTTTTCTCTCTTGATTTTGACCGATAGCAGCCCATTTAGCAGTCTCCATAGCAAGATGCAGCTATATATGGCGGACGCAAGGGGGAGGGTGTTAGCGTGACCAATGACATAATAGGCCAGTTTATGACGTTTAAAAGTCACACGGAGTTGGATCATCTTTACACGATGATTAGTACAAAGCGGTGCGACGATTTTTTTTGTGTCCAGTAACGTGTACAGATAATCAACTCCACACTCAGGAAAAGCTTCAAATGACGTCATCTACTTCGAGGCAAACGAAAAAGGACAGGCTACCGCGGCGCTACAGCGTCTAGAATATATAGTGTGGAAATCCAATGAGTCGATCACAGCGATATCTCCAGGATATTTCCCAAAACTCCAAGACAATTTGGTCTAGACGCTGTAACATTTTTTTAAACGTTTTATTAACTTACATTTGACCTGTGTGCTTGGCGTCAAACCCGCTGTAATAATACGATGTTTACTTTGAAATTTGAAAATATATAGCAGATGTCGCTGCGATAATCTCCCTGGATTTCAGCGTCAGTGCACATTTAAGGGATACACTTTTTAGCGGTTCTTGGATAGCAAATTTCCACATTATGTATTCTAGTCGCTAGCGGTGCATTACACATGTCTCTTTCTTCTTTAAAAAATATCCTGCAGATGTCGATGCAAATGACTGTTTGGAATTCAACATCGTTGTACATTTAAGGGATTCAATACTTTCGCGCTTTTTTAAGTATTGCTGGGATAGTCGATTTCTACAACATATAATCTAGACGCTATAACGGAGCTATAGTTTCTAGAAGATATAGTTTAAAAATCGGCTTATTAAAAAAGTGCTAAAAATTGTATCCCATAAATGTTGAACGAGGCTGAACGACGAATGTCGATTACAGCGACATATGGTAATTCCAAAATAACTATTTCAAAAGAAAATGTTTCGCTCAGATAAGATCTAGAAAATGTTGCTCCTATCGACATTTGTCATTCAGTATTTTTCAATATTTATGGGATTCAATTTTTAGCACTTTTTAAAGAATTACTGGAATAGCCGGTTTCCACACTGTGACCGTGATCTAGGTAGATTTTTCTGTGTTATCGTAACGAGATTGACCAATCAGAAGCCAGAATTTTTGCTAACTTTGCACTGTTTGCAAAATTGTACCTGGATACCGGCCTATATTTCTAGACGCTATAACTGAGCTCAGGAATAGAACAGAAAGCAAACTCTGTATTTTGATACATTAAGGCCGGGATCTAATTAGGAACAAGTGTGTCTCTATAACGAAGTAGCGACATACGGCCAATAAATGTTTATTGGTAAAAGTGATAAAAACAAATCGTTAAAGTTCTTTACGAGCATGCCATTATCGCCAGGTTAATGCATGCTGAATTATTTCCCTAGTCTAATAGAGATCGTCCATGCGCGTATCTTCTAATGGAGGATATTCCAAATATGGGTTCGAGGCTGAAAAAGTCACGTGGTACCGGTAATTTACCCAAAGAATTTCTAACTGATAGAAGGGAAACAGGAAACTACACTGTTAAAAATATCGTGAAAAATTACCTCGGTTCTTACAGGTTCTCTATTTTCTGACCAATGAGAACGCTACATAAACGCCTATGAAGCGTTCTCATTGGTCAGAATACAGATAGCCTTTAAAAACAGAGGTAATTTTTCGCGATATTTTTAACAGTGTACAACTGCTTTCTCCCATGAACTGTTTCCTTGGCTAGCGGGGATTTATATTACATAGACGGAGCCTTCCCTTCTTTACGCTAGACGTTCTTGCCTTGACCATGTGATCATAACGTAGATTGAATATCCTCTATTCAAGAAAGCGGATTGCCGTACTTTCGACAAAAGCTTGAAATGAGCATGTCTCCTGTGCATATATCACCACTCTTATGTATAAAGGCTCTCTGTTATGGTGTTGTTTCTGATACAGCGAGAATACCTAGTGTGGAAATATGCTATCCAAACAGTTCTAAAAATTTGTATCCCTTAAATGTGCGACGATACTGCTAAAATTTCAAGTGTCGATCGCAGCGACATCTGTGGGATTTTCGTATTACTATTATTACATTGTATAGACTAGCAATTTTTTGCAGTTGTAGAAAATATCCTGCAGATGCCGCTGCGATCTGCATATTACAGCAGTATCATTGCACATTTAAGGGATACAATATTTTAGCGCTTTTTTAAGTATTACAGGGTTAGCCGATTTCAACACTATATATTCTAGGCGCTATAGTTTCTGAGCGCTGTTGGTTAAATTTCGATATTCGTGTTTTAGAGTGAGCAATAGAGAAAAGTACTAAAACTATTGAAACAACAACTTCTTTAATATTGAAATGTATAGCAAAGGAGTTCAGAATCAATGCCTTAAATAGTTTCGAATACGCACTGTTGTTATGACATCAATACCCTTCCTGGATGTGGAAATGCAAAATTGTGTTCAACATAATTGGCCGCAATCTAGATAGAATTTTCGCTGTTAGCGAAACGAGATTCATTAATCAGAAGCTTGCACTTTTGCGAACTTTTCGCTGTTTGCAGCAATGCAGGCTATTGATTGGTGAATCTCGTTTCGCTAACAGCGAAAAATCCATCTGGATCCCAGCCTAAATTTCTGTAAACATTGCACTTCATCCATGGCACTAAGAAAATGACTCAAAACTTTTATGACATAGGTCGGGATCCAGAAGCAGCAAAAATTCTCAAACATTCTGGCTTCTGATTGGTCAAACTCATTTCGCTAACAGCGAAAAATCTATCTGGATCTCGGCCATAGTTTTCTTCGATGAAATCAATGCAAAAGGATAATATAAAAAATTTTAAAAGACTTCTAAAATGATTTGGCGGGTTTATCGCTGTTTGGCATAATTTATAAACTTTAAAATTAATTAACAGTTTTTCGCTAATTAAGAATAGAAAATTTGTGTTTTTAAAGCTGAATTTTACAAAAGCACGTAGATTGAGTAAATATCTGCCCAAAAATGCAATCCTTACTTTTTTATGTCCATTATTTAAGTCTCTACCTTGATTGAACCATAAATTGTGACGAAGAAAATAAATCGATCATTTTCAGTATCTCGACGTTATTTTAAAAAATCTATATCTCTGTTTATAATTAATTTATGAGGATGCATTTGGTCTCAAATTGAAGATATTTTCCATTAGGTCCTTTTGGTTTTGGTTTTATTTTTCTGCGATGATTGGTTCTTTTGATATGGGAAATTTTACGCTAGCATGTTTGGTTGATTTTACATGGAGAAGTTGTCATCAGTATACCCGTAAGGCATGGTGACGTCACGGCGACGTCGTTGTGAAGTCACACTGTGATTTTGTGACCGTCGATGTGACGTCACGTGACGTGGATGTGACGTCACAGTGACTAGAATGTGAGGTCGTTATGGCCGTTTTAGAGGTCGTTTGTGACGTCACATTGTGACCACTCTGTGAAGTCACGGTGTGACTAATTTGTGAAAAGTGTGTCATTTGTGACTATTTTGGCATTAACTTTGTGACGAACCTGTGACGAAAGTGACAATGTTTTGAAGTCACACTGTGACCAATTTGTGAAATAAATGTCATTTGTGACGAACTTGTCATAAACTCTGTGATGATTTCAAATGAAAATCAAATTTCAAATTAATTGCTTAAAAGGCGCAAAGGCGAACTAGTGAAAAAGATACCATGCTGGAACTCGAACCCGGGCTATCAGGGCTTACGTTCTACCGACTAAACCACATGGAACGATACCCAGCCTGGAAAATTTCTCACTATTACATGTTGGCAAGGCTACAAACGCAGCACAAGATGCAATATTTATCGTCAGTTACCGACATGGCGCAAGCACGAAACTTAATTAAATCCAGCATCGATTGAAACTATATTAATACTTGGAAATTTTTTCAGAGAGAACCATTCGCCTTGCATACAATATTTCAAATGAAAATCAAATTTCAAATTAATAGCTTAAAAGGCAATTTTAATTCAAAATTTGATTTTCATTTGAAATACTGTATGCAAGGCGAATGTTTCTCTCTGGAAAAATTTCCAAGTATTAATATAGATTTAATCGATGCTGGTTTAATTAAGTTTCGTGTTTGCCCCATGACGGTGGCTCACGATAAATATTCCATCTTGTGCGGCGTTTGTAGCCTTGTCAACATGTAATAAGGAAAAAATTTCCAGGCTGGGTATCGCTCCATGTGGTTTAGTCGGTAGAATGTCAGTGCGCTATACTGATGACCCGGGATCGAGACCCGGCGTGGATATTTTTCACTATGTTGGCCTTTGCGCCTTTTAAGCAATTTATTTGAAATTTGATTTTCATTTGAAATATTGTATGCAAGGCGAATGTTTCTCTCTGGAAAAATGTCCAAGTATTAATACTGTGATGATTCTTGTCATAAAAACTACGATAATTTTAAAGTAAAGTTTTGTTTGAAATATAAAATTTTATCTTTTTACCGTACTTTTTAGCAAGATATCGCTATTTTCGAGTCCTATTCTTCTAAAATATTTTTAATTTTCCATTTAAAAAACAATGCTTATTAACTGACATCTTTTTTTATTAAGTTAGCTTGATCTTGAATTCAAGCTTAATATTAAGAATGTGTAAGCTTTTTAATGTGTTATGATTTGTCATTGCTTTTTTAAATACGAACATGGAGTCTAACGGACATTAATACAACTGTTACTTATAGAACTACATGATAAGCCCTATTTATTTAATTTTTTTATTCCCGTATATATTGTATTTTGTGAATATGAGCTAATTAGATTTGGTATGTTTTATATGAAAAGACTGATCTGGGAAATAGAAACAACAAGTAAGATATATCATGCGTTAGGCATACATTATAAAACACTTTCCAACTCTTCCTAAATGTTTTATCAAGACATCGGGGGAAATAACGTAAATAAGATAACTAAGTAAACATGAAAACGCGTGAAACATTTAAAAACTGATTTACGCAGTTACCATCCACTAAGGTGTAAAAAAATCATAATTTAAAAAAAAATAAAAAAAATCGGTTTTTTTTATTTAAATCAGATTTTTTTTGTTTAAATCAGATTTGTATGATTTTTTTCCCAGCGTTCAAATACTGAATAGCTATCATGAGTTTTAGGTTTCCAAAACAATTACACCACTAATTGCTAACATAATCTATGTTTTTACACTTTAATTAATAAAATTATAATTGTTAGTTTGTAATTACAGAAATAAAAACTGCAAATTAGTAGTTTCATTAGGTAGTATTATACAATAATATTATATACATTAATATTGTAATAATTATGTAAAACTTTATAAATACTAGAGATACTTAACATTTATGAAAATTATTAACTGCATTTTATACTAAATAGCTAACATTACTTCAAATTAATTATTAAACAATCAACTCTCTAATTAGGAACATATTATACATTTTTAAGCCTTAATTATTAAAATGATAATAATTCATTTTAGAAAGAAAAAGGGACAGGATGCTAGTTCAAAAAACGGGCACTATTTCATGAGGAAATATATTAGTAATGTGCTTAATAATGATGTAAGAAAAAAAAAAGAATATTTTTTAGCATTATAAGTAAAGTGTCCTTAATTTTTAATAATTTTATGAATAACAAATTGAAAAATACAATTAAATAACATATTTTAATAATATCCTGTTTTTCTAAAGAAATAAACTTCTATATTTTTGCAAGATTTTTTCCACATGAATTTAGAATACTGTTGAATGGGGAAGTTTTTTACAAGAAATCTCTGGCTACAACTACAGGTAAATTTCAACTTTTTTTTTTCTTTTTTTAAGGCAGGGTGCATTTTGCCAATTTCAAAAGGGGCATGGTGTGGCACCATTAAACAAAATGGCCTAGAAGAAGCAGTATAAGTAATTACAGAATTAATAAAAACTGCAAATAAGTAAAATTCATTAGTTAGTAGCACAAATAACAAAACTAACAAATATTATTTGCAGCTCATTTTGCATTTGTATTTAGGAAAATTTCTGTAAACCACCAAAATCTATACTTACACACATGTACGTGTATGCTAACCAAAAAAAAAAAAAAAAAAAAAAAAAAAATGAAAATGAGTTAAACCCATTCATATAGAATAAATATAAGTTAGCCACTAATATCTGAAATCTCAAAATATTTAAGTAACAGCATTATTACCTCTATTAGCTTTCAATGGTTCAATTTTTTAATATATATGAGTTACAAAAAAAAAAAAATAAAATAATAATAATAATAATAATAAACATTTATTCAACCTATACCAAAGAAGCTCTTGCTGTGCTTAGCATTTTTATACCAATTATTTCTTTTTCTCTTATGCATTCATTTACAATTTAGCTGCTGAGCAGATGTCATTCTTTCATTCTTCTTTAACTTGAGATTGCTATTAATTACTATTTATTCTTTTACTTGTAGAAATGTAATTATACTTGCTATGTGTATTTTATATAAAATAATGCATAAATTGATTACCTAAAGGAAATTATGACATTGCAAATTATGTTAGATTTAAATATCATTTTTAAATGAAACTGTTTTAATTTGGATAAAAACTTAAAAACAATGCTTTTTACAAACTCAACTGTTTTTATTTTTTTTACAATACTAATGAATTAAGCTTAGAAACAATTATTTAAAGCTCTTTTTTTGTTTATTAATAAGTCAAAATACCTGTAGAAACTTTCAAATTATGTTCATGTTAGATTTTAATACTTTTTTTTTGACATTTTAAACATTTAGAAAATTTTTGATTTTAATCAATGATTTTTTTAAAAAAATCGGTTGATTAAAATCATGATTTAATCGCTGATTTAAATCAACCGATTAAAATCGTTGACACCCTACCATCCACAGCCAAATATGTTTTCTAATTCTTTTAAACAGTCCTGTATTTGATCTGTAGATTGATATATATATACTATATAATGGAAAAATTTAGTTTATCAAGGAAACGCATAACAGGTTGAAATTCTCTTTCAGCAATTTATACTAATATATGGAAACATACTTAAATAATTTTGTACAACCCTGTAGTTTACCTAGAACCTTTATTACACGCCACTATTTAGTTAAAATTTTATTCAAGCTAAAACACTCTTAAAACTGCTGAAATTACATTTCCAGAAATTATAATTCATAGATGGCAACGTATCCAATTCTTTGCGTGACCCTGTATATCATTTTATCTATATACTACAAACATTTCTTAGTAAATTAAATACAGTGCAGCGTTAAAATGCATAACTTATTTAAAAACCTCCTTTAAGCAATACCCAGTAACCCTTTCGAATACTTTTGTATATTCCTGTATATGAATTATAGCATATATATATATACACCATATACTATGCATAAATGTAGTGAATCATAAAAGTGTATATCATAATTAAAAATGTATTTCCAGCAATCATCGCTAATGAACAGTACTTCGGATACAATATAGTATCTGAAATATTTTGTGTGTCCCTGTAAATGCTATATACACTTCGTATTATACATGAAATAATTCATAGTATGTAAACCTCAACGACGTATATCAATTTCATTACATATCAAATAGATTAACATAAATAAAGTACGCCGCAAACAATTCCCTCCACCCCTATATCATTATGTATTGGAATTCCTTTTTTAGCCCTGTAAATGAACAATAACTATTCTTTGCATCGCATATTCTATGGAATGCACATTTTAGTGCGCTTCATAAATGCATATCAATTTTATTCTGTTTGAAAGCGTGTAAAATCATTAAATATCATTTGAAACGATTTTTTTCCCACAAGCCGTAATGTAATGGAATACAATTGACTGTCCCTGTAAATGAAATAACATGCTACAAACTTCATTACAAATAGGGGTCTTGCTATGGTAAACGTTAGTAACATCCAAAAATTTTAAATAATTTAATTATCTTTAAATGTCTATTAATTATGTTAATGATTGATGATAATACTTGTCCATATACTTTTATATTTATGCCACCATGTGGTTTTAGCCCAATATTTAAATAAGAAAATAAACCAGATTAAAATGCAATTTAAATCACTAATTTTAATAATCTGATCAAAGCTGTTGAAAAGGAAGTTAGATAATTTAACAAAATAAAAAATAAATGTAATGAAATATTTGTGTTCTATAACATGTTTATTAGAAGATACCTGAAATCATTGTAATTAAAAAAAAAAAAAAAAAAAAAAAAAAAAAAAAAAAAAAAAAGCAAACAAGGATAATAATATTTTAGATATTTCAGCAAAATAAAAAATAAATGTAATGAAATATTTATGTTCTACAGCATGTTAATGAGAAACTAACTAAAATTGTTGTAATAATAAAAAAAAAAGCAAACAGGGAAAATAATATTTTTACATACCTAATTTCATTGACGTTGTACGTGATACTTTGATTTTGGGGAACCAATTAAATCCGATTATAAGTACGATAGCAATGACTTGAATCATCTTCAACAAGTCAAAGCTACCGTAATTTTCTCGGGTTTATATTTTGTTAGCTGAACTAACTTGGATCCTGAGAACGTTCTTGTTTCAGTTTTTAAATCCGTGTCAACACATCTATGCTGTCCAGTGTCCACAGAACTTCAGTGTCCACAGAACTGTCCAGTGTCCCGCGTTTATTCTAAAAAGTTTCACTGTTACTTTTATCCGTTATTCTGCGGTCGAGTGGTAACAACTGAAATAGTGCAGATGCAGACGATTTTTAAGTTTCGAAGTTCGAAGCAGATGTTTTTTGGTTTTATTTGTTTTTCTATACCACAGTTTCGGAAGGAAATTAAATGCGTAATAATTTTGTCAAATTGTCTCTAATTCACTTTCCTGTTTTAAAATGTTTTATTGTATTTCATCTTTTATTTTTATCAGTTTTATTGAATTGTAAAGTTTCATTTACGTAAATTATAATAATAATATTATCCATAATTAGAGTTTACTAGATAAAATATTGCTTAAATTTTCAAAATGTATACAAATTAATTTAATGGTAATAATGATGACTCCCTCCTTTTTTTTTTTTTAAGTAAAATTTGTATCACAGGTAATATATACAAAATATCTTCTTAAAAAATACAACAAGATTATCGAGAAGAGATGAGTTTTTCTTTGTCAATCTGTCATTCTCTTAATATTAATTTTCTGTAGAATAAAACTTGTAAAATAATTTTTAATGATATATTTTGAAAACAAAAAATAAAACATGAATAATTAATTATGTCGTGGGCTTTGCCTAAATTTTGTACATTAATTTTATATTCGGAAAATGTCAATTCTATTTTAAACGTTTGAAAGAAGTAGAATAAAAAAAAAATACTTAAAATAGTGAAACACTAAGAGGAAAAAAAATGACTTGAATGCAAATTATAAAGCAAGAAATGCATATATGACTGAACTTTGAAGACGCTTTCTGCGTGCTCATTAAAAGCTGCAGCCTTAACTGTAATAGAAAGTTTTTAGTTTGAAACGACAGAAATGTTTCGACTACTCTTTGAGAAACTTCTAGTATAACAGATGATCATTTACAAAAATCTTTATAAAAGATAAGTCGAGGTCTGCTTACCTAAAACATTTTTTTAATAATATGAAATTCCCATAATTAGGAAATGGTTTTGTGTTGCTGATGAATTAATTACATTTTATGTTATATGAAAATAAAAAGTTTTTGTTAGAGGCACAGATGCAACTTGGACCACGGTTTAAAAAAAATTTTAATCCGGCAGAAAAATATATTTTACAGTAAATAACATGTTTTTAATAATTTTTGTAATTTTTTAAAGTTTTCTAAGAAGTTCACATCTCAGTCACAATGTGACATCACTGAGTGGTGGCATTTTGGTCACAGATGTGACGTGACCACAGTGACTTACAGTGACGTCACAATGACGTCACTGTGACCATGCATGCTATGAGGGTAATAAGCAGTTACGGTGTCTTGCGTTTTATTCTTGGCGTTTGTTTGTTTGGCGAGGTTAGCATTTTTTCTTTCAGCTTGGCTTGGCAGAACGACCGTCCTGCTTGATACCCCAGAAACTTCATCTCTCGGGATCGGGTCCACTTTGCAACTAATCAGATCTTTCAGTTTTGCAGGAGAAGTGGCAAAAGAATTATCACGATTTAATTATCTGCGAATCAATAGAAATTTTTACTAAAGCAAATACTGTTTGTAATGACGTTTTATTCTACAACATACCTACAATTTGGCTCAGTTTACTTAAAGAATTATAAAACGAGTAATTTTCCACTTCCCTATATCCATGTTTTATTTACTCAATGTTTCCGGATCTATAAATTAACTTCCACTTTCACTCCTTTCGTCACCATCTACGTGGATTTTGAAAATTAGACGTTAATAACTGTTGTATTTCTGATATTCCTCTGAAGAAGACTATGTTTTTTATAGTTGAAAGTTCTAAGGTATTAAAACAATTTAACATTTTTTAAATAGTGTGTAATCTTTTAATTAATTATGCACACATTGTAAGTTTAAGTTACATAATAGTTTAACTTTTTTTAAAAAGAAAAAGAATTTGATATTTCAGCAGTAAAACAATGAATTCACGCTTTTTTATTTTTTGCCTGTTATAATGATTACAAACTAAAAATTACTGTAAAATTGTTCACATACTCTTAATATTATACCCCCCCCCCCCCTCCAGATTAAAAAATATATATATATTATTAGGAAAAAAGAAATAGAGATAATAAAAATATGATGTGAAATTGTACCATAGATGAAAGTACAATTTTTTTAATTTATGATGTCCGATGAAAAAAAATTTTCGAGTTTATATTTGCAATTTTCATTTTCCCCATAATTTTTAAAACATTATTTTACTTCATATTATAACACTATTTTATGTAATATTACATAATCATATTTCTTGAACGTAGTGTTTGTAACGATTGAAATTTAAAAAACGCTAATTTTTCAATGCTCTGCATTTTACATTTTTTCTTTTAGTATACCATTTAAAAACTGGTCGGATGTGCCATTACCAAAGGTTTCTTCTATATCGTACATGTTAATACTTCAAAATTCGCTATCACAGTGCCAAAATTAAATGACAATCTATGCCCATCATGAGGATTCTAAAGATATAAAATTCCGTGCATTAGTACTTGAGATATGACTATTATTAAAATCGTGTAAATCCTGAAAAATGCAGTATAGCAGCGCAACCTGTTCGGTGGTTTACACCAGAACTGAGTCAGCAACAACTTATGTCAACGTCTAATTGAATCTGAAGTTTAATGAAAATCCCTGCATTAGTATTTGAAATATAACTATTGTGGTAATCATGAAGAATGCAACATAGCAGCGCCACCTTTAGGGCGATTTATACCAAAAACTAATAAGACCCAACTTATATCAGGGGACTAACATAATACGAAGTTTGATGAAAATTCGTGAGATACAGCTATTTCAAAAATCATGAACAATGCAGCATATCAGCGCCACCTGTTTGGCAGTCTACGCCAGGACGTAATGAGCTCCAACTTATGTCAAGGACTAACAGAATCTAAAGTTTTATTAAGTTCTATGCATTAGTTATAGAGAACCCACTATATTTGTGCAACATACAAACAGACAGACAGACAAACTCACATACAGACATTTTCTAAATTTAGTCAAATCGTGTTCTGGCACTACTAAAACGTGTAAATCCGTCGAAACTCGAAAATCGATTTCTTTCACGAAACCAATACTTTCTTCTTGTAAAGATATAAGAAAGTAAAAAATGATAACTATAATAATATACAGGAATAATAGTTAAAAATTCAAAACATATTATTTAATTATCAGTATTATATAAACATGAACACAGTCTCTTTTTACGTGTTCGATTTGTGCCAACAAATGAAAACCATACTTTCCCTCTAAACGAAACTACAAATGTAGAATTCACCAAAGAAATTAATCAATATTCTTTTGTTGGTTACTCTTTTATCTGAAGTTTTCTTTCGAAGAAGAATTGTTCCATGAAACCATTGTTCCTTGCTCTGTGGTTCCCCGCAAGGGCATTGTGTAGAATTCTATGCTTTTCGTTTTGCTACACCGAAAGTGAATATTTGTGACGACATGACGACAATTGTTGTAAAAATAGGTACTGTGTAGAAATACAGTAAAAATATGTAATGTACAATACTGTTATTGTATCACTTCCAGCAGCTGCATTAAGCACTGCAAAAAACTTAGTTACCTGCAATACGACGAACTAAACTTCATGTCAGAAATTGTACATCAAATTTGGCAAATGAGGTGCGTTCGTACTAAAACTAGTTTTATAAAAATTGAGATCTTGGTGCAATATAGATGTTGCACTCTTATGCAAAATGCATAAACACAAAATTTATTACGATTATATATATTAAATTCAGAAATATGGAAATAATATGACTTTATCTTGAATAGGACGTAATCACCATGGCAACCTAGAATCATTACCTACCATGGGATATGGGGCATTCTCACAATCTTTTGACTTTTGGGAAAAAAATCTAACAAAATTAAATTTGCTAAAATAACATTTTAATCTGATAGACGAATGCCTTAATGATTCAAAATAAAGAAAAAATGGTCAGCAACGAAATTTTTTTTATTTAACTGAGGTTTAATTTAAACATGCGAGTTTAATTTTCCTTACCGTTTTACCCCTACAACTTTTTATTTTCTTCTAAATTTTTACTTATAATGAATTTGCATAGTACCCACAGGACATTCAAATAAGAAATATTAACAATGTAGTACTTTTAATACGGAATTTTTGTATAACATTGTCTTAAAGGGATGTTTAAAAAGGGACGGTAAGGTAAAAAAAGGGGATGGTATTGGAAAAAAGGGACGAAATTGTAAAAAAAGGGACTGTAAGGATAGAATGGTAAGGAAAATTACCACCTATCTTTAGGAAAATAATGCTAAGACTAAGTGATTTCCACAATGTTCATTGGGTTTTAGAAACAGTTGTTAACATTGGATTAAATTAATTTTTTTTTAAATTTACCTCGAAAAGTGCATGAATAAACCTTGGGGATGGTGAGACTACCAATAAAGGCACGATGCTTGAAATTGATATTTAAATGCTGATTTAAATTCTACAGTAAATTTCCTGTCAAAGAATTTTAGACATTATTTCTCTAGCATACTTCTGCATGAGAAAAAACTTGAAAAAAAATCTGTCGCTGCATCTGAAATGATTTTCTGTATAATTTTAGACGAAGGATGCTAAGGAATCTAAAACCCAGGGACAGAGTTTAAAAAATATTAACAACCCTAAAAATGTGTGCAGGTTAATTTTTAGCTACATATTTATATACAACAATAGTTCCAGTTTCAGAAAAAAATTACATCGAATTATTTTTATTGAAGCAATTTTATACAGACAGCTCCAAACTTAAAAATCAGCACCAGGGACACGGGACGGTAGATGAGTTTTCCTGGTATTTGGACCCCCAACATCGTCCAAAACTTATTTTTCTCGTTAATATTGTTATGCAATCATGCAATGGTATGTTCCCCAGTATATGAAATAAAAAAAGCACAAAAAAGTGTATTAAATAAAAAATTATTACTCAGGGACATGAAAGTCAAAAGATTGTGAGAACGCTCCGTATAACTGAATTAACTACGTATGATAGTAAGAATGAAGAAAACTTTTATTAATATATTTTTAAGTTTTGATTCGAATTTCATAAAATTTAACATGACTCGACAAAATTCTACAAAAATTATAGTTATGAAATTTCAGACCATTGGGATGGGTAGTTTTTGCGCTGTTATATGGACACAGACGGACAGACAGACGAACGGACCAGATGACGACTGTAGGTGCTATATATTTATATGATTACGAATGCACATAAAAAAAGAATAAATAAAAACCTATATATAGGCATATTTTATTTATGCGTCGGAAGGATTAAGAATAGAAATTTCTTTTTAATTTCATTACCTTAATGCTAAATACTCCATACTTAATACATTAGTTCTGTAACATGAATCTTTTTTAATTTATATGTTTACATACTTTGCGGTAAAAATCTCACAGGAATGAGTAGTGTGAGAAACAACTCCATAAATCGGTGTATTTTTATGTCGAAAGCATAAGATTATTGTTACCATCATCTTCAAAACAGAAGCCATTACAGTATATAAGATGTTGCGGAGCAATGGGGATACATATAATGCAATTATAAAAGTCTCTCTTTTTACACTCAACCGGAGGAGCTCCGATAGTTGTTCCATTGTTTGAGGTGTTTGTAAATAGTTGGGTAATGTAGACCGCTCTAATTTGGAGCGTATCTGAGCTAACGGCTGGACCACTACTGTGATTTTATTGCAAATGGCTCGTTGGCCAATGTTAGAGCAAAACGATCTTACTGTGAGACAGCTGCAACAAAATATAGCTAATAATTAGTCAACGTTTAGTCAATCAATTTGTGCTATTAGGCATTTAATGTGCCTATTTGCGAAGTGGAACAGAAAAATTCCGCTTGCTGGAATCATTCTCTCGTGAAAATCAGAACATAATCAGGGCGTTTTTTAAAGTGTCATTTGGTTAGAAGATGTAGCGAACCGGTCTTTAATAGATCGTCAAGATGCTTCTATTGGAGAAGTATTATAGTTAAGGCACAATCTAGTTTCTTTTGTCATCTGCTCTGAGAATTCTATTTAATCAATTTTAATAAATACAGTAACCCCTTGTTATATCTCACCTCGGTATGTCGCGCATTCGGCTATTTCGCTCTGTTTTATTTTTCCCGCGATAAATTTAAGATTTGCTGATGATAGATATATACAGAATAGTCAACAGCATTTCTCCCCCTTCAGAATTTGAATCGAATAACCCATTCAACATTCAAATCAAAGAAAGTTGACGTTGTAATAAAACTGGTGTAATCCTACGTTCTTGCTATTCATTCAAACATTTCTTCGTAATGGCGACCAAAACTCGTATCAATGTGTCAGTTAAAGAAAAATTAGAACCTATCAATAAAATTAAAAAAAGTATCGAAACAAATCAATAGCAGCGAAAGAAGTCTGTGTGGGTTCATAAACTGTTCGTGGATGGTTAATCGATGAAGTAAAACTACGAAATTTTCTGCAAGCTGCGAAAATAAACCCGCCGGGATTTGAGAGAAAAGGACGAGGTTCAGTGATGTAAAAGAAATTGATGAAGTTTTGTCTTTGTTGTTTATGGAATAAAGAGCCATTGGCGTTCCTTTTTCTGGATCTTTTATCAGAACTAAAGCTACATTTTTGGCTAAAATGATTAAATATGATCCAAACTACAAATTCATAGAACGTGATTGGTGGTTATAGAGATGGCAGATACAGAATAGAATAGGACAACTTTCAATAGACGGAGAAAAGCGATCTGCCGATCTTAAAATCAGTTTTCATCTTGAAAGATAAGCCCAAGAAAATAAAGAACGATAAAATGTACGCTGATACTGCAATTGACTCAAATGAGGAAAATTTACAAGACATATCTGAAGCTGCCAATCGATTAGGCATGGAAATTTTTCTAAACCATACAAATGGATAAATTTTGACGACAATGTACCTGTATTTCAAAATTTGACTGAAGCAGAAATTATTTCTGTAATTCAAGAAAATAATAGTTCTATGACCCAAGAAGAGAACGACGAACAGGAAGTATCTGACGGAGATATAGTAGATCCGATAATCGAATCTGTTCAGTTTCTCATATAAAACTTTTGAAACGTCGGAATCTAATCATATACATCAAATGCAGTTAATTTTCTTTCTTTAATTTCCTGTGGCCAGCAGACAATAAAAGAAAAAAGAAAAAAACCGAACAACTTTGGATTCTCCTTTTCAGAAAGTACATAAAATGTAAACAAAATGTATATTGTGCGTGTAAGATTTTGTATTTTTTTAACGTTTTACTATCCCTGTTGAGTTTTACTGCTAACGTTTTACTATCTCTGTTGAACTTGAAGATTTTATGAACAAGTATTAAATCAACAATCTCGTAGCTTAATTTAGGACACTTTAGTTTTTATTTATAAACACTCTTCTAGCTTCCATCGTTATATAGATCTCCTCGGTATATCGCGCATTTTTCTTATCCCCAAGTAGCGTGATACATCGACGGGTTACCGTATTTCTTTAATCTCAATGCTTTTCATTTGTAGATAAGCACGCGCTAGGTATTTTTTTGAATATTCCAAATTTTATATTTGAATTTGAATTTTAAATGTTTTTTAATGAAATTTAATTAAAATGTCGATAATTGGATTACTTCTTTTATTATGCAGAAAAGGAAATAATTGAGTTTATTTATGTTTCTGGATGGCATTTTCAGATTTCAATAAAAAGAAAAGTATGAACATATGAACGAATATAAACTAATTTAATTATTTAGGACGTTGGAAAAAAAAAACATTTAAAATATGAAAATTAAAATCTGTTTTTCCGCTAACAGATTTCACCATAGCGCCAGTGCCGAATTTTTGAACTAATTTGATCTTATGAATTGTCTTCCATGATCAAAGATATTACCAAAAGGCGTATTTGAGCAAGTATGATTTGACACAAAATTGCTGTTTAAAATCTTAAGTGGTAGTCACTTTCATTTTTTAACGACATTGTTGCCAAGATATCAACACTTGGAAGTGGATCCCGTTACAAAAAAACTAATGTTAAAAAAAGGAAAAAGAAAACGCTTTTTAATTTGCTTCAGGAAATAAGTTGCTAATTGTAGCAATGCATATATCACCGGCTAAGAAAGCAAATGTTCATTAGTAAAAAAAATTTAAAAAAAATCTGTTTAAATATTACTTCCAAAAACAGTAAATTGAGTTATAGCTTTCTAACAAATTTCATTCGAAAGTACATTTTTTTATTCGATTATGTAAAAATGGAAATTATGTGATCTTTAAAAATAACGTAAGAGCAATAAAAGCGAAAGCCAATGCGCCGATCGTTATCACCATCATTGTACATTTTTGAAAACAGCTATTGTGTTTGCTGTTATCCAAACACGAATTATGATTTTTCAGAAAAGACAGAAAAGATCACAATGAAAGAAATGGGACTTTGGCGATAAAAAGGAAATAATATGAAAAATATACCAATTTATTTATAAAACTATTAAATTTCAGTACAGTTGTTTCTAAATGATTTTTAAGAATTTTTAAGAATTTTCTCTATTGAAATTCGGACCTTATCTCAGAAGTATGAAACGCTTCCAACTGTGAAAATGACATCATATAAAAAAAACATGATAAATTAATTAAAAAAATTACACAAAAGACCACGCCTCGCTCTATATTTTATTCTATGTACAGTACATATTGCATTTAAGTAAAGAGACAATTTTATTGCTTATTTCAATATGAAAATTTTTTCTAGTAATGCGTTAAATGGCAAATTCTAGGCACTTTCAGAATCTGCATAATGAACAGATGCATGTGGCTTTGATAGAATCATCAGCTGTTTTATTTCCAGCCGAACCAACATGAAAAGTGACACATTGACACAGTAGACGAAAGTGACAAGCCGCGATATTTCCAAAATTCTTCGCTGTCACTTAATCAAGATAGGCTGGTTTTAACCAACAGTCGAACTGTCTTATGAGCGTTAGGCTGAAAAGCATCCGAGATCGGTGGAGTACTGCAACATATTTCTTCCGTTGGCTGCGATATGAATTGTGTGCCCAGTTTAAACTTTATAGAGAAAACTAAGGAATGTCATACCAGCTCTGTCGGGTGATCTAAACTAGACAACAAGCTTCTGGGATGTTGGATGGAGGCAGTGCCATGCCTATAGACCACCATGTAACGGAATTAATTTGAATATCCTACAAAATGAAAAAAAAAATCTCTGCTTTCCTAAAACCAAAGTAGAATGCGAATGAATTTGTGATACTTGTCCAAAACGAAATTGGAAATGTATGTTCTAAGCACTTCACATCCGTAGCTTTAAAAATTTTGCTGCTACAGTTCGTCTCTGATGTTGTACTGAAAAAACCTCGCCCGCTTGCGATATCTAGTTCTTAATAGTGTAAGGATTCCTATAAACTCCTCCTATATCTCACTTCCCCTTTATCTTATATTTTCGATTGTATTATATTTTTTATATTATATTATATTATATATTTTTATTATTATATATTATATTTCGATTGTTTTATATTTCTAACTAAAAATAGATGTAGTAAATTTAAAGTGAACGCTACTCGATCAACTACCAGATTTTACTACCAGTATATTTTTTACTCTTATATTATAGTCAATATATGTCATTAATGTCAGTGTTTAACACGTTCACGCCGGCGAGGTGGGTCACACTCAACTGTCTCAGAGATGTCAAGTCTCCGGATTTTTTCTCACCACTGTTATTTTAGATAAAATGTTGTTCATTTAAATGGCCCAATTGTTCTAATTAAATAAAACAACATTCTCTGTATTAAAATACTGGTATCCAAAAAGCCGGAGTCTTGACATCTCTGAGACAGTCGAGTGTGACCCACCGCGCCCACGTGAACGTGTTAATTGACTTTATTTTTCTTTTCATTTTGCATTTTGGGGAACGTTTAACCCTTTGCGACTCAACAACTCCGATTTGAAAAATATTTTAGAATACATCACTTTAAAAATGTAAAAAACAATTTGAAAAAGACTAAAAAAAAATTCTCTAAAAGGTAATATTTTCACATGTTTCTGAACAGAAAATTACATACTTTTCCTAAATATTATAAATTTTCTAATTCAAATTGTAAACTATACGAACTTGCTTTTGTGAAAAATTTATTTTTGGGCGTCTCCTGCCTTTTTAATTTTACAAAATATACGATGTTAATTTTAGTAATAAAAATCTTGAACTGCCCAAATGATAAATAAAACTTTGGCACGAAAAATTAACCCAGTATCACCATCTTTAGGGAATTTTATGAACAATTTATATTAACTGCTCTGTTTTGAGAGATAGCAAAAATAAATAAAATCTGGTTTTAAAGCCCACTGTATGAGTAACACAGACTTTTGGGTATGTTTCAGATATGCAACATGATGATACAAAAATATGTTAAGCAATGTCGAAGGTTAAAAGGAATTTTATATGTTGCATCTATTTTTTCAAAAAATTTGAATAATAAAAGTTGCACATTTCAAACTTATGAAATGATACATTGTGGTGGACGTGTAGATTTGGATCTATTTCTTTTCATTTAATTTTTAATGCAATGTTTTATCATGCACGCATTTGTAAAAGTGAAGTTCCATAATAGTAAAATTCCATAAAAATGAAATATATTCTAAACAAAATGAACAGGCGTATGTGACGTAAATTTAAGTCTAGAAAATACATACATTTTAGCTTGTTTTTAAGTAATTGTTTTCAATTCTGTACAAAGCAGATCTTTGGATAACTTAAATTATTTTATCCACATTTAAATTCTTTTGTTTAATTCAGATTTCATTCAAAACGTTTTGGTAAATGCCAAAAAAAAAAAAAAAAAAAAAAGCCTTTGCTGTTCCAAATTTCTTTATAAATGAAACATAATGTTAAGAGAGGCCTATGGAGGAATACAGTTTAATACATTACAATAATATCTTCGAAATAATTCGAAATAAATTTTAATACAAATTAATGTAAGCGATGTAAAAGAAAAAAACATTCCAGTATGTTGAACTAATTTACTTGCGTTAATTTTCCGGTAACTACATTCAAATACATACAATCATAAAAAAATGCAGGGTAAAGATATTTTAACAAACATTAAATCAATATGGGGAACAAAATAGTGTTCCATACTTTCAAAACATGCGACATTCCGTGACAATTCTCTTATGAAACAGGAAGTCTGGAAATGAATTTAAAAATTTAAATGTAAAGTCTCTTGATTCAAAATTGCATCTAAGAAACTTTTCCGTCTTAAGCTACCATATAATTAAAATCAACAATGGAATTGAGTTCGTTAAACTTTTTGCAAAGTTATACACAATAGAATTTCTAAAAGGAAATTGGAAAAACTTTTTTTAGTTGAAATTACAATTTTGTTTTCAATGAAATAGGAATGAAATATCTTAAAATACATGAACAGAGATATGTAGTAAATCGATATTTTACATACTTCATTTTTGTGAAAGTTTAGACTATTGTTGCAAGCTATAGATTTACGATTATGTTATATACATGGTAATTGTAAAATATGTGCCAAACCTGGATCAGTAAGATCTGTGTACAGAACAAAGAAAAATATTAAATGCGAGCAATATAATGGCAAAATACTTACTTAATTTACAGTGCATCTTTCTTCATGCCGAACCTGAGTACACCTTAATACAAGTAACTTTAAACTGCTACTTTAACGAAAGCTTCAACTAACATTCTTAGTTTGTATAAAATGCCATGACACCACATAAAGTTGTGGAAATATTTATCATCTGCATCCAAAAATCTCTGATATAGACACAGCATATTTTCGATTACTGATGACATTTCATACCATGTCACCGTACGAATTACTATGCAGTATTAGCATTTTCGTGATGTCATCAGGCATCACACAAATGAATGCAAATGTGTTGAAAACATTCTTTATAATGTACTTATTAATAGTAAGTTGTGGTGAAATGAAGCACTTTCTATTCCATGCAAAAATTGTTGTAGTGAACATTATTCTATTTTACAGTTTGTTTCCGTTTTGTTGTAAGACCGTGTGTAGAACTGAAATTATACAATACTGTGCAAAGTAATTGGTACAAAGTAAAAAAATTACTCTTTTTCAAAATTTATTCCTTTGTATTGCGTTTATATAAACTGAATAATACCTGTAATAGGTTGAAGTATGTCTTCCTTTATCATAAATTACCTCGTGAATTTGTTTTGGCATTCACTTTACTAGTTTATGGCATATATGTTTGAATTCATCATCGTGAAATCACACTTTTATAGCAATCATTATCACGCTTCCTTTGGTTGAACGATTCATTTTACCTAAAGGTCTCTTCAAAATATTCCTCGTGTTTTCTATAGGGTTTAAGTTGAATGATTTTCCAGGCCAATCAAGGAAATTAATATTATTTTTAAGCATGAAAGTTTTGAGCAATTTTGAAATAAGGCATGCGTTGGTGTCATATTAAAATGCCCCGTCAAATGTTTTCGTGAATAGAACAATTTTACACTATCAGAAAAACTCGTAAATATACACTAAATTGTTCCTCATTTTTTTAAAAATAATTTCCTTAATCCTAGAAAACATGTTTTATCCGTGAATTCTTCCGTAAACTCTGGAAAAGGGGGAGAAATTCCGTTCGTTCCTAGAACGCATGCGCTCTATTAATACTAAAATCCGAATTTATTTTTAAAATGGAAAACAAAAATTCTATAAAGGGTCTCAGGACTCTCAAAGCTTCAAAATTTTTGAAATTTTATTTTTTTAGATGTTAAAAGTCTATCTTTGCATTTATCTTTGCATCATAACATTTTGATATAATTGTTTCCTTAAAATTCCCATTAGAACATAAGTTATGGCTTTTAGAATTATGCCCGCTCAATAGCTGAAGCGGCGTTTCCGAAACTTTGAAGTTATTTTTCTGCAAATGACGTTTTTGGGAATAACGCGCACGATATCTCAAAATCTTTTGAATATTTTTTCATGAAATTTTCAAAACATATGTTTCATGTTAGTCTGCATGAACGGAACCTAAAATTACCTTTTTATTGTTCAAAAATATATTTTTTATGTGATTATACTGTTGAAATTTTCAAAATTTTGCCTTAGCTAAATACAACTTTGTATTAAAAATGTAAAAATGCTTTAAATACAAATTTATTTAGGTTCAAGGTAATTATTACAAACTAAGGTGTAATTAGGCACCAACATTTTTATTCGAGTTGCAAAATTTATTTTGTACTCCTGCGCCTAATCTGTTATACCAATTTTCTGCTCGTCAAATGTCTGACAGTTTGGAGCCCCATATAACTGCTAATTCTACATCGTGCAATTTTTTAAATGTATTAAATGAAAGAGCATACTTATATCGTTCATCCCAATAAAAATTTTGTTTTGATATCATATACATTTTAAGATATTAAATATTGAAAATGGTCTCTTTTTTTTTCCTTTTTTCCAATTTTAACAGTCCTGAGACCACTTAAGATTTCTAATTTAATTTAAAAATACAAAAATTTTCGAATTTAAAAATAAATAACAATTACTTTTCTCATTCATTCAAAAGTACCGACAGTTTATTTTTTTAAAGTTGAATAAATTGGATAAATTTAAATAAAGTTTAATTTATAAAGTTATTTATAAGAAATATTCGCATTTAAAATATATTTTAATTGAACACATTTAAAAGATATTTTAATTTAAATATTAAGTAGAAAAAAATCGGTTTTTCTCAAAAAAGAAAAAAAACTTCTTATCGAATAAAAATATAATATTCATATTTTACATTTAGCAGTCTACTTAAAAATATTTATAATTGGTACTTTTATCATATGCTAATACTAAAGTATTAAAACCCCAGCCACGATCTCATTAAATACAAAATCTACCCGAAATTAACTTCAAAATTATAAGCTTTTCAAAGAAATTAAGTTGGTAGAAGTTGTGGGTGAGCAGGACACTCATCCAGGAATAGGAGAACTTTCAGTTTTTCTTTTCCCATTTTCCTGTTGAATTTATGAAGCAAATCCAAGAAAAAATGCGAGGTTGTCCACGCCGTTTTATTACTAGTGTAGCCGAAAAAGAAGCTTCTTCACATTCTTAAAAGTGTAAGGTTTGTTTGATCTTCCAATGACCACTGGCCGTAATTTTTCCGAACCATTAGCGTTGCAACACAGCAAGTCGGTTAGGCTTTCTTCACTATTTTTCCAATCATGGCATGGTTCTCACTTGAATGCTAAAGTTTTGTCAATGAACATTTTATAAAAAAGTCCAGTTTCGTCACAATTGTAGATGTTTTTCGGTTCGTATTCGTTTACTAAAATAGCCAAATCTTATTTCCATTATTATACAGTTCATTCGTTGACACTCGAACTTTCCCCAGAAAGGACACGAGTTACCAAGTCGTGCCTTTTTTTGAATTTTTCAATCCATCTTTATTATGCTGAAAAGTTTTCCATTTCAAAACTTTTTGACAACTGTACGTCTTTAGAATTTCAACGTTAACAGGAATGTTCGAAATACGAGTTTCTTTCAGCCATAGCAAAAAAACTTTCTCAAATTCTTCGAACTTTCCGGTTTCAATTCTGCTTCTTTTCTTCGACTGAATTCCACATTCTCGATGAGCTATTTGTATTGACTCCCTATTTTAAAAAATACTTCCTAATGTCCATTCTGGGACATTCTGCAAAACTTTTCTTCTATTTTTTCAATAACATCCATTTAAAACGAAAGCGAGCTCAATTAAGCCATAGCTCTCTGAAGCAAAAATACTTATTTCAAAGTTTTTCACTACTGTACAACTGTATCCCAGTGGTCAGTGTTCTCGGCTCGTCACACTAAGGTAGCTGGTTCGATTCCAGGTAAGTAACTTTTATTTTTCACCCACTTTCTTCAATTGAAATATATTTTACCTCCTGTAACGGAGAAAAAGGAAACAGATATTCGTCAATTAACGGAAAAATCCTGTATCACTGCTACCAGGAAATTTTCCGTGAATTGAAGAAAGCGTTTCTGATAGTGTACCTTTCAATATTTCTACGTACATGTGTGGATTCATCATGCTATGAACAAGAACTAAGCTCCCAGTACCATTTTTTGTGAAAACCTCAAAACATCTGTTTCAGAAGTGTTTTACGGTTTTTTGGAGGTGGTTAGATCTTAACGGTTCAATGTTGCTACGGTTAACTACTTGTTTTTAGTAACCTTGCACAATTAAATGAGCGATTTTTCTCCCTGTCACAAAAGTATTAATTGTAAGATAAATTATTTTTGAAAGCTTTCTCGAAGTAATATCCATTTTTAAATACACAAATGCAACTGGTATCTCACAGAGAGAAAAAAGTAATACCCACATATCACATCCAGAAGCTGACAACTGAAACTAAAGTGACTATTTCCAGTAACCAGCCATATCTCATTCTTACTGCCAAATTCAAACAGATCATTTTACGACAGATAAAACCAGTGCAATTCGGTTTTGAGAAATGCACTGGCAATTGCACTACAATTCTGAGACAGAAACAGCTTGTCTCAATTAATCTGCACAATGTAGTATATATATTTTTTATACTTTTTTGATGTCACAATGGTTATCATCAGATACGAGACTAAGTTTTAATACATTGTATTTAATTAATAAGTCTGAGTACTTTCATTCAACTGATAAATTTGTTGAATGAATTCCTTATCTATACTAATATTATAAAGAAGTAAAAATTGTTTGTTTGTTAGAGGTAATCTCTGGAGCTACCAAACAGATTTCAAAAGTAATGATATCAAAATGATGGTGTTAGGTCAACTTAGAACATAGGCTATACTGTATGTCGGTGTCACTACCCCAAAGGGGGTGCAGGAGCAGAAAACGTTCTAAAAATGAGATTTTTGTGTTACTGAAGGGCCTAGAAATATGAAATTTGGAATATTAGTTACTTATAAGATATAAATGATGTCTAAAAACATTTTCTAAACAATTCGAAATTTAAAAGGGGCGAAAATGCACAAAAAGCGTTCTACAAAACGCTCTAAATGGTGGTTCCTACAGAATCTCAGAAAATACTAAACCGATTACAAAAATTAATGGTGTCAAAAGGATGGCTACAACCCTTGCTCTAACATAGGCTATGTTTTATGTCGTTGCCAGTGCCCCAAAGAAGGTGCAAGAGCATAAAACGTCTGAAAATGTGATTTATGCGTTACTAAAGGGCCTAGAAATATGAAATTAGAAATATTAATTACTTATTAGATATAAAGGATTTCTAAGAACAGTTCTTAAAAAAATTCGATATTTAAAAGGGGTGATAAAGCGTAAAGAGGGGTTCTATAAAACATTCAAAATGGCGATTTTACTCAATATTGGGAAGTATCAAATCAATTTCAAAAGTAATTGTTGTAAATTTATGATGACAGACCTTGCTCTAAGATAGGCTCTGTTTTATGTTTGTATCACTACTACCTGAGGGTTGCAGGAGAAAAAAAGTTTCTAAATTGCGGTTTTTGTGTTATGGAAGGGCCTAGAATAATGAAATTTGGAATGGTAGTAACTTATAAGATATCAATGATCTCTAAAGACATTTCCTAAAAAAATCGAAATTTAAAAGGAGTAAAAATGCGCAAAAAGCTTTGTAAAAAACTCTCTAAATCGCGATTTCTATGCAATCTCTGGAAGTACTGAACCGATTTAAAATATAATGATGTAAAATGATTGTGAAAACCCTAAGATCCAAGATAGGCTATATTTTATGTCTGTTTCCACTACCCCAGAGGAGATGCAGTAGCAAAAAACGTTATAAAAATGCGATTTTTGAATTATGGAAGGACCTAGACTTATGAAATCTTGCATGGTATATATTTATTAGATATAAATGATCTAGAACATTTCTTTAAAAATTTTAAATTTAAAAGGGATGAAAATGCGCGAAGAGCGCTCTAAAAACGTTCTAAATCCCAGATTTGTGAGCAATCTCAGAACTAATCGAACTGATTTCAAAAGTAATGGTAGGAAATTGATGCTGACAGCCTCTGCTGTAACATAGACGCTATTTCATGTCCGTGTCACTATAACTTAGAGGTTGTAGGAGCAAAAAACGTTCTAAATTTCGATTTTTGTTATCGGTAGGAGCTAGCAACTTGAAATTAGGCAAGGTACATATTTAGTAGATATAAATTATCTTTAAGAACAGTTTTGAAAGAATTGGAAATTTAAAAGGGGTGAAAATGCGCGAAAAGCGTTCTAAAAACTTTTTAAATTGCGATTTCTACTCAATCTCAGGAAATACCAAATCTATTTCAAACGTAGTGGTTACAAATCAAGGGTGACAATCCCTGCTATAACATACGTTATATTTTATGTTACTGTCACTAGCATTTGAGGGTTGTAAAACATGTTATAATTTGCCTTTTTTGCACAACTGAGGGGTCCAACACTTTGAAGTATGGAATGGTATTTACTTATAAGATGCAACTGCTTTCTAAGTACAGTTGAAAGAAAATTACAAATTTAAAAAGATGAAGTTAGCGAAAAGTGTTCTAAATTACAATTTTTATGCAATCTTATGAAATACCAAACCGATTTAAAAATAATGATGACAAATTGTTGGCCAGTTTTTAAGAGAACGTTCTACATAAAAAATTTTTTGTAAAGTACATTATTTGGCAAAAATAACAAAATAAGTTAATATATTAGCCTCTCTGAAAATCTACATATTACGCATTATTCCAGATAAGGAATTTGGCCATTGGTAAAACAGTACAATGAAAGGTTTATTATTAGAAAATATAAAACTGAAAGAAAAAAATATCGCAGAATAATGAAAAGCTATTATTTACACACGTTAATGAATTCTAGATGAAAATATGTGAAATTTTATTTTTATGTTATATTTGTGCAGAGTTACATTTACTCTATACGAATATTTAGTATTCCAGTTGTTTGGATAATCCTATTTTCTAAAAGCATTTTGCATTGAAATCAAAGCATAACTTAAGATTAAAATCGACTATTCAATTGACCAATTTTATATAATTCCTAGACTGGTTAATATCGGTAAAAGTTTTAATTTTTTTTTAAATACTACCATGCAAAACATAACGGTAGACAAAAATTCTCTGCATATATGAGCCGTTGATAATGGAAGTATAGAAGAAGCAGATACATTTTGCGAGAAATATTAGTGAGAGCCAAAACTTATTACAAATTAATATAAAAAATATGTTTCTAATTAATTCACAATAAATATATTTTTTAGAATTAAATTATCATCTTATTTATGAAAGCCTGAAAATTTACAATTTATCACATATTAATGAGAACAAAAATTTTAAAATTAAAAAATATTTAAAATTTAAAATATGCATATTTAAACATTTAAAAATATTTAGATTAAAATATAAAATATGTATGTTATTTTGATAAAATTTGATTAAAAGTAAAAATTAAATGGTGCAATTAACATGTACCACAAACAATAAATTCTCTTTCAAATTTATTTTTATCACTTAATAATATTTATACATGAAATAAAAGACATATCTTAATAGGAAGACATTTAACTATTAAAATATAAAATGTCTACATATATTCATATTTTAATTTAAAATAGAAACTTATAAAATAAATTTTGAAACAAATAGAGAAAGTTAAATTCGTATGAAATATTTACGCCATGTAATTATCTCTTTCATTTCTAGTTTAAATTAATTTAAAACTAAAAATCATTGCAAGATTTCAATTATGGTTTATAATACGGATGATTAGCCGCAATGCTTTTATATCGTTTAGTTCTTTTCAAACTAATTAAAACATATAACATATATTTTTAACTTTTCATTCGAAGAAAAAGTAGTATGAATAAAATCTAATTAAGTATAAATTAAGTTATTTATGTTAATTGAATTTTAAAAAGGCAATTATAAACTACAACAAAAATTTATTTTCTTGATAAATTTTAAAAATTATCTAGGATAAATACCTTTTTAATACAGAATTTAACAGCGACTATTAGTAAAGCAGTACAATGTAAAATTGTATTTTAAGATAATTTCAGTATGTTTAATTTTTATTTACAAAACATTCTCGTTAATTTTTACGATTAAGGATTAGTTTTGAGATCCAATTTACTTGGAAGATGATGAAACTTTTAAGTTTATTTGTATCACATATTATTTTACCATATAAATTAATTCTTGCTGCAAATTATGAACAAAGCTTTGAATATGGTAAACTGAGGGGGGAAAAAGCGAAGTTTAAGGGTCTACTATTGAAGAGCCGGGATGCAACGTAATAATGCAGAACATCCCATGCAACCACGATTGTCCTATAGAGCTCCCGCAAATCTTTTAGTTCTAATGCCCTATGTGAAGTATCACAAATTATGCAAATACATTCTCCTTAGAAAATCCTGTGTATTCTTTTATAAGATACATATGCGCTTTTAATTTATTTCTAGATTCCTTCATCCTATAATTATCCAAGTTTACGTGAATGTCAATGGGCGTGACATTTTGACATCGGAAAACTATCCGGGGATTATATGGAGCGTAATTTTAATCATCCAGAGGATATAAGTTATCCTCGATATATGATATCCAATGCATATTTTGTGGATTTCAAGGATATTATATCTAAATGCACTGAGTATTTTAAAACTGAAAATAGCAGATTATTTCAGCTGCTTTTATTATGCACAATTCAAAATCTTGATGCAAACTAATCTCAATTGACACGATTTTTACCTGTATCAAGTAACACCTAATAAAGTACTGATTTATGTAATGTACAATAAAATGCGTCTGATGAATACAAAGTTCTCTGGACATGTCATGCGCTTTCCTTAATTTTTTAGTATTATTAGGACTTTTCGCTTTTATTTATTTATTATACTTGTACATTTTCTAACAAGGAAGCATAAAAAAAAGTCTTCAACATATTTAAAACAAATTATGATACTTTAATCGAAAAATTGCGAAAAAAATATTTATAAATCAAAATATTTTAAAATGTGTCATTCGATACCGGTAGAAACATTTTACTCGTAAAACAAGGCTGTGCCACTGAAACTTATTTTTACTTGAAATGTAATTTTGTTTATTTTTACTTATCACACTTACTTTTATTCATACCCAATAATAACAAGTGGGTAAGTGTGATCACAGATCGCACATTGGGTTTCGTTTAATATTCCTTTCAAAACACTTTATCTTTTTGTAAAATCTGTTAGTTCCACATTTGGCAACCAACGGGTGCACTCTATTCTAAACAAACTTCTGTTCGAACGAAACTCCGTTTTATGGACTATCCGTAGATATATTAGTTGAGAAGATCGAGCCCATAGCACCCGAGACAGGTAGGCGACCACTGGCGGTAAAACGTGGAACTAAAATATTTACGGCTATGGTGCATAATATCAAAGAATGGTCAAAGGACTATCGGCAAAGGTTAGAAAAGTGCACCCCGGATGAAAAGTTTGGAGGTTAGAAAAATTGCTAAAATACAGAAGTTAGAGCTCGGAGTGGTAAATAATATCAGATTTTTTGAAAATTTATGATTTTTCGTGTGATCGCAATTGTGCTGTTATAAGTATGCAAAATTTCACATCTTCAACTTAATTAGAGCCTGAGTTAGAAAAATTGCTTAAAATACACAAGTTAGAACCTAGAGGGGTAAATATATGACTTTTATTAAAATTTTATAATTTGTCATTTGATGTGAGATGTTCAGCTATAAGAATCCAAAATTTCAAGTCTCCTACATATATAGTTTCTGAGAACGGGCTCTGTGACGGACAGACAGACAGAGGAGTGAGACGAATAGGGTTTCGTTAGATGAACGAAACCCTAAAAAGGTACGTAATTGCACATATTTCTTCTCAAAGTGGTCTTAGTTTCATTTTGAATATTTACTTCCCGATAATAAAAATTTATGTTACTTATATTAGTTTACGATGAAAGTTACATTGTAAGAAAAGATAAATATTTCTTTATCTAGCAAGAAGGTTTACGAAAATCCAATATAACCTCTTTCGTGTTACTACTAACGATTCCAAAAATTTTTCTTCTATCTCCAGAAACCTCAGAAGAATTCGATTTCTCAAATTTAAAGATGCATTTCTGAAAAAAAAATCTTTTATATGTAATTTTCGGAAACATTTCCGAGTAGTTTTTACTGTGTATTTATAAATCAGTTCTCTCAAGTCTGTATCAGCACGAAAAATCGGTTTTTCAGATGTTATCAATGCTCAAGTAAACATTCTCAAAAAGTTATACATGCAAGAGTATCAATATCATGTTCATTTTACCCTGATAATTTAGCATGTGGACTGTCTGTGGACTGTGTGTGTAGTCTGTTGAACATGAAAATATCTGAATGCGAAATACGTGAATTATCACATTGCTAACTAAGCGTAAAACCAAATGAGTGAAAAAATGTCTAAGACGGAAGTCGAACACGGTTCCTTGGAATAACGCTTCAATGCTCTGCTAATTAGCTACGAGGACGATACTCAGCCTGGCATCTCTCACTCACATATCGTCGCCGGAGACCAACAGTAATAGGGTAAGGTGCCCTATTATCACCCCCAGTCACTTTTAGGCCCTTGAAAGTTTTAATTTTCAGTGAAAATCTACCAAATTTGGATTTTACATAGACTAACTACCCACGCATATAGAAACATAGGCAAATATCAAACAAAAATTTTTTAACAATCCGAAAAATTATTTTTTCAAAAGTATATAAAAAATACAAAAGAAAAAAGTGTCCCAAATTTGGTCCCCCCAAAAATACAATACGTCGAGGCTTAACTTATAACTAAATCAAAATTTATTTCTAAAGGAGTAAGTAACTTAATTTACATTAAATTAAGGCACAAAGAATTGTACTAATTATCAGTGGAAGAATAACATAACGAAACATTAGCCATCTAAACATGAGGAAAAAATTGCCATGAAAAAGCATTCCTAATTTCACCCCCGGTACGAAAATAAAAACTACAAGGGGGACGAAATTGTGACCACGCTACTTCCCAATATGACGGAGCTTCAGTTCCCGTAAGATGAACTGAACGTCCTAAAACTCACTGTATACTACTGTCAGCATCTTACCTAGGTAAAATACATGCAATGAATAAGAAATAAATGCTTACAGTACAGTAAATAATGTTCTACAAACGACCTAATAAGAACTCAGGTCTTCTAAAAATATGAATTTCGGCGTCTTTAATTTATGTATGCGTCATGGCAAACGAAACATTCAATACTGGCCCCTTTTACCTTCCGTCCCTGTGTCTTGCGTCATAAGTGACGCCACATCCGCAAAAGCAGAGATGTTTATGGGGACGAAATATGGGCACTTTACCCTATTGTTGTGGTTACTTATAACCACTGCCATATTTTTATTTAATTTCATTTAGAAAATATTTTTATTAATCTTGTATTCATTTAATTTTAATATTCGCATTCTAAAATTATTTTATTCCCTTTATTTTCAACCTTCCCCTGTAAGTTTTTCTTTCTGGCATAGTTTTTCATTCATTTTAAAATCATAAACGTCATTTTAAAATCTGTACTTCCGGTAAAAGAATTATCTGGAAAGTTCCATATCTTTCTATTTGTGAAGTCATTTCCTTTTGTAGCTCCGCCCCTTAGCCAATAATATTTAAATCAGTTTAATTCGTAATTTAAAAATTCGTAACTCTTTACTACTATTTGGCATCTTATCTCAGTGAATTCTATCAAATTTCCTTTTTTTTAAAGCAGTTTTTTATATACTTTAGCATTGCATTTTATGCCAATGCAGGGTGCCTGTATGTTCGTTCCGCCAAAGTTGGCGTGTTTCAGGTATTATAGCATCCCCCTTTACTCCTCTTTTCGGAGAGCTCGTGCGCATTCAGTGCAGTTGAGTTGGGACTTCAATGCAGAATGGCTGCCCTTTTTGCCGTTCTGCGAAGAATTATGTTCGCGTCTGCATGAGTGTTCTATCAACGAACGCAGAGAATGGGCGGATGCCTCTTCCTCTTCTACAAAAAAAATATTAAACGGATTTTCGTATCTACAGTAAGAAATATTAAAAGTGCAAGAATGTTTCTTTATGATTGTGTAATCGGCTGCATAGTTTCGTCTTTTTTTGTGGCGGGATTCTTTGATCAGTTACTTCTGATTCTTCAGTAAAATGTGGATAAAAATTCTGTTGACGGCATTATTATTATTTTTATTCAAGTGTTGCTTTTATTTCGAGTCGTAGAATTGTGATGCTAAAAAAATCATCTAAATGCCTGTGCCCCCACACTCCCCAAGGAAAAAAAATATTTTATTTTCTTTAGTAAGAACGTAGATTATATCTGTCCATCATAAAAAAAAGTACATCTAAAAGAATAAGAGGTGTACTCTATGATAATGCGCTATGTTCTACAAGAAAAATTGCTTCATAAATAAAAAGTTTTCAAGGAAGATTTGTCATCTGTTTATTTCCTTTCTGCAAATGTTTCCATCATTTTCTGTTCTTTCAGGTGAATGCAGGTAATGCTTTTACCTTTTATTTTTTTTTATTCTCAATTTCCAAATGTATGATAAGTAAATTCAGATTTTTTTAATTAAGGACTGTTATGTCAAAGTGGTCTTTTGTGGCCGCAACAAAATGTTATAACACTATACGATCGATCCAAAAAAATGACTTCTGGATTTATTATATGGAATTTCAATATCCAAAATATCTTTACAATATTATTCCTTCACCTCCTACCTCCAAAACACAACACATATATCTAGTAATAATAAAAAATGAGATGTCTGAGTTACTGCTATGAATAACTGTGTTTGCATCTAGTAGAACAACTTCTGAGACACAACGTTATGTTTAACACTATATCTTAGAAGTGTTTTATAAAAATTCCCCACTGTTCGACTAGATGCAGACACAGTTTTTCATAGCAGTAAGCCAGACATCTAATTTTCGATTATTACTAGATGTCCTGCTGTTGCTCTGAATATGTGGGTAAGACTGCAACCGCAGCACAAGATGGAAAATTTTTCATAAAACCATGCGGCAAAACATGAGACGCAATAAAGCCCATCATAGGTGAACATATGTATGTATAATTTTAATTAATTTTTCAATAAATTTTTAACAGTGCAATTACGTCCTAAATTAATGAATATTAAATACGTGAATTATTATATTGCTAACTAAAGCGTAAAACCAACAAAGTGAAAAATTGATGTGGTAATTAACGTAGTAAATATCTAATAATTTCGAGCGTAATTTCACTGCTGAAAATTAATTGAAAAGTTAATTAAAATTATATATACATGAAAATCACTTGATAGCATCCGGGAAGTCGATATTTTGTGTTAGTACAGGGTTGAGAATATTCATATATGAACACGCTTTAAAACTACTTAGAAACATTTTCAAAAATAAGATACATAAAGTTAAACTTTGGTTTCAGAAATTTTTCTTTATACCTCGGAAATCTAGTGGTTTCTGTGGTATCAGAATCACGGATAACTTAGAATTTATTACATTTTCGTTTATTACATTTTCGTTCCTTTATTACATTTTCGTAAACCTTCTTGTTAGTTTAAGAAATATTTATCCTTTTTTACTATGAATTCACTTTATTTATAGTGATTGTAATCACATTTTAATGATTATGCACATTCATAATGCATAATTTAAGGATGTCCTTCCGATTTCCAGACAATATCAATTTCCCGGCATACTGCTATTGTCGTAAGTGTCGGATAATCAGGTGTCAACAATATAACATTTTTATTTGTCACTGTAGTATTAATATGAAATATTTTATTTGTTTTAAGTGAAATAGTTTAAGGCATAAAAACATTTTGAATACACTTAAAAAATAGGCTACCGAAACTAATCTGTTTTTAAGTGGGGTCGTAATATAAGCGAGCGCATGGAATATTGAAACATAAGAAAATATAGGCACTTGAAAATAAATTTAAGAAAAATTACAAACACGATCACATATTGCTTCATTTTACATTCTATAGATTTGGAGAAACATTGTAATAAGTGTACATGTTCCTTTTTGGAAATAGGATTTTTAAAAAAATTCAAAGAATAAACGAAAAGCATTTTAAAACCCTCTGACAGGCTTGCAAATGGGCAAAATTATAATGTTGTTTTCTCTGCATTTTGTTTTAAATGCTAAAAAATTATGATTCTTTCAACATTATATAAAAAAACTTAATTAAAAATATGAATGTAATCCTTGAGAGTATTCATCATTGTTCAGTTTATTAAAAATCCGTTAAATCAACAGAATTACATTATTTTAAGTATTGCTGATGTTGCCGTGAAACCTGGAGCTTACCGTTACAACGTGAAAGTATTAACACTGGCTTGTCAGTGAGGGGGTTAAACTTAACAAAATATGAGTTATAGCGAGTGTGTCGAATCCACGTGTGACTCGTGTGTCGAGTTTATTTTCACTGATGATTTTCCATTATGTTATATAATAGACTTAATTGTAAAAGTGAAGTATATATTTCAAACGTGATTGCGTGTGTGTTTCAAAATTGAAACATGAGTACTTGGAGCCATTAGAAGCCGCTAAAATACGCAGAAATGAGTGTTTTTTGCTTATTTTTAAATACAGGCTTTGCCACTGTAAATAACTGGCAATCTCGATCTAAATTAAATTTTAATTCTACTTTATATCTACCATATAAATGTCTGAAAAATGTTTTATTTAATGGTTTTTTTCTCTTTTTAATTAAATTGAAAATAATTTCATTGAATCCATTTACTAAATGAAGAAAGAAAATTAAAACGATTAACTTTTCTAGATGTTATTTTCTAAAGTACTCTTAAGTGATTCTATCCTTAGAGATACTGGTGAGTGATATTAAAACTTAATTCATACATAATGTTTTTATTTCTTTTATTTAATTAACACGTTCAGTCTGCCGTCCTGCTAATAGGGCAAGTCTTTTTCTTGAGTATTTTATTTTGTCTTATGAGTTATTTTTATTATCTGAATGGAGTAATGAAAAATATTTTTTACAAGATGCATCAGGATTGGTGGTTCAGATTTGGTGGGAAGGTAAAAAAAAAGCAGAAAACTAGAAAACAGGAATTCTGCTTTTTCAAAATTTAGTGTTGCCCCGATGAAAAAAAAATATATGTACATATATAAATAGTACAAAACACATTTCAATTTTAAGACTTAAAGCACACTCTTTTAGTTTATGTAAAATGACGTCATTCGCATCCGCTTAAGAATTCCACATTTACGATCCACTCTTAAACATCTACAGTAAAGCATGCATAGTATGTCACTATTGCAAAATAATACACAAATGTGGCAAAAAGATGCCGTTATTAAAGCAACTCGACAAAAAACGGCTATCTAATGATTCATAGGCCTTGATTTGTTTGTAAATATAGTTTATAACAGCTCCATGTTTTAACAGAAATTATTCGTTTATATTTTTTCAAAATAGCACGTATTTTAATTGCATTTTCTTTCGGTTGTTAAGAGAAAATGGCAACAAAAAGATATAATTGCTATTTTTCGTGGTTTTCAACTATTTTCCCATTACTTTCTACAGAAATGGAGTACTTGAATTGTCAAAATTAAACAAATGGTGCTAAAAACTACAAAAACAAATTAATATTTCAAAAATAAATGGAGTTAAGGTTTTCAAACAAATTGTATTTAAAAGAACTTTTTTTTTCAATACGACGGTATAACAATTGAAAATGTGCGGTGCTTAGAAATTAAAAAAAATTGCTATAGAGCATTTAATTGTACAACGAAACATCTGCTTTGCTTATAGCTGGCTTCTGTGAGTTAACGTTATTTTTTGGAGACGCAAAATGAGCTGGGAGAAAGAAATAACATACCGTACCAGGAGCTAAAAAAACAATCTCACATAGGAAAATATGGGCGCAAACGAATTCATGACGTTGTAAGGGGGCTGTTTATACACAACTTCTGATGACACGCCATTCTCTCTGAAAAGTCAAGACGGTCGTACTTCAACAAGGTGACAGAGAAGGAGTAACATAAATCATTATATGTTAATTGAATATGCAGATATACATCTAACTTACGATGACATAGGGTAAAGCGGTCGGAGAGCTGTACATGCAGAACGCTATCCCAAACGGCGCTAAAGAAAGCATCAAATGTTTGCATGGTAGTTCGGTATCCGTCACATTGTTGAGTGCGAAACACCAAACCGACGAGTAATACCTCGTGTGGTGAAACATGGTTGCTCTTCGACAGACTGTAAGATAGCTTCTTCGATTGGAGCTGGCCCTGTCGATTGGTTGCCTCCTCTATCGTGAACCTTCGTGACCATTAACGGCACTTATAGGCCACTTGATAAGGTGAAGCATAAACAATATATTGCAATTATAATATGAATATATTAAATATTTAATTAAATATGAGACTTTGTATGAAATAACTTTTATCTGCGCATGAGCTGAAGACAAAAAATACATTTTTCATAATTTGGTAAACAACCGCACCGGGCAACTTGTTGGCAACTTCGCTAGGCAAATATTGTGAAAATTTAGAATAACATGAGTAATATGGTGAACTGATCTTCAGTTGCGTTCTAAAATTAGCTGGATGATAATGGATTTGCAAATTCGCTTTCAACAGAGGGTTACGTATTTAACATATGTCATTGCGTAGCTTTTTAACAAATGCTTCAATTTTGATGCCTTTTTTGTTTGATTGTTGTTCGATGTGCTCGTTCTGATTGTTTTTCCAAGGATAACTAAAACATATATAAAAAATAACAGTAAAAAGAAATAAAAACTAAAACAATTTGTCGAAAATTCCTTATCCCCTAAACTTTGGTGTTCCTGAGGTTCCATAATAATTCGTCTTGTATTTCTCTGGATATTTGACAAAACGTCTACAATCGTAAGCGATGTGTAGTGTAAATGATAAATTCTAATTTACTTTTTATCTACATTAAATACACTGAAAGGAATTAGAAATATTTTCGTTTTTATTAAGTTCATAAATTCTATGAAATATTTAGCTTTTTTAAACCCCTGGTTTGTTTCTTATCTTGGGAACGTATTTGGTCATGTACGGCGAAACAATTTAGTAATTTAAAAGAAAAAGAAAGTTGATTATTGATTGATAATTGTAAAAGTAATTAACTCATAGAGAATTTTTTAATTCATTGAAAAAAATACCCTAGAATGTCAATTGAAAAGACCAAATAATTTAAATTTGGTCCATTCAATTTCAACTAAATCTGAAGAATAATTTTGTATAATAAATTAGCTAAATTTAGATGGAGTATTAAAACTACTATTTTTTCTTGAGTGAATTTCTCTTCTTCTTTAACTAAGCAGTCTTGAGTAATTTTATAATAATAGCTATGTAAAGTATTTTAAATAAAACATGATACCGCAGTATGATTTCTGTTTTTCTAAAGTTATATTTTGTCATACATTATTTTATACTCTTAAAAAAGAATACAAAGCTCTGAACGACAAAGTTTTTTGAAGATTTTAATATCCTTCATTTTCTTAATAAGGAAAGAATTAAAACGATGTTAATTTTCTTTAGCAAGCTTAACTTAATATCCCTAAGATTATGTGACACATATTAAAACTTAAATCAGATATGATGCGGCATTATTTTTTTTTTTTTTTTTTTTTTTTTTTACTTAATTGCATTTTTTCTCTTAAAATTCCACATGTTTTCATTTGAAAAATAATGATGTTTACAAGGAAAAAAAAACGAGTAATAAATTTCAGAATTAAATTTTCATGCTATGAAAAAAACAAGTCGGAAATTGTACGTCAAACTTGGCAAATCAGGTTCGTACTATAACTATGTTTTGAAAATATTCACATCTTGGTGCAATAGTTGTTGCATTCTTATGTAAAAATGCATGAATACAAAATTTATCTCGATTATATATATTAAATTCAGTAATACGGAAATAATAGGACTCCATCTTAAACAGAACATAATCACTATGGCAACCTAGAATCATTAACTATCATAGGATATCATTGAATTAATAACGTATGATAGGATTTAATAGAATTTGAAATGACTCGACAAAATTCGATAACGATTTTATATATTGAATTTCAAATCCTTCGTTTGGGTAGTTTTTGTGACGTTATATATGGATAAATAGACGGATTTCTAAACGTGACGGACGTATGACACCGAGAAAAAGACACAAGACGTGATAAGATATTCTAGTTTCTCTTTTTCACTAAAGTAAATATTTTAGTTCATAAGTCATTTACTTTTATTAAAAATTAACAGAAAGTAAAATCAACAAATTAATTTTAAGATTACCAGCAAATATTTTTAAACTCGTAATCTGCTTTTATATACAGTAGTAAAGCCTTTCTCTAAGATTAAAACGAGTAATGGGTTCATGGAATTTTAAACTATAATTTTTGATTTTAGGTTATTTATTTTTCTTAAATGCCAGAAAAATAAATTAATAATTTAGTTTTTAATTTTAAATAAAGGCCAGATAAATGAATTTATAATTAAGTTTTAAACTTTTATTAAAGCTAAAATGAATTTAATAGCATCCTTTTGGTAAACGAAGAAAGAAAACCCTGAAGAAGAAAGCCCTCATTTTCTTGATGTCATTTTCTTATGCAATCTTCAGTGACTTTATCCGGAAGGTTAAGTGTGATTTCTAAAAACTTAAATTAGACGTCGCAAGACATTCTGATTTCTTTCTTTTATTTAAGTATATATATCTTTGTTCGTAAGTCATTTCTTTTATTAGAAACTAACACAAAGAAAAATTAATTAATTAATTTTACAATTATCAGCAGATATTTTTAAACTGGTAATGTGCTTTTTCATACAGTAGTAACGACTGTCTCCGAGTTTAAAACGAGTAATGGGTTTATGGAATTTTAATTCTATAATTTTCAATTTTTAGGTTATTTATTTTTCTTAAATGCCAGCAAAATAAATTAATAATTTAATTTTCAACTTTTACTAGAACTTAAAAAGAATGTTATAGCATCCATTTGGTAAATGAAGAAAAAGAAATAAAGCGAGCTGATTTTCTTGATGTCATTCTCTTAAGCACTATTCAGTGAATTTATCTGAAAGGGTACGTGAGATTCCTAAAAATTTAAAACAGACGTGATAAGACATTCTTGTTTCTCTCTTTTTTACTTAAGTAAATATTTTTGTCCTTAAGTCAATTACTTTTCTTCAAACTTAACACAAGTAAAATTAATTAATTAATATTAAGACTACCAGAAAATATTTTAAAACTGGTAATCTGCTTTTCATACATTAGTTACATTTCTTTAAGGTTAAAACGAGTAATGGGTTCATGTAATTTTAAGTCTAGAATTTTCAATTTTAGCTTATTTATTTTTCTTAAATGCAAAAAAATAAATTTATAATTTAATTTTTAACTTTGAGAACGAAAATAGAATTTATTAGCATCCATTTGGTAAATGAAGAAAGAGAAATAAAGCGACCTGATTTTCTGGATGTCATTTCCTGAAGCACTCTTCAGTAACTTTATCCAAAAGGGTACATGAGATTCGTAAAAGATTAATCAGACGTGATAAGATATTCTGATTTCTCTTTTTCACTTAAGTAAATACTTTTTTCGGTAGTCATTAACTTTTATTAAAAACTAGCTGATCCGCTCGGCGTTTCTTGCCCCCGTGACAATATTCTTAAACGAAACTTAAATTCGTATGACTATATATTAAACTCGTTTTTGTCTGAAATCTGTGCTCACCGACTGTGTGAAAAATCGGTATATAAAAAAAAGATATTTAGCAGTAAAAAAGAATTTAACAGCATACATTTGATAAACGAAGAAAGAGAAATAAAGCAACCTGATTTTCTTGGTGTCATTTTCTTAAGCACTCTTCAGTGACTTTATTAGGAAGGGTACGTGAGACTCCAAAAAAAACGTAAATCGGAAGTGACAACATTTTCTGATTTCTCTATTTCACTTAATTAAATATTTTTTCTCGTAGGTCATTTACTTTTATTAACAACTAGAATATAGCCCGTCAGAATGACGTGTTTGCATTTTCAAAAAAATTATATAGCATTGCATTATAAAAAGAATTGTGAAGTAATAAATTTTGTATTGTCTGACTTATAGGATCAGGTGGGGTAAAGTAAAAACAGCCCATTTTTCATTGAAATTTAATTGGCAAGAAAATTATTAATTGAATTGGTAAAATACTGATATAAAGTATACAAATGAACTTCACTCACAAAATTTGAAGAAATATTTCACAAAAATAGAAGATAATTCCAACAGAAAGTTTATTTGTTTTTATTAATTGCCAAAATATTAATTATATAACTTAAATTTTAAAAAGTTGAACAGAGAAAATCCCGATTTTTTTTAAACGTGCATAAAAGAAACCTGTAATAAATTTTGCATTGATATATATACACATATATATATATATGTAATACACGGCATTACATATTTCTGATATTCTAATTTCATTTTATAAGAAATATTCATTTTTCCCCCATGTCTTCAGAATTCAAAAAACATTTTAAAAAGAAAATTTCTTTTTTTTAAACTACCGACAGATGGCGCAACAGAGCATATAAACGTTTGTTTTAATATTTTAAAAGTTCAAGACGAATGAATCAATTGTTTGCTTACTTTCATATAGGGATAGATAAAGCTACCAATCTAATTTTAACTGAAGTTATCGCAGCAGAATATTAGATAATTGAATGTAATCTCTTAAATGTTAATTTATTTTGAATAATCTGTCTAAAAATGTAACTTTTGCGAATAGTGGAAAAGAAGCACGTTTTACTCAACGTTTTAAGATTGAAAATCAAATCAACATTCACTCGTGATGCCACATGTACAACACAAATTCCAAATCCAGAAGCAATTGAATGACTCTTTGAACGAATCATTAAAAAATACGGTCGACATCCGATTTTGCTCTTAAAATATTTGTAAAACCATAATAAAGCCTTTAAATAATTTGAAATGCGTTTGCTTTTAGAAAGGAAACGTTAATCCGGTACAAAATAATTCACGGGAATGAATCACAGAATATAGCTATATTCACTGAACACCATGAAGCGTTCTCATTGGTCAGAAAATAGATAGCCTTGAAAAACAGAGGTAATTTTTCGCGATATTTTTAACCGTGTATACTGAATTCAAACTGTAAATAAATGTAAACAAAAGTGAAAAACGTATTTCAAAATATTAATATGCTTTTGCAAAATATTTTAAGAGCATTTAATGAATAGCTGAAAGAGTCATTCGTTTGTTTTTGGATTTGTAATTTGTGCTTATGAATGGCAACGGTAATCGTTTGTATACATCGGAACCCTGTTGTTGGTATCTGTTTATTTTTAAATTAGACCTTAAAGCGTTATAATTGTATACTTTTTGAAGGTTTGAGAAAAATTGAAGAAGAATATGTTGCACAACAAATAGATAGACAGATTAAATAAGGCAGTCGTCAAATACGGCATCGGAATGCTTAAGCCTAACGTGGCCGCGTTTGGATTATCAGGAAACGGATGAGTTCAACCCCGGAAGCGTTATACACTTAGTGTCATTCTATGTATAATTAACACAAAGTAAAAAAAAAAAATTAATTAATTTTACGATTACCAGCAATCTTTTTGAAACTAGCAATGTACTTTTTCATGCAGTAGTAATGGTTTTTCTTCAGGGTTAAAACGAGTAATGGGTTCATGGAATGCCATTAAATGTTTAATGAAATGAGTACAACTGATAACAATTCTGACATTGTATGTTAAACGCGGCAAATGAAGTGCGTTTGTATTCTACTAGTGTTATAAATATTCAGATCTTGGTGCAATAGCTGTTGCACTCTAATAGAAAAAAATACATGAATACGAAATTTATTAAGTATATATCTGAACCTTGGAACAAAAAGGGCCAATGTCCAAAATTAAGAAATTTGAGTTAAATTCACGAATGAATTCAGCATCGATATAAAGTAATTGTTAAAAGGGCCAAAGTACTCCCGATATTAGATCATTGAAAACAAAATATTTTGTCGCGGCCAATGTTACTTACTGTTAATGTAATGTGTCAAAATTAAATTGGGTCTCCTGCCATTTGAGAAAAACGGATATTGGCCCTTTTTGTTCCAAGGTACAGATATATATGAGGACGTGAGTTTCAAAATACGGCTTATCCAGAAAAATAAATTTTGGGAAATAGCGAAAAACCTCTAACTGACCCCATTTCTTTTCATTGGAAACCAACAATTGATAATGCCAGAAATACAGGATAAAACTTGTTTTTTTTGTGTGTGTGTGTGTGTGTTTTTGCGATGGAAGCTTAGCGACAAAATAGATTGATAGGGACTACACTATTTTTTTAAATTTTGGATAAGGCAAGTTTTGAAATTCACGTCCTCGAAATAATATGATTCCATCTTAAATATGGCGTAATCCTCACGGCAACCTAGAATCATTACCTATCATGAGGTATCATTTAATTAATTACGCATGATAGTATATAATAGAATAATCACCATGGCAACCTAGAATCAAAACATATCATGCGATATCATTGGTTGAATTACGTATGAAATGATTTCATAGAATGAGGAAATTTTTTATTAATTAATTTTTAAGTTTTGATTCGATTTTCATGAAATTTGAAATGACTCGACAAAATTCTTCGACGATTATATATGTTAAATTTCAATCCATTTGATTGAGTAGTTTTTGCGCTGTTAAATGCGGGTAGACAACAGACAGACGGACTTGGCGGACGAGCCTGTAAGTGCGACGTATTTATATAATTACGAACGCACCTAAAAATATATTAAATAACCATTATTGAATTGTTTTGAAGAAATAAATACTATAGACAAAGTAAAAAGGAATGTACTTTATATAATTTATGAAAAACGAATATAGGAAATACTTTATGTACATGATTACTAATGAAATGTTCAATAAATGCAATTAAAGAAACTCCAGTGTAGTTAATGTCATGGAACTTTCGATTAATACTCCATTTAAAACTAATATTATTTCATTTCCTAAATTTTATTACATGTTGAAATTAAATATTGTCAATTTTATGGGCTGGCTTTCCAAAATTTTCCACATTGTAAAAAAAAAAAGAAATAATAATTCTGGATCTAGCAAAACTATACGAAAATATAATGTAACCTCATGCGAGTTATCCACAATTCCGAAAAACCATTCCTCTGTTTTCATAAGCTTAAAAAACAAATAGCTTTCTGAGATTTAAACAGGCATTTATAAAACAAAAGCCCAATTTGTTGACCGCTTCAAGAAAAAAAAAAAATAGAAACCTTTGCGAGTAGTTTTTACAATGTTTTTACATCTGTTTTCTCAACATAAAATATCAGTTTTTCAGATACATTTATTTCACTTTTAATTTATTAAAATTATAATTACATTCTGATAAATACCATTAAGAAAATTAATAGGTTGAATTATCTATATCATAATGGACAAACTGGTCCGCAAGTAACGCTGACGTCATTTTTATACTGGCAACAGCAATCGATTAAATTTTGCTTTTATTTTAATTTTTTAAACTTCTAAACATTGCACATCTTCAAATTTTACTCCGTCGAATAAGAAAAAAATGTATTTTAAAATGCAATTTGTTTGAAAATTGTATCGCAGTTTGTTTGAAAAGCATAATTCAATTTAATACTTTTTTATGGTTTTTAAAACAATTTCCAAACATGACTTTTTTTTTATCTATCTCTGTCGCATGCAGACAGACGATTACGGAAGAAAAATCCGTTTTCATTTACCCCAATATAAAATGTTCGGCATTTATTTCCGGCTTAAATTCCATAACGAAATTAAAACTTTATTAATCAATAAAATAGAATAATAAAATATAAATAAAATACACATTTAATACATGTAATTGAAATATTTTCTTAAAACATTGAAATGATCAGAATCAAAATATCGCTGCTGTATATAACAATGTTTGGCGATTTCTTCGGCTGCTAACTCCAGGCACGAGGTCGATACGGAAGTATCACTTTTAATAAATTTCAAAATTTTATTTGAATATATATTGGCTATTTTTTATGTAAAAATGATATTCGTATTTTTACTGAGCAATCTAAAAAAATAGCAAATAGAAAAATTCGATTAGAATTTTAAATTTAAAAGGAAAATGTTTTTACTTACATTCTGCAGCACAGGAAGACCGGCTTGCGTACCCTACTTATGTTAATGAAGCGAGTTGTTTAAAACTATATTAAAAATATGTTAAGGCATAAAAAAGGAGGAAATAATTCGAAATGTAATAAAATAAACACCTGATATGTGAATGAAAACGTTAAAAAACATGCAAAATCCAAAAACATGCATTATTTTATGTAATATAGTATACTTACCTAATATCACTTTAATCTGATAAATGCATAAATCAGTATATTTTCAAAATGACTTTACATAATTTTTGGTTTAATAAATATATATACAGGTAACATTATTATTTATGAATGTTTTGTAATTCGTATATTTCAAGTGTGATATATTTTGAATACACTTGCTTTCATTTTAATAAGTTATTATATTTCCTTTGCTAAAAATTTTACTCTTTTAAAACGTGTAATTTTATTTTTTTATTATTAAAATTTAGTAATTAATAATTAATTTTATATTTTTATATTGATAAATAGCATCCTTTAATAACTTTTGAAAATTGTTTTCTTAGAAAAATTTTCTATGCTTAAATGTGAAAGAATTGAGAATACAACAATAAATCAACCACATTTTGCTTCATAATACGGAGAAAGAAAACCAGATTGAATTAAGAAATAAAATTCTGATTTAATTTTTGAGATTAAAAAAGAAACATTTTTTAACTTTTTGTTTATTATAAAAATAAATTTACAATATATTTTTAAAAATATTTTTTTCTTAATCTTATTACGAAATTAAAACATATTTACGAATTTGATTTGCTTTAATCAAAGAAATTCACTTTGTACAAAATTCTATTTTTAAATGAGATATTTTAAAATTTATTATAAATTTATTTTCTATAATACAAGCAATACTACTATATAAGTACAACTTATAGAAGCAATATAGTAAAGCAATATAAGTAAAACTTACAGAAAATATCAGAAACAAAGTCTTTGAATTTTTTTTAACAAATAAATTCTCTAAATTCATATAATAGTTATAAAATAATCCAAACATCACAGATATTGTAACGTATCTTTCTGAAAGCAGCTTTAGTTTACCGTAATATAACAGAAATCGATTATCTTTTATAACATTCAACCTTTAGATCCTCCATCATGTAAATATTTTTTTTTACTCTGGCTCAGATATGTAGCAATCATTTATGTTACATTTGTAGCAAGAAGTTTCATACTGAAAATCTTATGATAATAATATATTTTATATGCATTTACTCTTTTGGTCAAAGGCATTTAATATAAAATAAGTAAACCCTTTAATGCATGATTTTTTATTTTATTCGGCAAGCATTACATTTGAGTCTATTTTTTGACATTTATCCATTAGAAAAATAGCGAAAAAAACATTTTTCTTTCTGTTGGACATAATGCCATTATGTCAATTCCCAGTTACACAACAAAAATCGCTCAATTGGACAAAAATTCTGAGTTTCACAACAAAAATTGCTGCAATGATAATCTTACTTTAAAGTGCTTACACTACCCAATAACAACTATTCAACGATATAATAATTTTTATGGTGCTTTTAATAGTTTGTAGAATTAACGATTACTACCTTATAAATATAGAGAAAAAGCGCCAGTCGAGCACATTGCAATCAACAAAAGATGTTATAAGCTAACCGTGGTAATAAACCAGATCAGAAACCTACTTCACGACCTTAAATGCATGTTATTACACATATGCAACACATAATAGTTCACCCACAGACCAATCGAAAGCGTTGAATGCCAAAAAAAAATAGATAATGATTGAATTCTTCCACTGAAGGTTTAGATATACACACATTTAGCAATGGAAATCTATATTGTAGCGGTAAGCGCGATCTGTGCCGGAAAAATAAATTACAGGCAAAAGAAAGGCGCTCTCATTGACAGTGAGACTGTCCACAACTTGGCGACCATTTTGGTGATCTTGGCTGCTTTTGCGACATTTTTGGTGACAAAATCCTTACCTACCTTCCAGAAGTTTCGAGGCTCTAGGTGCATTAGGAAGAGAGGTATTCGAGAATTCATTTGAAACCCAGCGACTTTTCTGTCGAGCAATTTTCTCCTTTCGCCAAACTGTTATCATTTTAAGACCTGACCTATACAATTGTGTAGATGATCCTAAATGAGAAGCAAAAATATTTTTCTCTTTTTATGCGATTTAAAGTCGAGCGTGCACCCATAAATTGCATTAATCCTCTCTTGGCGTAGCCTGACATGAGAATTTTTTTCAATTAAATGTAATCCTATTAATTAGGGCGAGCCAACGAAACGTTTCCCTTCTACCAAAAATTTCCCGGTATTAAAGGGATACAAAAGACACGCCGACTGACTGGGAGTTGTTCTGAGAGATCAGAGAGATTTTGCTTATTTTCAGATATTTCCTCCCACTGTCTTATGTTGTCAATTGAAGTGTAGCTTGTTGGAAAATACTAGTGAAGTTAAATGTGAAGTGTACAAGTGTTGTAAGAATATGATTATATTACATTCATTGCATTATAATGACTCGTGAGTGTAAAAATAAGCCGAACTTATTTTGTTATGTGTGTGGCGAACTTACATTGAACTCTCATCAATGTAGCTTGTCACCATTAGTTAGAAAGGCTTATGAACTATACTTTGGATGTAGAGTTGGGGACAAGGATAAGTCCTGGTCTGCACATATATGCTGGAACAGGTAAATGGATAAAGGAATATGATAAACTGGTTACAAGAAAAACGTAGTAGACTGAACTCTGCAGTACCTACTGTTTGGCGTGAACCGAAACCGTCAATGCTTCAGCCTAGATATCCCTGGTTCGAATCCTGGGGTAGGCTTTTTTCACCCACTTGGGAATTTAAAACTTTTATGATTTATTTACAAATTGAATAATTGTTTGCTCATAACCCGTATTGTTTTTGTCTTCTCAGAGTTTTCAAAACACAATCTTGCTTGTTGCAATGGTGGTGCACTCTATGCACGTGCGTTTTAAAACAAGTAGAAAATAATAATACAACCATCTTTTGTTTCAATGCAAGAAATTCTACACAGCACCATTTCAAATTAGAACACCGAAATAAGCAGCATTACGCGTAGTTAGTACTCTGTAGTGTGATCTTGAGAACACTTCGCTTTTCTTGGTACCGTGCCAATACCAATGACCGTTGCCGCAGGGCATTAGTAATAACAACATCACAATCTTTGAATAAATATGTAAGCAGTGAAACTGTTGTGATATCGATGACGAAGTTAAGACTTTTTCAGTTTTTTTTTCACCATTTAGCTATATTAATAATTTTTCAAAAAAATACTTTCTTAATCGTTATTTTACTTTACTTTATTTTTTGTCATTAAACTTATTTATCATTTCAAAAACAAATCTTTAATTCATAACCGTTCAAGAAAGCACTAATATATAACAAAATATTTATGATCTAATTTGATACATTCCATGCTTAAATAATACTTTCGAAAAAGCATATTCTTCTAGGTATATCTAAATTATATTGTAATAAAACAATTTATAATTTCCATTCTTTTTAAAAATTTGATTACATTTTGAATTAATCTGAATGGTATTTTAAATGAATGTCTGATTTTATTCTGAAATAAACCAAAGAAATGTTGATTTTTTATTAGTAAAATAGCTACAGCTTTCATATCTTTCCTATTAATGTTAAAACTGCCTCCTCAAAAAAGAAAATATTTGAAGTAGCTAAAAACGTTTTATTGAAAAACCAAATTATGAAATGTCACTTAAGATTAAGCGAATAAATTAAATCCAAAAATGAAAAAAAAAAAGACAGATCGAGTTTATTTAACAAAATAATATAAAAAAGATTTATTCGATTTGATCTACATGTTTTTAATAGAAGAATATACTTATTACATTGATATTTCTCAAATTTCATCAAAATTTCATTCCAAAATATGTCAAATATTTAATGATCCTGAATTTTAAGTTATGTAGATTATAATATTACAACTTCAGTACGAATAAAGTGATCTCAATAATTTTTTAAATGTTATTAAATAAAACAAAGAATTTTTTTCGGGGAACCATATTTTTCTTCATGAGATCGTTTTAACCCACTTGTGTCTGGCTTCCTAATTTTGGGACGCTTTCTTAAAAAAATTCCCATTACAAATGGAATTATGATATCCTTTCAAAACTTCGTAAAGTATGTCCTTAGTATTTGTTTTCAATATTTATCCATAAATGACGGCGCATTTTTAAGAATAAAAAGGTGAAATAAATGTTTGTTGTAGCGAAAAGTTGGATTTTCTTGAAATAAAATGGCGCGTAAGAAAAAGTAAGATATTTCTTTTATTTTTTTATCAATCATTTTATAAGTGGTATTATTTATAAGACGAAACATTATTTTAGAACACGTATTTTTGAATTTTTTCAGATTTCTATTTTTTGTTCGATTTTGAACCTTTATATATCGTCCTAATTTTGGGACGCTAGGCACGAATGGGTGGGGGTTTTCTCTGTTACTGTCTATGCATTCAATGTATGTTTTATGCCAATATTTTGTTACAAAATGGTTACATGCCATTTAGATTATTATTTGGCTATAAAATTATTATTCGGATTATTATTTGGCTATTCTTTGTTATTACTATAGGGGAGGGGGGGTTAGTGGTTGGGCTCGGTTCAAGAACAAGGCACCCACCCCTCCCCACCCTTAGCTATTGGCTTAGTAAAAATTTATATCATACCGTTATGTTTTGTACTAGTTTAGTATTTGACATCTTGAGGTTACTAAAATACAGTAGAACTTCGATTATCCGACATAATTGCGACCGAACCGACAGCAGATAATCGAAATTTCCGGCTTATCGAGAATTTATCAATAATCATCTAGTTTAATATGTAACATCGTCATCGAACTGCTATTAGGACTATTTAAACTGCTTAATAAATATCTAAATTTAAATTATGCATGAAAATAATTTTATCTGTTTAGAACAGGAACGTGTACACAGGGGGGAGGGGCAAGAGTACAATTATACCGGGATCGAATCTTGCAGGAGCTCATGCTAATTTCAATGGAATTCGAAGAAAGGGGAACCAAAATGCTTATATCTACTCGTGGTTTGAAAGGAACACTTGCATACACAAGGAATGTGAAAGTAAAAAAAGAAAAAATACGTTGGAAAAAAATTCAGGATATCGACATTGGTTTACAGAGAGTTCCGGTTACACGAGGGTCGGATAATCGAAGTTCTACTGTGCCATATATACTCGTGTGTAAAGCGAAGAATTTTTGACAATTTTCTGCAAGTAAATTGGGGGGGGGGGGGGGAACTTATACGCGAGTCAATTACAAAAGCCGAAAAGAAGAAAGAAAAAAACTTCGAATACTGCAAAAGTCTGCTTTTTTATGTGTATAAATAATAAAATAATATATAAAATATACAAATAATAATAATTTATCATTAAAAAAAATTTCAATGATTTGTTTTTGTTTACTTACTAATTTCTCGCATTAGTAAGTGAACTCTTTGGTTTGATTTTGTGCGAAATTCAAGTAAAAAGTTAGGGAGTCGACATACGCCAGTTTTTGATTTTTTGCATAATTTGCGTTCAAAAGTTAATGGGTCGGCGTATATGCAAGTATATACGGTATATATACTCCATTTGTAGTTATTGATTATTATAAATTGTTACTATATAAATTTTTACTATGCCAATAGCTAATGGTGAGGAGGAAGGGGGTCTTGTTCTTGAGCCGACCCCAGCCCTCGCCCTCCTTATAGTAATAATAAAGAAATTTTTATAGTCAAATAATAACCCGAATCATATATAACCTTTTTGAAACATATTAAATGGCATAAAACATAGATATAATGCTTAGACAGCAACGGAGAAAACCCCTACCCTTTTGTGCCTAGCGTCCCCAAATTGGGACGTTTATATTTTTATACGTTAAATAAATAAAAAAAAAATCAAACAGAATTTTTTTATTATTCTTTATGTTCCTTTTACACTATTTACTATAATTAAGCCCAATATTGTGTTGAAAAAAAATTCAGGCACTAATGGGTTAAAGATACTTATTTAATTTTATAGCTTTAGTTTAAATGGCTAAATTTAGTTATTTAACTATTTATATCTCTGATGTACTTTGTATAACAGAAAATGCGTGTTTTTTATGTATCTTTATCTTAATCTACGTACGTATTAGTGCTTTTGTTACACACAAGAAAATATTTATGTTTATTCGGAAATTGATGGAAAATACTTATCTCACTAATACAGATCTAATAACTCCATCGCTAAAGAAAAATATTGGAGCTCGATAAGTTGACGTATAATCCAAGTGGCTTCACAAATCCATTCACTGAATGAACCATCAAGCAGAACATAGTATTTCTATGCATAATGATTATTCACCTCTTATACCATAGTAGTAAATTTCCTGACGATTTCAACGTTGTGGTTTTTGAAGGTAATGCATACTGCTGTAGACCTATTTAATTAAACATATTTACCCTTTGACTCAAACAAAAAACACTGATTCAAAAACCGCATAATGATGGATTTCCATAAAGTTGTTAGAGTTGGAGTCATTTAAAGATGTAAACATAATAGTAAATATGTTTCTTTTCATTAAAAAAAACCTTATAAAATATCGTTTTGCTTTTTATTGCCAATTGTTGGCAATATCTACTTTTTTTCTCTACTAAACATGAATAATCGATTTGATATGTGTATTGTATGTGCATTTATATGGCGGACAGTTATGTTAATAGAAGTGCTAAGAATGTGTATTCTGTAAAATGTGTAAATAAATGCTACGTGTATCAAGCATAATTATTGTTGAAATTACTTATCCTACATAAAATTAGTTGATAAACAAATATCTGATAGCCAAGGTACAGAAACCAAATTAATTTCGACGCTTAATAGAAGAAAAATCACATGCCATACCAAATTATTTGCTAAACAAAATTAATTTCGACGCATTAATAATAGAAGAAAAATCACATGCTATATCGAATTATTTGCTGGGTTGAATTATATTTGATACAAGTAATCGAAAAAATAAATCGTGATAGGACATACACATATAATATATAAAATTAGAAGAGTGTAGGCGATGTACTGAACTTATTTAAAACACTAGGACTTCCATCAGAGGGATTAGTCTGAGCGGTATTACTGAGAACATAGATTTAATAATAACATGGGGAAGCAAATAAAATGAGATGTTATCTTTAATTGTCCATATACTGCGATAAACTGAAATGATGAAAATAAACGAATCGTAGAATTACAAAATCTTATATATAAATTCGTATACACTGATTAAAAAAATGGGAAATCAAACCATTCAAGACAGCCATGCATGGATATAAAATTGAAAGTACGCAATATATTAAAACTAAAATAGAAAATGAAACACTAAATTACGTATATCGGAATTTTAACTGTATTAAATGATGTCAAGAGCATAATCAGACGCTCCGCATCAATTTGAGTAACTTTAAATGACAAATATATGATGTTTAAAAAGAATGGACTATACTTTATATGGTGTGTGCTAACCCGGAATAGTTAATATTGTACAATATCTGTTTTCCACAGATGCAATGAGGTTGTCGATAACATTTAAGGAATTCTCTCCTCAAAATCTAATATAGCATCAAAGTACCGAATACATCAACAGTGGCATTCAATGCTTCGTTAGAGTGTGTTTTAGATATGCTCGACCGGATTTAAATGATGAGTGTATGCTGGCCACTACATACGCTGTATTGTTTTGTTTTCAAACATATTCTGCACAAGTTGAGCTGTATTTAGCATGTATTAAATAAAAGAAATCGGCAATGATACAACATAAAGTATGACACAAGATCTGAATATATCGTCTGCATAACTTTTGAGCTGTCAAAGTGTCATTTGAAGCAATTTACAAATCCATACATATTTATTCAGGAAATCATGCAAGCTAACATACGCCAATATGATCCCGATTATAAAATTTCACCAGAATAAGTTAATATATAAAAAAGCTACTAATGATAATTGAGAATATGACCTTATGATAAAATGTCTAGAAAAATGAATCGGATAAAAAATTCATATCACATTTAAAACGGCACTTCCCTCTGTTAGTGGCCTTGGCGAGAGAGAGAAATGCCTAGAGAAGGAACACTTTAACAAGTACTTTCGGGCAACCTACTCACTGTTTCATACAGGTCTTTATTTAATATTTACACAATTTATTTAATGCTAGGTGGGTATCTATCTGTTTTGTTGCATTCAAATAGCATGTTTTGCGGAGGAAATGCAGCATTATGAAATATTTAAAGTTGCTGTACCTAATAATTCCAAATTAATGGTAATTGAGATCGCTTTCCGTTAATTTCATCTTTTTTAATTTTAAATTTTTTAGAAACCATTCATAGAGACAATTGTATATTTTAAAACTAACCCGAAGCAAAATTTCAAGATTTTGGGCTCAGCAGTAACACAGAAATAGAAATTTTTTTGTTTTTGCACTGTTTTATGTAGCGACATTTTTAGAAATTGTTCTATTGCGAAAATTTACATCATGATAAATACAGCCATGTCAATTTTCATGTTTATATTCCTAACAATTCCATGAACTTCGTTACTTAGATCATCTTTAGATATTTTTCTGCTTTGTTTAGTCTTTCTATTTTTTAGAATTCGTTCTACAACGAGCATTTACATCTTATTAATTACTACCATGCCAAAGTTCTAGTTTCTAACCCCAACAGTATCCCAAAAATTTCAGTATTCCAAATAAATCATAGTTTAGAAACTTTCTAGAAATTTTTACGTTTATCCGTCAAATTGAACCTTTTAGAGAGCGTTCATTACGAGTATTTACATCTTAAAAGTAACTACCGCACCAAATTTAAAGTTTCTAACCCAATCAATATCACAGAAATCGCAATTTTAGAACTTTTTTGCTCCTGCAGCGATGTAGGTTCTTGCACTGACAAAGAATAGTCTTTTTTTCGGAGCAGAGATGGCCACCAACATTTTTTTAAGTTGGCTATGTAGTTTCAGAGATAACACCTCACAAACGTACAAGCATTAATAATATTATATACTTTATAATATTATAACGCTTTATAATATTAGCATTAGATGTACAGATACAAAAGCCATTTATCTGTTACAAACTAAAGTGCCGGCGTTGCCCAGAATTTGAAGTATGTTTGTTCTGAAAAATCAATTTCAAAATTTAACATACAACACAAAACAAACATTAAAAAAAGCAGTCGAAATGTTGTATGAATGAATCATATGAAAACGCTATATAAAAATGTATAAATGTATATAACAGACGCAAAATAATACAGCTATAAATGAACTTATTTCAATTTATAATTGAAGCAATAATGTTAAAATAGGCCAATATTTCCCTAATCGGGTTTTTATTATGCTTCAATACATTTTTCACACTCATATGACGTTATACTATATCCACCACGTCCTTTATATTTCCAATATGACGTAATATTTTCCTCTTTTACGTGGAAACCTTGAAATAGAAAAATTATGAAGTTATATTCACTTTCATTTAAATTCGTCAAACCATTTATTTCATTTTCATATTTCACGTGAATATCTTGCAATAGAAAAGTTATGACGTAATATTCATCTTTTTTAAAAAATTCGTCAAACTATTTATTTCATTTTCATTTTTGACGTGGAAATCTTGCAGTAGAAAATTAATTGTTGTAGTAATAATTTTATTGTGTTTTTTAATCGTTGGCAACTGCTATAACGAAAAATGTTTAAATTTGATAAGAAATTGCTGTTAAATTGTTGGTTTTTTATTAATTAAAAATTAACTATAAATTATTTCGATTCCGGATTACTTTAGTTGCCTCGGCCATGTTTTAATACACATGTACGTATCTTTTCACAATTTTGGCTTCCAAATTGTGGATTTTTTATAGAATTACAAACAGACAGATAGACAAGTTTCCATCTTTATATATCTCTAAATTCTAAAAAAAGTAACTAACGCTGTCACTGCCGCCGCCGCCGGTTTTGAATTTTTTGTGACCGGAGGTCTTTCTTCGTTAATATTAAGAAAACTATTGCATACAAAAAATATGAAAATCGGTGGTATTATAGCGAAATGTTTGATCAACACGCTAATGCATACAGTTTTCAAATCGAAGAATTATTTTAAGAGATATTTAATGCTAAAGTTGGACAAAATCGTTCCATTAAAAAAAAAAATTATAGGAGCAAAAGCTATACATGTGAATTTAATCATTTTTAGATCATTTTATTCAATAGAAATTCCCAGTGTGCAGATTTCATTAATTTTTTTTTAATTTGACTCATTTTTTGAGGTTTTATTTCTATTTTAAATTGAAATATTCAGCATCTTGACTGATATTTTTTACATATTTTAGAAAATGGTATTAATTTAAACTGTTGCCAACTGTATAAACAGCGCAAACAATAATGTTTGCTTTAATAAATTGACTTAATAAAATAGTCCAATCTTGAACGCCAGATTCACCTTTGTTTATTTTATAAAAACATGGAAACATTTAAAATGCTTCATTTAAAATTCTCTTCTCCTTGACAAAGGCTTAAGGTTAGCCTAAAGCGCTCGGTGTAGCTTTTTATCATTTTAACATCTAGTGTTTTTAATTTTAGAAAACATTTGTATATTTTTTATCACACCTATGTAGTAATGTGTTTTAAATGAAGCATTTTAAATGTTTCCATGTTTTTATATAATAATGTTTGCTTCAAATAAAAAAATTATTTACACGTTACTATTATAAACAGAAAAAAACCTTCAAATTAGAATTAAATAATTAGGTATAAAAAGCGGGCACTTATTGGAAATTACGCCATTAAAACTATATTTATATGTGAATTTTGAAAGAGAAAGGATATTGTAAAATAAATTCATTAACATGCGTTAGAAGTCTGAAATAGAAGAAATTGCGTCACATTACACTTATTATGCAAAATGAACAAAAAATAGTATTGCAAAACCGTTTAAATTTAAAAATTGCGCGAGACAAAGTATTAGAGGTTAAATATTAGATATGTTCAAAATTTTATTATTTGTCGTTTGATGTGAGGTGTTCAGCTATAAGTATGCAAATTTTCATGTCTCCAACATAATTAGGGGCTGAGTTAGAAAAATTGCTTAAATACACATGTTAGATCCCAGAGGGTTAAATATTAGACTTTTTAAAAGTTTTATTATTTGCCGTTTGATGTGAGGAATTCAGCTATAAGTATGCAAAATTTCATGTCTCCAACTTAATTAGGGGCTGAGTTAGAAAAATTGCTTAAAATACACAAGTTAGAGCCCAGAGGGTTAAATATGTCTTTTTCAAAATTTTATGATTTATCGTGTTATCGCAAGTGTTCAGCTATAAGTATGCAAACTTTCATGTCTCCAACTTAATTAGTGGCTGAGTTAGAAAAATTGCTTAAAATACACAAGTTAGAGCCCAGATGGTTAAATATTAGACCTTTTTCAAAATTTTATTATTTGTCGTTTGATGTGAGATGGTCAGCTATAAGTATGCAAAATTTCATGTCTCCAACGTAATTAAATTAGGGGCTGAGTTAGAAAAATTGCTTAAAATACACAAGTTAGAGCCCAGAGGGTTAAATATTAGACTTTTTCAAAATTTTATTATTTGCCGTTTGATGTGTGGTGTTCAGCTATAAGCATGCAAATTTTCAAGCCTCTGACATGTATAGTTTCTGAGAACGGGCTCTGTGACAGACAGACAGACAAAGGAGTGAAGCAGGTAGGGTTTCGTTAGATGAACAAAACTCTAAAAACATGCTGCGGATGACTGTAACAACATCCTAAAATTACATTACCAACAGCGATTTACCAATCCCGAATTTAGTTTATATTCATTTCATATATTCTTATTCTTTTGTGTGGCCCTGTAAAATAACTATCAATATTATATACAGTAAAACCTCTGAATAGCGGACACCCCGAGAATGCAGAATTTGTCCTCTATTTAGAGGTGACCGCTACTGAGAGTAAAACATGTACAGTTATTTAAGAGTTGGTAATCGAAAAAATGTCCGCTAAATAGAGGTATCCGCTAATAGGGTGTGTCCGCTATGGAGGTGTTATCAGTAAAACATCTGAATAGTGGAAACCTCGGGAGGGCAGAATTTGTCCTCTATTTGGAGGTGTCCGCTACTGAGAGTAAAAAATGTACAGTTATTTAAGGGTTGGTAATCGAAAAAATGCCCCCTAAATAGAGGTGTCCACTAATCGGGTGTGTCCGTTATGGAGGTTTTACTGCATAATAATATCATCCTTTAAAAGAAAATTGCATTCTGTATGATAGACAGACAGACATCCAGAGAAAGATAACCTCCCGGTGCAATAAACACTCATGTATTTTGTTTTAATCATCCACAATTGTATGTCATACAACAGGTCAGATTTTATACAACAGGGTAAAAACGGTCACCGTGGTACGAAGTACTGTACTATTATTTGTTTGCCCACCAAAACTGGTTGCCACGGGTTGTTGCAAGGTTTGTGATCACGTGGTTGAAACTGATCTATTCAATATTAATGCGTTCGTTTTTTTTTTTTTTTCTCCATGTGTTCAAACCTGTTGTCTACGAAAACATCAACCGGTGAAAGTGACGCACACCAAATTTCTGTGACGTAGCAGATAAATTGTGCTTTTTTATCAGTTTTTTCTATATAATTTTTAAACGGTTTGGAACTTATTTTTCATAGTAGGTGCATTCAGTAGGCGACCCTCATAGGTACCTTCTGGTGCAATCAGAAACGAAATCCGACAAGTATTTTTTGAGTTATGCTTGACGAAAGGTTTTTATTAGGCTTTTTTTTAAGTAGGACATGGCGTTAATATCCATCGTAGTAGTAATGTGTCCGGACAGTAATATTTCGCTGAGTATTAGCCTTCGCTTCGCTCAGACAATTATAAAGTGCAATTAATTTCGAATACATCTTAACTTAAATACTAAAAGATTATAAAATAGTACATAATAAGCTGAGACTTTTTTCATGTGAATACAAGAACAAGTTCGTTAAAGATTTCAGAAAACGGAAAATATAAATATGGAAACGTTTCAACGCGAAGACCACGATTAAGAAAATTTTATGTTTGATGTATACCAAAAGTAGGCATGTATACCAAAAGTAGGTCCAAGTTAGCTTTCAGTGGAACAAAATATTACAAGTATTTTTTCAATGATGCACAAATTGCAAAATTAAGCTGCAGAATTGTTAGGTCAGTCCACTAAAACATTATTAGGTAGCCACAAGAATAAAACGAAGGTATTTTCGGAGACATCACAGTGAGAAATTTTTCATTAACTGACTCAAAACTCATAAAATGAACAGTAAATGTCCACAAACAGAGTTTGAATTATCTTTACTGGTGGTATAATGTGACTCAGTCAGTAAATGATCAAATAAAATGGTGCTTCGGGATTTTTATTACATTTCCTTCCTTTTAAGTTTTAGAAGTAAACTAACATGATTGCTACAACTTTTAATAAATGTCCAATGATGGACAAAAATGAAATCTGCTCAAATTAAATAGCAACAAAATTATAAGTAAATAGTTTTTTTAATGCTATTTTCCCAGTAGTTCTTCAATCGAAGAAATCAGACGAACATTCAAAAATAAATTATTAAAATAGCATGATTAAGCTGTGATTAACAATAATTCATATATAAAACTAATATTTGAAATAAGCAAGCTGGAAGTGGATTATTTTAACTTACAGTAATTGTCTCCACCTAATCAAAAACTAAATTTTTACATTTTCTAAAATAAATAAATAAACCATAAAACTGCTTCTCTTCAGCAAGCAACTGACAACAATGTGACAACGGATACTCCAACATTCAAGAGAAAATATTATGTCTAGTGCCATGTGTAAAACTTATTTCCGCCTGAAATGGAGCAATATTTAAAAAAATTTGATCAACTACTGGAAGGGTATAAACTACTGGCAAGAGTCACCCTACATACATACGTCTAAAAAAAGTAGAAATAAGGAAGAAACTGTAGTTATGCGTACGCTTAATATGCAATTTTTGTTAATTTTTTTTTATAAAAATATTCTTATTTTTCGCTGAATGCTGATGTTATTTCATTATTCAATTTACTTCATAGAACGCATGGTAAAATACTTCGTGTTATTTTGTAATTTAGTTGACCTATAAACAGTTAAAAATTGAATTAAAATTAGATTTTAAACTGAAACAATAATGTACTTTTTAAAAATCGACGGTGTAAGGATTCACAATATCCGTATGTTTATTTCCTCAGTATCTCAAAATTAATATTATAAATATTATTTTCTCTATTATTATTTTACTGTTTCACATTTATTATAACAAATTATAAGCCCAGTTAAATACAAGTAATAAGATGAATTTTCAGCTGTGTTTCATTCAGGTTTTTCAGCTTTTTTAAGAACAATTCGCGAATCCATAGGTTACACATATTAAAAAGCACTTTTAAATGTAAGAAGGTGGTACATTAACATGTTATATGCTATATACATAAACATAATGACACAAAATATACACATATAAAAATTATCATAGTAAACAAAATAGTTCGGATATGAGTACTTTCTGTCCGGATTAGGCATTATTTATAAATGTATGTTTTAAATAAAATTGTTGTATATCCATCTAATACAACTTCTTTCTATAATAAAGCTCTAGCTATATGAATATTTTACACGATAAGTCAAAATGATGAGTACAATTTCGTACGACTGGATTATGTAACCAATACATTGTACGTGAAAGATGAAAATTAAATTTAGTAGAATCCATATGAAAGTGAAGTGGTCTAAAATTTTTTAATCTCGCCGAACATCAACAAAAAAATTTAAAGTTTGAGTTATTGTACCATCGAAAACTTTTTATGTATAAGTATGCAATTTCGACTATAGATTAAACAGATTGTCCTTTTAAATATACTACCATTTGAAACTGACTGGGCTTTTACAAAATTTATGTATTTTTGAAATTAAAATAGCTCCTTTTTTAAACCGTAAGTCGTTGCGCACATTATATCTTGAGAACGTATTTACGGATTGATATGAAATGTGTGGAAATATCACATTATTTTTTAAATGACATACTCACAAATTAACAAATGCTAAAATTGATAAAAATACATTTAAAAGGCAAATAAATACCTTTATTTATACAGATCGACGTGTTTCATTGCTCTAGCGAAATTTTGACGACGGACGTTTTGAACGAATTGCTCTAAAATTTTAAATTGAAAACTGGCAAATCAGTTTACCAGTTTTCAATATAAAATTTTTTGCGAAGATATTTGTATCATTATAGATCTTGAGAATGTTGTCGTCAAATGTTGCCGTCAGAGCAAAAAAAATATCGATCTGATTAAATAAAGGTATTTTTTTTGCCTTTTAAATGCATTTTTATCACTTTTATCAAATATTAAGTTAGTTTGATGTTTCGAATTATTTTCATACATAGTTTTACAACATACTCTTAGGTGAAAATTATTTTCTTGGCTATGTAAAATATATATATATATATATTTTCTAAAAATAAATCAAAATTTTATATTTTTAATGGCTAAAAATCGTCATAACTAAAACTATTACCACTGTAAATACTTAATAGCAGATAGTTTTAACCCTCCGTCTACCAGACGGGTCCATTGGACCCGACAGGTACATACAAAATATTCATTCAAACCAGAAATTTCTTTAAAATAAACTAAGTATATAAACCAGACAAAAATAAGGTAAATAAATAAGTTAAATAGTTTTAAATAAAAATTCTGGTGTAGAACGTTTTATTAAAACTTGAATAAAATTCCCGGTAGATCTAGGGTTAAACACACATATGTGCTTATTATGTATATAAAATCCATACATGCGTTCTCAAGCTCAATATATCCTTCACGCAATTACTTACGTTATAAAAAAGGATTTATTTCAATTTCAGTAATGCACAAAATCTAAGGCTAGTCACTTTTTAACGGTAATATATTTAAAATCTCAATCTGTTTAATCAGTAGTGAAAGTTTCATTTTTATACATAAAAATGAAGATACACTGATTCAAACGTGGTGTGTTGCGTTGATTTTCGCCGCATTTATAAGGTACAAGACCCCCTAAACCCATTTATGCTTAAATTTTTGTTTTCTCAATTTGTTGGTAAAGTCACTTTAAAATGTTGCAAAATGAACTGGAAAAATGGTATAAAAATTTATGCTAAAACATGTGTGTATTTATTTAAAAAAATGTAAACGTACTAAATATGGGAATATCCATATGTGGAAAAATGCATAATTATATATTTTGTCTAAATTTATATAAATTCAGCTTTTTAATTGTATATTATATACTACAATTAGAAATTTTATAAACCATTAAAACATATATTTATTTCTTTACAGAGACTAATAAGTATTATCAATAATAAAGTAAGAATAATCGTAGTTGAGGCTAGAAAACAATTTAAAAAGCAGAAAAACCAACGTTTAAAATGCACAAATAATACATGAAAAGCAGCAAACAGCTGTTTCGAATCTACTAGCGAGATGATTCTTCAGGGCAAAAGGAACAGCGTGCTAGAAAAAGCAAGGCTGAGCTAGAAAAAGCAAGGCTCAGCCTTGCTTTTTCTAGCACGCTGTTCCTTTTGCACTGAAGAAGAATCTCGCTAGTAGATTCGAAACAGCTGTTTGCTGCTTTTCATGTATTATTTGTGCATTTTAAACGTTGGTTTTTCTGCTTTTTAATATTTTTGCACATAGGCTTTATTTGCTATTTTTATAGAAAACAATTTATTTCAAAATCATCTTGAAAAGGACTTTACATAAATAACTGTCCCCTAACTGGCTAATAGAAATATGTACCCATTTGCGCCTAGCGCCCTATATTTTGTACGTTACAAACAAGCATAAAAAATAGGCTTGAACATATAATTTCGCAATTTAAAAAAATGCGTAGTTCAAAGAAGTCTACAAGCTAAGATTATGACTTATTTATTTGGATCCTTGATGCAAAAAATACAAATAAATTTATATTTTACATTTCGCTATCTTGAAAAATGGAAAACCTATAAACACAGAAAAATGGCCTTCATTTAAGGACATTTATAGACAATAACTTCATACAATTTTCATGTTATAAAGAAGAAGAAAATTATAAAAAATTTTTAAATTCCAAGCGTCCCAAAAATGGGACGCTAGGCATAAATGGGTTAATATCTGCTTAATGTGAAATCCTTCATCTATCTGGGTCAAAATATAGATGATGGCAGTATTTTTTCTGGCCTAGATGAAGAATTTATTGCATCAATGATTTCGTGGAAATTGCTGTGCGGATATTTTAGATCATTTCAGCCGTTTCTAGAGATGATATATAAGCTTATTGTTTGACAAACTCTAACAAGAGCAGAGTCTAATTTTACTGAACCCAAAAGATTATGGTATGTATAGGAGTCATTTTGATAACAAGTGAATCCATTATACACAAGGCGAGTTTTAAGAGCGCTCTTGAGAGTGTATTCAATATTTAAGTATATCATTTTTTGAATGATTTATGGTTTATTCACATACTATAGGTATAGTTCAAGAAAGGTGGTAGAAATTGTGTTAACATTGTTCATATTTTTGGATCACCATTTCTACTAATTTATGCTTTCTTTAACTGTGTTACATCTTTTTAAAAAACAAAACAAAATCCCAACAAAAAGTTTTCGGTAAAAAAAAAAAAGCGCCAAGTTCTCCTTAATGTTTTGGCCAGAAAAAGTAGTGATATCTGAAGTTCGCACAAGTTAAAAGCCAAACATCCCAAATCTTTCATTGAAAATGGCTTCCTGTGACTTGGCCGTTAATGCCTTCTACAGCATTTCAAAATTAATGATTGAGAAATTACACATTTATGAATTATTTAAATATTAAAAGTAATATGAGAATACAAAGAGGCAAATTCACATAAAGACATTATAAGTAAAAGATTTCTGATAACTACCATTCAGTTTCAACAAACATTAGTTTTGATTACAGATCATTTAGTCCACTTGTGGTTTAATTGCCATTTTGTACGGTCTAAAGCTAAAGTCATTACCGTAAAACCCAAGAAATAAAACAAAATTTACTTACTTCAAATCTTACAATATGTTACATTATATTTTATTGTATAATATTGAAATCTTGTGTATTGACGAAAGAGATTTATTTCGTTTGAACATTTAATACAGTTTGTTGGCATACATTAAGAGGTATTTGATTTATATACTGATAAAAACTGATACTAATTATGTTTTAGCAATTAGGGCTCCTGAATACAAGTATTTTGTTATTTTTAATTTCTAAGCATTTAAATAGACTGAAGTTGTTTAAATGCTTTTTTCAAATGTGTATTTTATTTCTGTACTCTGTGCCACAAAATGCCTAAAATAATCAAAAAATGTAGTTGGCATGTAGCTCATTGGTACATATTTTAAAATTTGAAAAACTCTCTCGAAGGAATTAACGGCCAAGTCGCAGGAAGCCATTTTCAATGAAAGATTTGGGATGTTTGGCTTTTAACTTGTGCGAACTTCAGATATCACTACTTTTTCTGGCCGAAACATTAAGGAGAACTTGGCGCTTTTTTTTTTTTTTTACCGAAAACTTTTTGTTGGGATATCACTACTTTTTGTATGTTTTTTCAAATTTGTTATTCTAAACTATATTAATATGAAAAAACTTAAATTTCTTTACTTTTATGCTAGCCGAGAGCAAATCTCCTCATTAGCCTTTTGTTTTTTCGCCAATAGCAGTTTTCATTTTTCACATGTGTAAATTAGAAACAATGCTTTGATTTTCAAATAAAATATTTTGGTTTACGTTATTATTTCTTATTTATTTATTTATTTATTTCTATGTTAAATATTCTATTAAATAAAATGAGGGAAATTCATCTATTTTAAATGAGATGACTGAAAAGTATATATCTTTAAATGAAATGAATGCAATATGAACAATGGGAGTTGGGAACAATATTTGGCGATTTGCCACTTACGCCCGGCTAACATAAAAATAACTAAATTTATTTTATTGAGCTATACAAATTTATACTTTATTTCTTTTTATATTAAAGTACTAGCCGCCTCTAGCAAGCAGTATTGACCGTATTAATTCCATGTTAAACATTGCATCACATGTCTGTTATTCATAATTTAATTTACTTGTCCATTCTTTTGCCAAGTCGGAAGCTTTTGATAGAGAAATCAAGAACTCTTTACAATCATGGAAGCACATCATATATTTTGTGTTGTTATGTATTTCATCTTTCGTGACAAATATCGCTTAACTCACTTATGCATGTTTCCTTAGCAGTTACGATTCGTTCTCTAATGCGGAAATCTTTAATCCTATTAAGTAATCTTTTCTAAATGGGGTCACTGCCAATTGTTGTATTTTAACTGATACGACTGGGTACAAGTGAAATGGTTCTTATGAAATCCTTTGACAATATCTGCATTTGTATTAAACCATATTGACGCTAATATCTTTTTTTTCACGTTAACCTTTTCAATAGACTCGATTACGGAAGAATAGAAGGTCTACCGGCTCACTGCCATGATCCACTCGAAAATCTATCATTCTTCTCATCTGATCGTGTTGAACAATTAGTCAATGTGCCATGGTTTTAAGATTTTAGCTAATTTTATTTGAAACCTGAAAACTAAAATGCGAGGAACCGGATTATACAAGATTCATTCTAACGTACATATCGATTAACATGTTACATATTATAGAATTATAATAATCATAAGGAGAACTGACAGTTTCAATGCTTTAATAGTTTCCGTAAATTTTCTTTACATAATACAGAAGTTTTAGCGGTGTAAAGATTAACAATATAGTCACAGTAAGTATAATAACAGTACAATATAATAACAATAGCAGAGGCTTTGGACAGTGACGAAACTATTAGCACTTTGGAAATATTAGTACGTTATATCATATAACTATTCAGATGATATGCGGAAAAATAAAAATAGATGGCTCGCATTAATAATTAACTCATTTAAAAATAGCCACTAGCGTCAAATATTCGCCAAGCTTGGCGACATTTAGCAAAGTTTCACAAAATTTGGTAATATATCATGTCAATTCTCAAATTTGGCGACAAAAAATGTTTTGTTTATTCTGACGTCATAATGATGCATATGTATTATGTATTATACACGTACCTATAATATGTATGATGCAAATGTATTACGTATTATATGCATATGTATAATATGTATGATGCATATGCATAAGTTCATTAACATCATTAAAACGCACTTAAAGGAATAGTGTTCCACAAATAGTAGGGATAATTACCAGATTGACCAGAATGCTATTGAGATTAGAATTCCGACATTTATAATAGACCGGGAGGCGTCTGTACACGCCATAACCTCATCGAGTTTACAGCTGAAATTTTAGGATTAGTTAAAACTAGATTAGCATATTTAAATGCAACAGGTCTGTTAAGTCATATCTTGGTAGAAACCACTTGAAGACCTAATTTTAGTGGTTAACTGATAGGTTTACTATTGTATTTTCCTGCATCCAAAAGTTTTTAAACATGGAGGAATGGGTGCAGGAAAACACAATGGAAAATCCACCAATTAACCCGTAAAATCGGGTCTGTAGGTGGTTTCCACAAAGATATGACTTGGCAGACCAGTTACATTTCAATACGCTAATCAATATTTAACTAATCCTAAAATTTCAGTTGTCAACTCGATGAGGTGGTGATCTGTGCAGACACCTCCCGGTCTTTAATAAAATTTCTTTTAAGGAAGTAAAAGATAGAAAGATGGACAGATAAATTGAAAGATTTGCCTTAAGATTTTTGTAAAAGCATATGAAAATTCATTCAGCTTGAAATCATGTAACACCTTTATAACTCAGGCTAATTTTCTGTAATCGGGTTTTCGCGACTAACATATCTTATCTATAACTATAATCTTTCTTTTAAAGATTATAAATTAACAGTAAGTAGGCTAATAATACAATATAATAACATTAGCAACGGACTTCGGACGCCGCATCTGTCGCACATCGTTAAAGACAGTTTATTAGTTACACATTTCACTTAATTAAAAGGAGATTTTTAAACACTCATATGGAATTAGGATATTTTTTCACTATAGGGACCTTGGCATTTTTTTTTTAAATCTTGGCGCAATTCGGACTTCAGAAACTGACATATGTTGCCAAATGATATAAACAACTATGAAAACAAACCTGATGAACTTTTATGTTGTCCATATATGTATGTATACATATAAACATTTTATTTATACATGTATAAAATATAGTTTTTTATGTACAAATTATTTCTGTCTGTATATAAAAATAAATAAACGGGTTCCTTACATCAAATAAATTGTATACATATGGAAAAAATTGCTTGTGTATATGAAACAGTAAATAGGTTGCCAGAAAATGCGTTATTACTAAATTTCTTTTCTCGTCAAGGCAATTTTTTCTATTTCGCCAAGGCTACTATATCGGAAAAGTACCGAACTGCGATTATATTTTGTTAAATGTGCTATTGTTTTAATATTGTGAATATATCATAACCTATACTGATTAAAATTTTTAGGTATATTCATTTTTTCTATTTAACAAACACCTTTGGAAAAGCATATATATAAAATGTTATTCTGATTGAAATCACGTGACCCCCTTCAAAACTCTGTAATCGAGTTTTGGCGACCAACATTGGCACAAGGAACTGTTTACGGCCAAATGAACACCCCCTGTTTGAAGGGTTTAGAGGCGGAAATTCTGTGTTTTCAGATTTTTCTGGTTCATTGTGCTACAAACCCGACTTACTTGTGAAATTTCATGATTCTACGACTTTTAGAAGTACCTTAGTTATTTGATGATGCGAATTGAGTCAGTGACAAAAAAGCGCTTTTTCGGAATTTAATATTTCGAAAACTACTAAATATAGAAACATGAAATCGTGGAATCTTAGTTCAGTTTGACCATACGAGCATGTATATAAAAGAAAAAATTCTATATCTCTCCCTAAAACGACGTTAAGAGGGGGTGAAAAGTATGCCGAAATGGTTCAAGAAAAGGTAGCTTACGGCTTGTGCTAACTTGGCGGACGCACTGCCGTGCTCCCAGATAAATATTATTTAATGGTGCCGAACTAAAATACTTCTTAGTTTTAATATATTATTAAAGTTTTATCTATATGCTCTTTGAACTTACTAGTAATCACTATGTTGCATTGGATTTTCTTAAGCAGATGGAAACTCTCTGAATCTTTATAACGTCTGATGGGAAAAATTTAAAAATATTTAAGTTAAGTGTAATATTTAAGTAACATATTTGGCTTAACAAATAGTAAAGGCTATAACTAAACTCTGCAAAGGCTATAACTAAATTATGTAAGAAAAATTTCATTGTTATTATAATATAAAAGCTTATTACGAAATATAAGATTTGATAAGATTAGATAATGTAGGCAAAAACGTTAAAACAAAGTGTGTTTTCTAAAGTAGTGTATTTGGAATAACAATCAATAAACAACAAAAAAAAAATAATGATAACAATATTATAATAATTTCATTTGTGTAATAGAATAAAATTTCATTACGAAATATAATATTTGACAAGATTAGTTAATCAACGCAAGTATAATTCAGCAAAATGTTATTTTTTCCTCCACTGATAAGACAGATCCAAGCTGAATAAGGTTATTTAAATATCTGATACAATTAAGTAATTTTGATTTGAATGATATTTATGCCAGTAAAAGAAAAATTATTCAATTGTATTACATATATAAAATGAACTAATTGTATCACAGATATAAAACAAAATAATACAGAATATTAGTAAGTAAAACATTTTCTGGTTTCGCTATTGAAATGAATAATAATAATTAATCTTCAAACAGTTTCTAGTTTAATTCTTTGTTGCTTTGATACACTGTAAAAAAAACGACATTTTTACAGTACAAAGTACTGTTCATCTGGCGCAAAATCTCGATCACAGTTGAATGTACTGTATCTTTCTTTGGTTTCATGACTATTTAAAGATGGAAAATACAGTAGTTGCGTAAAATTAACGGCACAATGTACTGGCAATTTGGACGCCAGTATTTTGTGCTGTGGTCCAAATGCGTCCAAAATTGCCTGAACATTGTACTGTTAATTTTACGCAACTACTGTATTTTTCATGTTTAAGTAGTAAGAAAACCAAAGAAAGATACAGTACATTCAACTGTGATCGAGTTGTGCTGGTAAATTTACAGACTGACAAAATAAGTGTTGCAACTAGAATAAAAATTTTGGTACGTACTTATACTTCTGACTGTACTACTTACCCTGAATCTAAATAAATTTGTATTTAAAGCTTTTTTATATTTTTAATACAAAGTTGTATTTAGCTAATGCAGAATTAATAAAATTTCAACAGTATAATCGCCTAAAAAAATATTGTTTCGAACAATAAAAAGGAAATTTTAGGTTCAGTTTATACAGACTAACATGAAACATATGTTTTGAAAATTTCATGAAAACATATTCATAAGTTTTTGTGATATCGTGCGCGTTATGCCCAAAAACGCCATTTGGAGAAAAATGGCTTCAATGTTTCCAAAGCGACACTTCAGCTATTGAACGTGTATAAATGTAAAAGCCATAACTTCAGTTCTAATAGGAATTTCAAGGAAACAATTATATCAAAATGTTCAGAAAAGATAGGAGTTTAACATCTAAAAAAATTAAAATTTCGAAAATTTTAAAGCTTTAAGAGTCCTGAGACCCCTATCTCAGCAAACTACGAATCACTAAATAGCAAAAAATAAATAAAAGAATTATTGTTCTAACTTCACCAATTTTAGGTGCATTCGTAACTATGCAAATACGTATCCCCTATATTCGTCGTCTGATCCCTCCGTCTGTTTGTCCGTCTGCCCCCGAATAAAAGCGCAAAAATTACCCAACCGAAAATTTTGAAATATAATGTATATAATCGCTATAGAATTTTTTCATTTCAAATTTTATGAAAATTAAATCGAAACTTAAAAAAAAAATAATAAAAGTTTCATTCATTCTAATAAATCCTATCATACGTGATTTATTCAATTATATCCCATGATAGGTAATGATTCTTGGTTATTATGTTGATTACGTCATATTTAAGATGGAGTCTTATAATTTATGAATTACTGAATTAAATATATATATTCGTTATAAATTTTTGTTTTCGTGCATTTTTGCATAAGAGTTCAACAACTATTGCACCAAGAGATGAATATTTATAAAACTAGCACGAACGTCATTTGCAACGTTTGACGCACAATTTCCAACTTGCTTAAATTCTATGAAAGAACTGAATATAAGTAATGTTCGTCATTTATAACTATGTAATTTGAACGATTGCCTTATGTTAAACTCGTGTAATAACTTCGTCAAGATTTTTTTTTAGTTAAATTACAATAACAAGACATAAATGGATTACATTATCAATATTTTCGGTACATCTTTGTTTCGAAATACAGCAAACCACAATTAGCTGACTCTAATTAGATTTAGAGCTTTGGGCAACTCAATAAACAATTTAGACAAAAAAATTGCTTTTATATTTTCAGATTTGTTGTTTTTCAAAATGTATGGGATTTAATAATTTGGGTAAGTATGTGATATGGTAATTGCTTTTCTTGTTGACAGTTTGTAGAACTGTATTGTTGTTTGCATTATGTTACATTACAAATACTTTTCTTAAATAGTATTTAATTGATTTTTGTCTCTAAAAAATAGCTTTTGAAAAAAAAAAAATCATAGAACAGTTAAAAAAAAAAAAAAAAAAAAAAAAAAAAAAAAAAAAAAAGTAATCTCGAATAAAAATTTAACAACATCATGACTACTTTACTAAGAATTTCACTATAATAATAATTATTATTAGCATCGTGATCATTATTACCTTAATATCCGCAAATAATTTCATCAAACATGGTGAAAGTTAGCAATATTTCGAAATAACGTATCTAAGACATGAAATAAGTAAAACAAGTATTCTTTTTAACAAATCAGTTTTATCTAATTTGTGAACAAACTAAATACAAATCAAATTTTTGATGGACTGTTTTCTAACTTCACTGATAACATTATGCTAGCACATATATAAAAACCGACTTCCATGCATCTTCGTTAAGTGACTCAAACATAAAACAAATAAATTAAATTAACACAGTTCGACAGTGCATCTTTGTTTCAGGAAATTCGATATTATGACTTGCCTGAATCTAATTAAAGTTTGCCTTTTCTGATTGATTCAATAAGAAACGCAAATCATGAAAATTCCTGTATCGCCGAATTGTTGCTACAGGGAAAAATCTCATTACTTAATATGAGATTTGTTTTTAAAAGTAGGAAATGTTTCTTCGCTAAAATGCTATAAAATTGTTTTTTTATAAAATTTTGCTTTGATAATAATTTGAAATTCAGTAATTTTCATCAATTACTAAAATTAATTATATTTCGATGAGCTGTTATATAGATAAAATAATATTTATAAAGATTTATAAGTTATGCTTTCTGTTTAGTTTGTGCATAAAAAATTTTATTTTAATAATTTTATTCCCTAATTTTGAAATGTTTCAAATGAATCATAAAATTCTTAAAAAAAAAATTGTTTTAAGAGTTTATTTATCGCCTTGAAGAGAGGTTGTTCATTCTTGGATCCCTTAATATTAATTCCTATATGCCGTATTGGCATCAGAATTTTGGAATGAAAATTTTCCATTAATTAAGTACATGAAGAAAGCTTTTGCTTATGTTTAAATAAATTGGTTTGTAAATTCTGTGGTCATTCAATCACTTCATTCGTTTCACGAATAGAAGTAAGTTGCCTCTGAAAGGGTTACCCTTTCACGACTAAGGGAAATACTTTGCCCCATTTAAAAATTGGTGATTGTCGTGTTCAATTAAAACCTTATCTGCATTTTTTATACAGAATGTCAAAATAGAACGTATACCGAACGCAATTACGTAAACAGGAACGTTTACAAATAGGATCACATAGAATATAGGACGCATAATGTAGGGGAGACCGGGGAAAGAAGAAGAGTGGGGCTAGATGACGAATGTCTTAATTTTTTCGTTTTCCGTTAGGTGGCAGCATTAACCGGACATTGCTGGTTCTCCTATCGGTCTTTCAAGTATAGAGACGCTAAAATCTCCAATTTTGTGTTAGTTGTGAAACTTTGATTGTCTACCGCTGCCACATTATGACTTTTATGCATGTGTAAATAAGCTCTGCTACAGATACAGGTAAGATATATCGTTTCTCTTTAATATTTATGAGTAGCTTATTTTAAATACTACCTATTACCATGAATAAAGGTCAATTAATCAACTTCTTTCATGGCAATGAAAACGAATATTTTTAAACAGGCAGTCTGGGGCAAGATGACGACCCTCCAGAAGAACCAGAACTTGTGGCAAATGCTGATTCCAATGCACCAAAGAAGACTTTTAGGGCTTTTGATTTCAAACCATTGCCTAAAGCAGCACAATGTGAGAAAAAAAGAAAAAGCAAAACACTGAGCTCAAGCATTCTTACAAACACACCCATCAAAGAAATGTTAGAACAAAGGGAAAAGCAGAAGGAAGAAAAGTCCTTCCGGCCAGTGCCGGGAGGAAGAGGTAGCTTTCATAATCCTTATTTTAAAAAAGACAACTTATATCATGTAAACACACGAAGCTCAATTTAGTGGAAACCGGATATAGGAGATTCAATACTAATTTTTATCAATATAATGAATGAGAATTTCGCGAAATTAGTCAGCTTTATCCAAGCTGCTTTTCTTTAAAGTAACTTATATTTGGCTGCCAAATTTGGCAATTTCTTAAAGTACCTGTCATTTTAAAACAACATGGTGGATGAGGCTAACCAGTGAACTTGGTCGAGACCTTAGTAATTGCTGTGCACATGCTCACTCACATCGGAATCGGTTAATATATAGGAGTGCTGTCGCATGCAAAAAATCAGATTTTTCAAAATGTCACCCACAATAGAAATTGAAACTGCTATATCTGAGCCATTTTTTAAGGTAAAGACAAACAAAAAATGCTCCTGAATCCTTATATCAAGATCAAATACTTAAGAAAGAAACCTTTTTCAATTTCTAATTTTTTTGCACCTCACTTTAAATATATATATTTTTTTTAATTTAATGGCCGCCATTTTGAAGCAAGATGGCTGATGAATCTGGCCAGCGAACTTGGTCGAGGTGTTGATGTATACTATCCACATGCCTTCTTACATCGAAATAGGCGAATACGTGTGTTATCGCGTGACAAATACAAGATCGTTTCAAAATGTTAGCCATGCTAGAAATTCAAAGTGCTATAAATCAACCATTTTTTAAGATATCAACAAAAGAACAAATTTTCAGAAACAAAAACTGCTCCGGAATTTTTGTATCAAGGCCAAACACATAAAAAAAATCTTTTTCATTTTCCAATTTTTTAATACCTCATTTTGAATTTTAAAATTAATTTTTTTTAAATGGCAACCCTTTTGAAACAAGATGGCGAATGAAGCTGGCCAACGAACTCGGTCGAGACATTGGTATGTACTACGTACAGACCAAGTTACATCCAAATAGGTTCATAAATACGCCTGTTATCGCGTGACAAAAATCAGGTCGTTTTAAAATGTCAGCCACAAGAGAAATTCAAAATGATATTACTCAGCCATTTTTTCTTTTTTATATAGACGAAAGAAAAACTGTTCCGGAATCTTTGTATTAAGGTCAAACACATACAAAAAAAAAATCTTTTTCATTTTCCAATTTTTTGGTATCTCATTTAATTTTCTTTATTTTTTAATTTTTTAAATGGCAGCCATTTTGAAACAAGATGGCGGATGAAGCTGGCCAACGAACTCGGTCGAGATATTTGTATGTACTATGTACACACCAAGGTACATCCAAGTCGGTCCATAAATACGCCTGTTATTACGTGAGAAAAATCAGGACGTTTCAAAATGTCAGCCACGCTAGAAATTCAAAATGCTATAACTCAGCCATTTCTTAAGATATAGACGAAACAAAAACTGCTTCCGAATCTTTTTATCAAGGTCAAACACATAAGAAGAAAATATTTTTTCAATTTTCAATTTTTGGTACCACATTTCAAACTTAAATTTTTCTTAAAAATTTAAATGGCCGCCATTTTTAAACAAGATGGCGGGTGAAGCTGGCCAACGAACCCGGTCGAGACATTGGTATGTACTATGTATAAACGAAGTTACATCCAAATCGGTTCATAAATACGCCTTTTATCGCGTGACAAAATTCAGGACGCTTCAAAATGTCAGCCACGCTAGAAATTCAAAATGCTATAACTCAGCCATTTTTTAAGATATAGACGAAACAAAAACTGCTCCGAAATCTTTGTATAAAGGTCAAATACATAAGAAAAAAATATTTTTCCATTTTCAATTTTTTGGTACCACATTTCAAATTTTAAATTTTTTAAAAACTTTTAAATGGCCGCCATTTTGAAACAAAATGGCGGATGAAGCTGGCCAACGAACTCGGTCGAGAGATTGGTATGTACTATGTACACACCGATGTACATCCAAATCGGTTCATAAATACGCCTTTTATCGCGTGACAAAATTCAGGACGTTTCAAAATGTCAGCCACGCTAGAAATTCAAAATGCTGTAACTCAGCCATTTTTTAAGATATAGACGAAACAAAAACTGCTCCGGAATCTTTGTATAAAGGTCAAATACATAAAAAAAAAATATTTTTCCATTTTTAATTTTTTGGTACCACATTTCAAGTTTTAAGGTTTTTTAAAAATTTTAAATGGCCGCCATTTTGAAACAAAATGGCGGATGAAGCTGGCCAACGAACTCGGTCGAGACATTGGTATGTACTATGTGCACACCGAATTACATCGAAATCGGTTCATAATTACGGGAGTTACAGTGTGACATAGGTCAGATATATATATATATATATATATAGATAGATATATATATATATCAATTTTGAACGGAGGGTGGTTTCGGGGTCTGGGGGTCATGATCGATGAAAATATACCAAAATTTTTTGAAATCGCTTTCCTCCGAACGGCTGCAATAGGTAGCTTTTTTGTAAAGAAAGCTACCTAAAAGAAACGTTTAAGGGGTCTGAGGACTCTTGAAATTGGAAAAAATGAAAAAAAAGGACCATTTTCAACATTTAATATCTTAAAATGTATTTGATATTAAGACACAATTTTAAATGGGAATGAAAGATACAAGTATGTTCTTTCATTTCAAATATTTGAAAAATTGCAAGATGCAGAATTAGCATCTGTCATTAGCTCAAAACTGTCAGACATTTGACAAGCAGAAAATTGGCATAACAGCTTATGCGCACGATTAGAAAATAAATTTCGCAACTAGAATGAAAATTTTGGTGCCTACTTATATCTCAGATTATAATAATTACACTGAACCTAAATAAATTTGTATTTAAAGCATTTTTATATTTTTAATACAAAGTTGTATTTAGCTAATGCAAAATTTAGAAAATTTCAACAATATAAACCGCTAAAAAATATTTTCTTTTTACAATAAAAAGGAAATTTTAGGTTCAGTTTATACAGACTAACATGAAACATATGTTTTGAAATTTTCATGAAAAAATATTCAGAAGTTTTTGAGATATTGTGCGCGTTATGCCCAAAAACGTCATTTAGAGAAAAATTACTTCAAAACACCGCTTCAGGAGGAAACACCGCTCCAGCTATTGAGCGAGTATAATTCTAAATGCCATAACTTCTGTTCTAATGGGAATTTCAAGATAAAAATTATATCAAAATGTTCAGAAAACATAGAAGTTTAACATATAAAAAAATTAAAATTTCGAAAATTTTACAGCTTTAAGAGTCCTGAGAGCCCTTAAAAAACAGAGAAAAGAAACTCGTGAAGCTAAAAAGGGAGTACAAAAACAAACTAAGTTCCTGTAGGCCTAGGTATATTAAATCCAGGCCAAACAGTCCAGTTGCATCAACTTCAAAGGATGGTGTTTTCAGATGTCCTGCTTATGACGAGGAATATTGTGACCCACCAACAGAAGATTGGATTCAGTGCTGTAAATGCCAAGAGTGGTGGCATGAGGAATGTTTCAATTATGAAAATGGCATTTTTATTAGTGACTATTGTTATGTTCACAACTAAACACTTCACCATTTCGTTACAATGCATTATGCTTAGTTTGATACTTTGTAAGATGTAAAAACACAGTTGTCATTTGTAAACCATGTATCATATTCAAAAGATAAAATATGTTCAACCTTTTTCAGTGTTGTCATCTTGCCCCAAGGTCATGTAAAATTAATTTTACTGTGCTTAAAAATAAATTAATAAACAACAAAAATTGTTATCATAGTCATCTTGCCCCGGTCTCTCTTATGTACTATGTGCAATGTCAATCTTTGAATCACAACCAAAAGAAATTGCTTCGCAGAATATCATAATTAGCACATCGGTTTGAATTAATCATTCCATAATTCTGTATTATTTTTGTTATACTAAACCAATAAATAAAGCACATTGCGTAATAAGCTTAACTATAATTTGTGTTATCTTTATAGTCCGTTGGGAGAAATATTTTCCATAAATCCCCAACAAAAAAAAAAAAGTTGTATTTATTTTTCTTATGATGTTTATTTATTTTACGGCTAAACTAACTATAATAAACAGTTACATACTAATATTTACTCTTAGAAACCATATGGTGCTGTAAGGATTAAGAACTGACTAAAAATAACATTTTACGTATGCAATTTTTTAACCTGTTTGACTTTCTGACGTGATAATTTGCAAAACGCAGTTGCTCTGAATTTCAATACTATCTAATTTAAATACTACATAAATACATTAAATTAAGTTAATTCTGCAGTACACATTCTTTTAACGAAATTCTATTCTAAGAATATTGAAATCTAATTAGAAGGTTTTAATGACTGATTCAATAAGAGATATAGAATATGAAATACTTTATGTTGTTTTCTTTTCAGAGTTTCGTTCAAGTAAAATTTTCATGATAAAAATTATATTTTTATCGCAGAGCAAGCTAATGTCTTCTGGAAGAAAAGATATCGGATTTATTTTTATACGGTTAAGAGAATTTCAATTTATTGATATTCATTAATGCAAATGGTAAATTAATCGCTTCTGTCATTATATCAATTAGCCGCTATTGACAAAAACATAAGATGAAATTTTATTCAATGTTGTCTTTTCTAAGGTAATCACAATAATTTTTTTATTAAGAAAAATTTATGAATTAATGACTTCATGAAATACCATTTTGAAGATTTTTCTCCCCTTTGAGAAACTTAACCCTTAAATGCCTGATTTTTCAAAAATCGTTGTAATAATGTTTTTCGGCTTTCATTTTTTAAATAAATCATGGGAAAAATACTTAAAAAAATCCTATTTTGTTTTAAGTACGGTTTACGGCTAAAAAACAGTTTGTTACTAATCGGCAATACTGGTCTTTAATTGAAAAAATAATTTTCCTTGATAAAATTCTATTTTATTAAACACACAAGAATTTTAGGAACTATAATAAGAAATAAATTTTACTTGCTCACTGCAGAACAAAATAGGGCATTTCGGAAGCTTCCAAACAAAACAAAAAGAACAAGTAGCAGCAATTGCAAAAATAAATTTATCTTTATTCTTAAACAGCACAAGTGTTGCCATCTACATGTTGAAAATCGATTTAATAATATTTTTAGAATGTATTTTATTGGCAACATTAGGCCTTATAGCTTTAATATTATTCTAATAGTATTTTAGAGCCTAAATTGGGTATATTACCGAAAAGCAACACCCGGCATTTAAGGGTTAATTATACTTGAAGTTTTGCGGTAAATGCGTTGGGAAATCATCGCAAGCTTAATACGAAACCAATACAAAATTCATCAGAAAAATAATCCTTCTATCCAAAATATACTATAAATATTGATATAAATATATTTTTAGTTTTGGGAAAATTTGTTATTTTCTCCATGAATATCTCGATTTAAATATTTGGTCCACTTTTTATTGAATGAATTTTAAAAGTGTCACAGAGTATCTCTTGAATAAATCGTTGGTACAAAATTGCATTTTTCGCAACTTTATTTCTGCAATAAAATATACACTGGTGTCCAAAATTAAGGACCAGTCACAAAATGCTAATTTTTAAGTAAGCGAATACTCAAAAGGAGAAAAATATAATTCAAATAATTACTATCCCTACAGTACAGCTAGTCCATATAGCATCTCATTCATGTTACACATGGTCTCAAGTTTCACAGTCACTACGGTGAAGCAAAAAAAAATAGGAAATTCCACTTGTCTCATTATGAGTCTCAAATGATCACTATATGTGACTCCACCAAGACGTCAATGTGACTGCTGCTTTGTGACGAGTCACCAGGTAATTTTACAATGTAGTTATATTCTGACTCTCATGTGGCTGTCATTTTTAGACTCAATTTCAACGTCATCATGAACTTTGCATTATGATAAGTCACCAAGTAATATCACATTATAATCACATGGTGACTTTTTACAAGAGTGACTTCACAGTAAATGGTGACTTCACAGTAGTCTCCCTGTCACCTGAAAGTCATCATGGGACTTTAATGTGACATTATTTGGTAACTTATCGCAATGCACCGTTCACGATGACTTTGAATTTGAGTCTACAGATGACAGTCACATGAGAGTCACAATGTAACTACATTGTAAAGTCACATGGTAACTCGGCACAAAGCAGCAGTCACAGTGAAGTCTCAGTGGAGTCACATATAGTGATCGTTTGAGACTCATAGTGAGATGTATGGCATTTCATATTTTTTTTTGCTTCACTGTACTGACTATGACACTTGTGACCATGTGTGACATGAATGAGATGTTATATGGACCAGCTGTGCTGTAGAGATAGTAATTATTCGAATTATATTATTTCCTTTTGAGTATTCGCGTACTTGAAAATTAGCATTTTATGATCGGTCCTTAATTTTGGACACCAGTACATATTTTATTCGAATGCTCATTCATTCTGGCCTCTTTATCGTGTGATTTCAGGAGCGATTTGCAACACATTTTCTTTAAAACAGTGTTCTTGGAATCTATTATGCGTCTATGCATTGTTTCCTTTGAGACAATCACACCAATATTGCTTTTAATTAGTTCTATGGACATATTTTTCTTTAACACTTTTATTGAAAAGAGCTTTTAAAGTGTCACAGAGTATCTATTGAATAAATCATTATTATGAAATTGCTATTTTCACAACTTTATTTATGAAATAAAACATATACTTTATTTCAATGCCCATTTCATTCTGGCATCTTCATCGTTTGATTTTAGGCACGATTTGCTACACATTTTCTTTAAAACAATGTTCTTGCAATCTCTTATGCGTCTATGCATTGTCTTTTTTTGAGACATTGACACCAATATTGTTTTTAATTTTGTCTTATGGACATATTTTGCTCTGACACTTTTATTGAAAAGAGCAAGAGCATCTCTTGAATAAATCGTTATTATGAAATTGCAATTTTCGAAACTTTATTTATGTAATAAAACATATATTTTATTTCGATGCCCAATTCTTTCTGGCCTCTTCGTCCTATGATTTTAGGCGCGATTTGCAACACATTTTCTTTAAAACAATGTTCTTGCAATTTCTTATGCACCTATGCAAAATCTCCTTTGAGACATTGGCACCGAAATTATTTTTAATTAGTCTTTTGAACATATTTTGCTTTGACACTTTTATTGAAAAGAGCTTTAAAAGTGTCACAGAGCATTTCTTGAGTAAATCGATATTATTAAATTGCTAATTTTCGCAACTTTATTTATGTAATAAAACATATATTTTATTTGGATGCCCGATTCATTCTGACCACTTCATCGTGCGATTTGCAGCACATTTTCTTTAAAACAATGTTCTTACGATCTCTTATGCATCTATGCATTGTCTCATTTGAGACATTGACATTGAGATTATTTTTAAGTCTTATGAACATATCTTGCTTTTTTAAAAAAAATCTCCTAATTTTTCGATCAGTCTCACTTATTACATGTGGCCGTCCGCATCTTGGTTTATGAACGAAATTGTTACTTCTAGCGAGTACTCTGTATATTACTCGCTTTGAACGATTTAAAATTCTAGAATGTCAAATTTTTCAATTTCCACTTAAACATATTTGAAATGGTCTCTTTTATGAATTCCGTAGGTTTCGCCACCTTAAATAACCAACGGAGGTCGAATATTTGCTGTTATACTGCTCAGGGAAAACATTGAAATGGTCGGAACGATTGGTTAATTCAAACCAGTGGTTGGCTGGTTGGAAACAATTTCGCTTTTGTTAACGACAGCATAATTTGCTTAAACTTTTAAATCAGTGGTTTTTTAAATGTATAAAAAGACGTATTTCTTGAATTAATAATGCTGATTAAAACGTTATAATATATTTACTATGTTTTCTTTCTATTGAAATGCAAATTTTTATCATAAAATTATTCCATATATTTCTCCTTCCAATTTTATTAGCATATTTTATTATGTGCCTAAACTTTTTAGACTGATTTCAGTTTATTAATGCGGCATTTATTTCCTATATATTTTTTGATGATCAAAATACATTTAAGTATTCTAAAACTTTTAAAACGTAAAAAATGATTTAATTGTAAACTATTGATCGATAGATTTATTTTATTACCATCGTGATGAAAGGAATTTTTTTTTTTACTTTGTTTACAAAGTTTTTAAAGAATTTTTTCTATAAGAGATACTTTATTTTACATAAAAAAGCATTCTTTGTCGTATGTACAATGCTAAAAATATGATTTGCTATTTACAGGACACATAAATTGGTACAATAATAAACAATAATTTTGTTTTAGGTTGAACCGTCAACATCTAGAATATTGAACCATGATTTGGTAAAGTGTTGGCGAACAAATTGATAAAATATTTAACCCTCAAGATTTTATGGTTATCCTTTATAAATAATTGCCAGTCAGACTGGGACATATGTTCATAGGACAATATCAATCACATAAACTCCTACCAGAATTCGAACTCAACTTATCTTGATTTGTAATCAGAGTTCTTCTAGCCATTAGAAAATACAGCGGATATCCTCGTGCTTTAAAGTAGCATACGGAAAGTGTATAAAACTGGTGGTATTAATTAGTTTTTGAATAGATCCACATTTTGTGAAAGTTTAATTCATTTCTGAGTTGAACCATAAAGAAAATATTTTGAAATTTAAGAAGAACGACATTGTTGTTCATTTGATTACTTTGCACCATTGGATGGTTTAACTTCGAACTATAATTTTTAACTGTGTGTGTTATTTGCCCAATTAAATTTATAAACATTGAAGCTGCATTAACAACAGACAATTTTTTTAAATTCCTTGCTTTTTTTTTTCGCGAATGTAATTTGTCATATTTATGGATCAAATACCATATTCATAATAAAAAATTTCTAAAAACGACAATCCGTAGAGAAACAACGAATATATTTTTACATATTACATTTCCTGTTAAATCATTCAGAAAAGGTAACTTCCAACCTTACTATACATCTTTCCTTGGTATTGAATTTCCTAAATACAACATGTACTGCGAATTCTGTTAATTAATTTGTGTTGCTTTGAGTCTTTTCTTAAAGAAATAAAAAACATGATTGTTACTTCAGTGGCCAAATAAAATATCAAGCTGTCAATATATAAAATTTCACAGTGTTGTCTCAAAATTTCCCGGACTGATTCTATAAACAAAACGTTAGGAACTGAAATAAGCATCGTAACCTATGTTTATTCGAAATAATCCCCACTGGATTCAACGCACTTTTAACAACGAATGTCATCAAAACACTTCTGAAAGTCCGCCTTTGCAATATGCGTCAAATAGCTGGTTTCAATCGCTTGAATGTCCGAAATGCCTTTAAAGGTAGCCCTTTTTAGAAAAATTTCTACTTAGGTAACAAAAGATAGCCACGGGGGCATAAATCTGGGGAGTAAGGAGGTTTTTGAGCACGCGAACCCTTTAAAATCCAGATGCTCTTGCAGTTATGTGGTCACCATTCAGACAATGAGAGGTGGGAGTCAAGCTTTTCATTGATCTTCCTTTTCTTTAAATATTCCGTCAGGATCCGATGATTTGTGCATTTGCCCTCTAAAAGCGACATTTTCAAAACTGAGCAAAAAATACTCAAATCTGAGTATGTCGCATAGTCAAAATGGCTCCGAATCAAAGTTACTGAAGTTTGAAAACCGTACATACTCATTTCTGAAAACACGGACATACTCAAGTATGAGCACATGATGTTTTATTCTTGAGTTTGTGCATGTTTTCAGAAATGAGTATATGCATGTTTCAAACTTGAGTAATTTTGATTCGGAGCCCTTTTGACTAAGCGACATACTCAGATTTGAGTATTTTTTGCTCAGTTTTGAAAATGTCGTTTTTAGGATGTACGCAACATGGTACATAGCTAACCCTAATGTCAAGATAGCTTACAGAAATTGCGTGTGCATACAATAAAAATACGGAAAAATTTTTCGAAACAACAAAATTAATGAAATTACCTTCAAAATTTTCAATGACATCTTGCAAATTCCACCCGTAAAGTCTTTCATTTACCAATTCTTACATTCTTCAGTTTCGAAAGCTAAAAAGCCAAATCTACGCTTCTGCGATCACATTAGGAATGCTTTTAAGTGTTTATCCGCGATTACGATAAAAATGTAGCTCTCCACATTTCATGAAATAAAATATTATTGAAAGAAGCGTTTCATTCCAAATCATGATATATGAAATAATATGAATAAATGCAACTACACTGGTGAGATTTGCTACATTTAACGAATAAAATATAATTTTGTTTAAAACTGAGTATTTCCGGTATTTCAGAATTGAAAACATTGGGTCGTCATATTTGAAACAAAACGTTTCCTAACAAAATAAAAACATCGATTTGCTCAGATTTGAAAGTGTCATTTTTCTCAGCGTGCTGATACCTATCATGTTCTCAATCAATCTCGTATACAGATTTCGAACAACGGTCCTTTTTTACGACGTCATTCACTGTCATGGTTTGTTCTGGAGAATAACCGCTTCCCGGACTGCCGCTGTGTTTATTATGTTCCAGACCCTCCCACACTTTTAAAACCTCTTGTACCATTCAAAAATAGTCTACCGACATAGGACTTTGTCTCCGTAAGCGTTTTGCTGTATTTTCAGTGTTTTGATAGCTGTTCTTTCAAGTTTGACACGTTCGTTCGTTGTTCCACCTTCGCAAGCTCCAGTATGATCACGTTACACTGCTGCAACAAACCGGTTGCATTTAGCATCACACAAGAGATAGCAACGTGAAATTGTGTACCCCTTTATAAAACAACGTGTAGTCCTGCTTTTGACAACCTCTTCGAATGCGCAGCGACATCTATTGGCCAATAATTTAACCAGTCAGTGAAATTTTAGGACGTACCGTGTATACCTGACAAATATTTGGAAGTGCATTTTGGAAACGAAACCAATTTCCAGAGGTAATCAGATAATGTAAATATAGTAAAAATTACTTTTTATATCAGTTTCAATAGAAAAATAAACTGAACAATAGTTAAATACCTTGCATTGTTATGATTAAAACATTTTACCTGAAATTATTTAAATAGTACTGTTAGGAAACGAAACATTATTGAGTCTTATCTCTATAATAATAGCCTAAGACATGTGACTGTCATCAATAGTTCCGGGCTGACCGCTTTGCTTTTTATATGCCAGGTGACCATTTATTACATTTTTTATTTTTCGCGTGGTAAATTAAAACAATGCTTTGATATTGAAATTAAAAGTCATGGTTTTTGGTATTATTTATTATTTTTCTTTTCTTTTTCTTAAAAAAGGGAAAGAAAAAATGAAAGTCGTGAATTTCAAATTAAAATTATGTATTTTAAATAAAATGAGTGAAATTATTATATTTTAGATGAATTTAATGAAATATGAAAAAATGCGATTGGAAAGACAATGTTTGATGATTTATCACTTGCGCCTTGCTAGCAGAAAAAAGTACTACTTAGTTATACCGTCGACCAATTTCGCCAAATTATATAAATCGCCAAACCACTCGCCAAATTATACAAATTGACATAATTTTTATTTTAAATAGCGAAAGAACAAATAAATTAGTATAACATTATTAAAAATATAAATAAAACGTCGAAATAAAAATAACTTGATGACGTAAACACGTGTAACTTGCTTAAGGGGTCTTGTACCTTTTAAACGCGTCGAAAATTAACGAAAATCTTCAAAGCTTGAATTAGTCTATCTTCAAAACCTTTTTATGTATAAACGTAAAATTTTGGATATTGATTAAACAGATTGTGCTTTGTAATATACAACCCACAGAAATTTATTAACCCTTTACAGAATTTGTGTATTGTTGAAATCAAAATAGCTCTTTTTTTACCCCATAAGTCATTGCGCGCATGATATCTTGAGAAAGTATGCATGGATTGTCATGAAATTTGGTAAATATACTAAACAAATAAGTGTGTTTAAAATGATCTACTTTTAAGTATTTACAATTGTAATATTTTTAGTTATGACTATTTTTATTCATTAAAAATACAAAATTTTTATTTATTTTTTACGAAAATATTTTTTTTCATGTAGTTAATGAAATAATTTTAGCCTAAGAGTAGATCATTTTAAACACACATATATGTTTAGCATCTTTACCAAATTTCATGTCAATCCATACATACTTTCTCAAGATATCATGCGCGCAATGACTTATGGGGTAAAAAAAGAGCTATTTTGATTTTAACAATACACAAATTCTATAAAGGGTTAATAAATTTTTAATGATAGCATCTTACAAAGCACAATCTGTTTAATCAATATCCAAAATTTCATGTTTATACATAAAAAGGCTTTGAAGATAGACTAATTCAAACTCTGAAGTTTTTAGTTAATGTTCGACGCGTTTAAAAGGTACAAGACCTATTAAAAGCAAGCGAATATGACATTTATTATCAACCATTATTGATATTTAATCTTATAGTTTGGCGATATATTTTTGGTTGGCGGGATAACAAAGTAGTACCCATAAAAATACGGAGTTCTTGATTTCTCTACTAGAAACTTCTGATTTGGCGAAGTATTGAGAAAGTAAATTAAATTTTGGATAAAAGTAACATGATACAATGCTTAGCTCACATCTAACGGAGACCAAACTGGTCGCCAAGGGCGGCTAGTTAACAATAATCGTTAGAATATATAAAAAAAAAATCCGTATGTATGATGAAGGTTTTATTTAAATGAAAATCCGTAAGAAAACAAAGAAGGTATTTTCATATTTTACATTTCCTGTTGAATCATCCAGAAAAGATGAACCGTAATTAAATTCGATCGTATCTTAGTGTCGAATTTCCTGAATAGAAGTCGTACTCGGAATTCTATTAATTTAATTCATTTGTGTTGCCTTTGAGACTTTTAGTGAAGAAATTCTAAACGCGATTGCTACGTCAGGAGTCAAATTAAATAATAAATAAAGTTACAAAATTATGAATAGAAAAAATAACTTACTTGGCTGTTTCGCAAATTATATAAAAAAATCTATTTTTCTTTAATATTTAAAGTTTGTTAGCTCTAACTAGAAAAACAATAGTGTTTCATTATTGTTTTTATTTTTTACATCTTTTTGGTCGTATATTGGCTATATCTTCTCCAACATTGACTATATTGCCGTCTTATATTATAACGATACTGGGGTGTTTACATTTTACTCATATTGAATTAACATTAGTAAGAAAATTTCGCCATGTTATTGTCAATCTTTTTTAATAAAAAGACGATATTTTTTCAATTTTAGCGTTATACTGAACTTATTTCTAATTTAAATTAAATAATGTAGCAATATTATAGTATCATTGCAATTATATCTAGATTATACAGTGAAATATTCTTTAATAATAGCGTTTCATTGCAAATATTAACAATATAAAATCAAGATTTAACCAAATATTACATTGAAAGCATCGTATTTATCCGCTTGTTTGGGCACTTTAATTGCCATTCCTTAGGTTTTAAAAGTAGGTGCCGCCAAAAAATACGCGAGTTTTTTATGATATTAATTATTTTCGAATGGCAATTTAGAAGAAAAAAAGATATTACTTTCTATTAGATGAATATAAAATTTTAATAAATGAATAATTCGGATTAAACAAAATGTATAACAATTTAAAAAGTTTCGTCGATCCTTTTTGGAACTAATAAAATAAAATCTTTTTTTTAGTTTCCTGGAGCAAAAAAGATACTGAAAACGCTTTTTGTGCTTTGAGGCATGAAAACGCCTTGGCGTCTTTTATGAGATATTTTTCCTACATTTCGGGCCACAAAATTGACATTTAACTATTTTTCTTTGCGGATATTTTAGTTTCCGGTAATATTAAATAAGTGTTTCACCTGCATCGAATTCTTCTTCGCCCACCCTTTCGCTCTTTATGCATCAAAAAACCATGAATAAGAGATTTTTAGTGTAAACAAATCAACACTTATGTATCACAGTATTCATGATATTGTTTATCAGTTACCAGCGGTTAAAATTACCAACAGAATAACAGTTACCAGCGGCTACGCTAGGTTAAAATAAGTTTTGTGTCGAACTTCATATCACAATATATTCTCTCCGTGTTCTTGCTATAAAATATTTTATTTTATAATAGTATTATATACAGAAACAATCAATATTAAAACTATGTACATATTTATAAACGTTACATTACTTACATAATTACAACGAAAGGGCATTCTTGAAAGATACCTTAGTTGAATTATGTATTTCGACTCCTATTGGAAATTTCTAGAAAATCCTTCAGATTCTGAAATCCAATTTATTCGCAAAATTTTGACAAATTTGGCGACATTCTTTCATTTGACGCCAAGGATGATTTTCGGCGCTGGTAATCTTGAAAGTCAAATTTTCCACACAATTTCGCCAATGTCGCAAATATTTCGCCAAATATCTCCAATGTTGCTAAATTGTTACCGACTTTGCGACTTTGTTCATTGGCAACTGTTTAACAACTTAAAACGTTCTCAACTTTCATTCCCATCGACATGCATTGGCAGGGTAGTGACCCCAAAATGACACACTAATCGAATTTTCTCAAACATGTGACCTAGACCAATCCTCTCGTACTCCAAAACGGCAGAATACAAATTTAGTCAATATCGTTACAGCCGTATTTTAGATATAATTTTTATACAAGCACACAAGATTTGGTCGTGTTATAATATACGATAAAACGATATGAATACAGTTGTGCTGCAGCTGAAGGAAAGATATTGCGAGAAAAAGCAATGTTATCCGAAATAATCAAACTAACATATTGAAAAATAAAACTATGGGGATACATGAGGTTTTAATATTTCAAATTATCTCATAATCTTAATGTGAAAATCATATGAATCTTTGTTTTATAACCAAATTCTTTTCCGAAAGTACACAGTGTGTAAAAAAAACGTAAATTATACGTCTAAATATGGAGTTCATGATGGATGTAATATTGGCGTAATATTGTAGTGAACAAAACGAATATCAGTTGACTTCTAGGTATTTATTTCGATTAATCGATTTGCTAATTCATAAGCTTAATTTTATTTGTATACTCTAACGTTTATTGTTATAAGACACAATAATATCTCGTTTCCTTTTTCTACTTTTTAGACAATTTCAGGTAAAACACTTTAATCATTACAATACAAGATATTTAAATATTGTTCTGTTTAATTTCGTATTAAAACAGATTTAAAAATTAATTTTTATTATATTTTAAAAGTACTTTTTCTTATATTTACTTTATCTGATCATGCTAACTTGATTAAAAATTTTTCGGCTAATTAATCTTGATAAATTTACGACATTTATATAACAAAAATTTCGCTAAATTGATAATGTCTTTCGACATTATTTATGTTATTAGTGTAGATAACAAATTTGGATGCCTCTTTTGAAATGTGAATTTTTCTCTACATTCAGTAAGAAAAGTATTAAAACACAAATAAAAATGACATACGTTAAGAATCGCATGCATTAATTGTAAATGTTTTCAACCAATTATAGAATACATAAAGATTTGGATTACATGAGTAATGTATTATAATTCAACCAAATGCAGTCGAACCCGTTTAAGACGCGCTTCAAATGTGTGGACAAAGGTCGCGTATTAAGCTGGATCACGTATTAAACGTGATTTGTATAATGTTGCAGGAACTGGGCTTATATACACATCTGTTCGTCTAAATGAGCTTTAAAGCATTAATTTATATGTTTACGGTCAAAAATTGTATATTTTACTTATCATTAGATTAAAATATACTTGTATTCAAATTTAACTCGTTGTTTATTTTTACAGAACCGACTGGAATAATAACTGAAAAGAAATATAGATTCAAGCATGGCTTTATTTTCGATTAATGCGTTGAAACTAAAAATAAAACAACAACAATAATTTTCCTGTTAGACTAAATTTTAAACAAAAAGAAAAAATTATTACATCTTTGAAGCACAATCCAGTTGTTGAAATCGTATTTAGTACTTGTGATAATGAATAGAGAATTATAATCTATCTTTCATTTTACAATAAGAAAAAATTACCCTTATTAATTTTTGTGAAAAAAAACATTGTTAGCATAGAAAAAAGTAATGAAAACATGAAAGAATTATACAACCGTAGTCATATTTTTTTTATTCTTTACGAGATTTTTTATTTTGCTGCCTATAACATGCAATGTAAAAGATAGCAGTGATATAACAATACATTTAAAAGCTCACTAACAACAAGTGTAATCATCTCTAATTATAATAATTTTTATGACGTATCTGAGCATCTTGAATTCTTCTATCTATCTCTACTACAGTAAAAACATACACGAAACGAGAGACAAAGAATAGTAGGACACGAGATCAAAGAAGAGTTTCCCTGTTGCTAATTTAGCGGGGGTTTCTTTAAAATTCAATTACCTACCACAATTATATAATTAGTAATGTTCGTCTTAATTAGTCTGTTATTAAATAATGTAAATATTACTATTCGGAAACAGAGTATTTTATCTGAATTAAAAAAATCTTTTAAATTGGGAACACTGGAGTAATTGGAGGAATTCGCATCTTGATCAATGAATTCGCGTTATAACCCTTAAATGCTCGATTTTATATTTTGTTTCGAAAAGATTATATATGATTCTCTGAAAGTTTCATTACACACGAAAAATAATGAACAAAAAATCAGAGGTACATTTTCCATATAATACGTAAATCTTTTCTTCTATTGCAGATCTGGCTGTTTTGCGCTAAAATATTGCAAATTAGTAAATATTTTAGTAAATATGTCTCCAAATACCTTACTTTATATAATTGTTTATTTTATAAAACTTAACCTTTAACAATTTAATTCCCATGATAGAATACGTTCTAGAAATTACGTATGTAGTTCATAGAATCTGACTTTACACCAGAAAATTTCAAGGGTTAATTTCGCTTTATTTAAATACGGAAAGTTTATTACTAATTAAAGCAAATATTTCTATTTTAATTTTCTGGTGTGAATTAGGTATATACGAATAAAAAAATCTATTAAATTCAAAACACTGTTGTTTGCATAAAATCAAAGCTGCGCACTAAAGTGTTAAGAGTGATTTTTTGCTTCAAAGCACTGAAAATCTATCGCGTATTAAGCGGGATCGTGTAAAAACCGCTCGAGTATTAAACGCGATACATTTTTATTTGTTTTATTGTCGATGATGAAGGACAAATAATCGGATGATCAGACAAAATCCGCGTACTAACCGGGTTCAAATGTATTATTTATTGTAAGACATTCAATTCCTTCACATGTCATGTAAAGAGATACTAAACCATCTCTTACAATTGGTAAACACTCCATGCGACTAGCAGATTGAGGATAAAATATATTGAGAACACTGATTAGTATCGCATTAATCTGAAATTAATGCTAAATACAGATATAGTCAGACATCTGCTAATTTAATCAATGTGTGTTATAGTTGAGGCATTTAGGAGAAAATCTTGAACACGTTAGTGGTTACATTACATTATTAGTTACGTTGCAAACTATGCATCACAACTGTAATTTCTCTTACATTCTTTCAAAGTTCTTTTAAAAGCAACACCAAAATGTAACTTTTCTCATCTATTTAGAGATTGAAAAATTATTGTTTATTAAACAAAATTATTATGTCTAATACATGATTCATAAATGGCGAATATTACGCTAATCTCTCGCTTATGAGTTTTTTAGTAATACGATTATTTCAATATTTGCTTATATTTCAATATCCTTATACGTGGAACGAAAAAACAATGATTTACATCTATTATTTGTAAGCAGTATTTCGAATTATATCTCTCAGGTTTGCAAGAAATAAATTAGTTTTTCGTTGAAAATATGATGTGAGTGAAGAATATTATTAATAATACATAACAATTAATCATAACAACATAATTTCATAATATTATTTTAAATAATAAATAATATTTAAATAAAAGTATCTGCGACTTATTCCAAATTTTTCTCAATAATATGGAATCTCTCTTTCAAACAATCCTTTTAAAAATTATAAACTTTAGAAATTATTTACATTTCAATTATTTTTACTATTGAAAGATGCATTATACTATTCTATAGGATCTTCTGATTTCTTTCATTCAAATTATTCTCTAACTTATTTTCGTATGATTATAAAACTTTGTAACACTTATTGCTCTTTTCCTAACTTAGAGTGCTCTTAGAAAATGGAACATGGTAAGAAAAGCAAAACTATCAAGAAACTGTAACTTGAGTAAGAAATAGTTAAGATTAAACTATGCTGGAATAAGTATTAAAATTTATATTCTTTTGTTTTCGTCAAAAAATATATCTCAAGACGTTAATAAAAGGCTATCTTTCTTAGTTTTTCTATTTATTTATTTCTTTTCATACTTTTTAAATATTGAAACAGCTAGGTTTTTTATTTTTCTCTTGAATGATGGTATATACAGAGTGCCCGAATCAAATGTCCCTGATTTTCAGACATTATTTCAGTTAAGGAGTCGGACAACTTTTAAAGTGTCTAAACAATCGAATTCTTTATAAATGGCTTATGATTTTTCAGGAACATTAAAAAAACATTCAAAAATTTGCTAAGTGTTGTATGTCTAAAACACTTTAAGCTTTTCTAGAGGATCAAGTCGTGATTTAATCTTTAAAGTCAATTCTCTCAAAACGGCGATTTTGATCATTGACCTCACGATTTCTTAAAACTGATTGCCTAGAATTTCGCTAAATTTTCAATGAATGTAATAAAAGTACAGATGCAACATATGACCTATTATTATGTTTCTCAAGTAAGAAGTTTAGAATTCACGACTAATTTTGTTTTAAAAAACCTTCGATATTTCGAATTTCTTAAAAAATATCTCAGGATCTTCAAGTTTTATTTTTCACTGCATGTCATTTTGAAAACACACGACATCTGTTCTCATTAAAAATAATCTTGGTTTGTTTTTGCCATTCAAATGAGAAAAGCCATACGCGCAACGCATGCAAGAATAATTCTTTCGCAAAAATCGTATTATCTACAAAAATAAATTAAAAAAATTATGTATGTGTATGCTATTTTTGAAAACTCTCATTGATAAAATAAATCTTTCTTAATATGTGTTATAGTTAAAAAAGGGTTAGTTAAAGAGTGACTGCAATTTTCATAGAGGTCACTTTTTATGTATTTTATTAGTTCAATGGGTACCTGACACTTTTTAAAAAGGTAGAAAGCTTCAGAAAAATGTAAAAATAAGTAACAGTACTCACAAAGTTATTAATAAAAAAAATCAGTACATTTCCACGTATGCTCCTTTACTGAGCACCGCTCATTGACTTTAAGCTGTTTCTTTTCACTTCTTGTACTGCATGGGGATTTTATGAGCCCCAAATTCTGCTATTGCGCTTATTAACCTTGTTGGAGGCGTGAAATGCTGCCTCATCAGAAAAAATTAACCGCTAGAGAAAATCATGTTAATTTTCGATGCGAGATAACATCTCCATACCAAACGCCACATGGAAAGGGCCACCAGTCGTGTCCGACGTTTCCCTTTCTCTGCTCGCAACAGCAGCAGGTGCCTCATAAGTATCAACGGCGTCGTAAACGTAAAAATGTCTTGATCCATGCAAAATGAAAGTAATAATACCTGAGAAAAGAATAGACTACATTTATAGCTCCTATGAGGGAACTTGTCTATAAAGCAATTTTTTTTCTTCCCTATGTGATTCCAGGTTAGAATATTTTACTGTATGGGATTTTTAAGTCTCCAATACAGGGAATATGGATTAACGATATTAAATATAAGTGAAACAGTTACATACAAATAGAAATCCATTATAAAAAATAAATATCACAGCCTTTGGATCTTCTTTAAAAATGAAGATTATAAACATGAAAAAAGAAAAGCTATAATAAGTAATTTTGGTCAGAACTCCTCCATACGACACAATTTTTAACGATATATACGTAAAAAATTATGTTTTGTAGAAATTCAGTCAAGCCGGGCCAGGCTCGGGCAAAGAAAGTAACTCTTTCTAGACTCTTTCTGGAACATTCTTTTCTATGGGTCAGCTCGGGACCGGATGTGGATTAGGGTGGTCACAAGCAACATGGGGAAAAAACTTTTTAACGATTTCTTCGGGGGGACCCTCCTAAAAGTTGCCAATTCGTTAGAAAATGAGATTGGCAAAGTTTCAGCTCAAATAAATAACATTAACCCGTGCCTCATCGAGGTTGAATTCTAGAAAATTTGCAATTTTTGGCAAAAAATTGTCGTTTTTCTTTCTTTACGTGAAAAATATTTTTCTTAGAAACCTGATTCTTGTTTTATTTCATAGAAACTGTTGTTGCCTTGAACTTTTACTCTCATGAAAACTTATATTTAATGAACATTTAGTATTTTACAGGACAGCTAGTGAACCATACCCTCAAACTCTGCATTTTTGAAAGACAAATTAAAAATTTTATTACTTTTGATAAATTATTTTGTATTATTTTTATTAATAGGTAAAAATAAGTGTGCAAGTTTTGTAACTTTAAAAATATTTCACTAATTATAATTGATTATTAGTTATCTAGTTCTGTGTCTAGTAAGAAAGAGCTTCTCGATTTGTATTGCAGTTGAACCTCTGAATTTCTCTTTTTATTACAAGGCTGTTTTTGTTATCTGTTATGTTTATCTATTTTTAGAATTGACGAAACATTCCGTAAAACCCCTTCCCCCTCTTGATATGATGGCAGAAATGTAATATTTTTTTAATTGGCCACATGTCTCATCAGACTTAGAATACATCCACTAGCTAACCACAGACATCGACTCTGCAAATAACTGTTTCGTAAACAAAAAACTGAGCTCATCAAAAACAGATTTTAAAATTCCCGTTTAGAGAGAACTGTTGTTCACTGGGGTGGAAAACTGCTTCACCATTTTTTGATTAAAGGAAATGTAGAGTGGATAAAAGTTTTAATTAGTTGTGGGGATGAAGAACACTTACTACGAGTTCCTCAACTTGAAAATAGTATCGGAATAATTCAGGTAAAAGCTGTATTTTCAGCAGTTGAAGAGTGGGAGGAAGTTGGTAAAATCCAGGCAATATTTTTTGATACAACTGCAGTAAACACAGGTCGCCTCAGAGGAACCTGCATTTTTCTATAGCAATTGTTAAAGGAGAAGTCTTCTGTATTTACCATGCCGCCACCATGATTTAGAAATTTTCGTAAAAGCTGTTCTTGATTGTAAAATGGGCATAATCACTGCCCCTCAGCCAGATATTAAAAAAAAGCTAATTCTGATTGGGTGGTCTAAATTAAACCAGAGTAAGTATACAAATGCTATTGAAGATGAAATACTAGGTATAAATAGTTAATTCAGATGAAATTTCAAATTTTCTTACAGGAACTTTTAAAAATTAACAGCTCAGGGATGATTATAAAGAGTTTATCCAACTTTTTTAAATTTTTATAGGACTCCTTCCGGCAAAAGACTTTTTTTCGGAGCACCTGGTGCTTTTAATCATGTCAGATGGATGGCGGCACAGGCCATTCATTCTCTCAAAATATATTGTTTCAGGTATCATCTTTCAATAACAAATTTAGAAAAAGAAGGTATCAGAGATCTTTTCTTATTTTTAATCAATATTTATGTAAAAGCGTGCTTCAATACTTCCACTGCCACTTTAGCCCCCAATTCAAGACCTGCAAATAATAAAATCACTTGTTCACTACAGAAAATTTGATAAATAGGTTACAGACAAAGCACTTGCTAAAATGACAAATCGCCTTTGGTATCTTAACTCGGATCAAGTTGCATTTTCATTTTTAGATAATACTTTGGTAAAAAACGTCAACATAAGCCACCTTAACTAAACCATTACCACTTAAATCCCTTCCGGCGTAGTGTCCCACGCCGGGACCACCTGATTTTAATCCCAAACTTACAAACAGCACGAAGAATATTTTAATAAAATTTTGCTTTTACAATGAAAGGTTAAAGTAATGTGTTTTTAATTTCTGAAAAAGTCGTTTGTAAATTCATCATTAATTCATCATAACAATCATTTCATCCTTTTACGAACAGAATTTTTCTGTGCCGGAAAGGGTTAACGTGACAGTTGTAAGGTAAAATAATTTATTTTCTTTATTATGCCTCCTTTCTTGTAACACAACTTTAATAATAAAATGCAATTGAGCATTATTTGCTCTCATTTCTATACTTCCTTTGCCCTTCCTTTTTTTTAAGTTCTTTCAGTTTAAAATTCGATTTTTTTCCTTTTCTTTGGAATTTTTTTTAATCAAACACTTTATTGGTCTTCACAAAACGAAAAAAAGAAAAACAAAAGGTGGAAAGCGGATGAAATGGAATGTTACAAATTTTTTTTCGCTTTTTCATAAAAAGTCAATTTTTAGGATTCAGGTGAAGTCTGGTCCTGAAAAATGTGCATATTTTTAAATCTATACATTTTTAGAAAATAAATGGTGTGTGGTTCTTCAAAGCAAAACTTTTTTTTTATAAAATGAGACCTGCATTATGTTTCTAGGTTCAATTGTATCCATTTCATGAAGGAAAAACAGCAATTTTTGGCGAAAAATCACGTTTTTTTCGAACTTAAACCTCAATGAGGCACGGGTTAATATTATCCAAATGAGCTGAAACTTAGCCAATCTCATTTTCTAGTCAATTGGCAACTTTTTGGGGGGTCAGCCCGAAAAAATTCGAAAACTGATTTCTTGTGACCACCCTAATGTGCATATTTCGACCCGTGCAGACTTCTAATGCAGACCTCCAATATATTTTGAAAGAAGGTTTAATGTAAAATCGATAGCAGCTATTTTATGTCTAAAGGAGAGGCACTGTCTTCAATTGACTTTTAACAACGTACAATTTGTAGATGAACCCTATCTTGCATTCAAAATGAGTCAAGAACTCGTCGCTCACATTCATGGGAAAATGGTGTAAGTCACGAATTTTGAACTTTAATGTCTCTGTGAGTTTTGCAGAAATCAAGATGAAATTTTTTGTGTTTAATTCCGAAATGGATACGTAAAAATTTCTTAATTGGAAATTTTACCCTACGGGGGGCGTATAAGAATTTAGATTTCGTATTTTCTGAAATATACCACACATGGAGTTGCAACTTATGTCATTAAATTTTGTACCTTTTTTATGAAACATTGCAATTGGAAGTATGTGCCTAGGAGAAATATTTAAGAAATAGATTATTGTTTCGAACTTTATGAATCACACTGTATATGATGCAAAAGAAAACGGATAGCACTATTTTCATTTGTGAAACGATTCCTTGTGAAAATATATGAAACTTTTGCACGAAATGTGTTATATACATGCGCATTAAAATGAGCAACTTTTTAGGTGCGTTCGTAATTATATAAATACGCAGCACCTATAGGCGTCATCTAGTCCGGTCGTCTGTCTGTTTGTCCGTCTGTCCGCATATAACAGCGCAAAAGGTACCCAACCGAATGGTTTTTGTAATTTAATATATATAAATGTTGTAGAATTATGCGAGTCATTTCAAATTTTATGAAAATCAAATCAAAACTTAAAAATATATTAATAAAATTGTTCTTCATTTAATTAAATCCAATCATATGTATTTAATTCAATGATATCCCATGATTGGTAATGATTCTAGGTTGCCATGGTAATTATTCCATTAAATACTATCTTACTTAATGAATTCAATGATATCCCATGATATTTAATGATTTTAGGTTTCCTGGGTGATTACGTCTTATTTAATATGGAGTCCTATTGTTTTCGTATTACCGAATTTAAGCTATATCATCGTAATAAATTTTGAATTCATGCATTTTTGCATAAGAGTGCAATAGCTATTGCACCAAGATCTGAATACTTATAAAACTAATTATAGTACGAACGCAACCCATATGCCACGTTTGACGTACAATTTCCTATGTTTAATAGTTCAATGACAACATCTTAATTTAACTGCATACTTTAAACTTACGTACACAAACGTGGCAATAAAAATTTCATCCAGCTTGAATAAATTATTAAGGTATTATTAAAATTTCACGAAATAAAAGTTTTATTATAATTTATTCTTATTAATTATATTTTATTTTTATGTATATTGTACCACTGAATCTGAAAAGAACCTTCATTTTTTACTATTACGTCAGGATTTTTCGCAAATAGTAAATTTTTAAATTATTAAAAACTCAAAATATTGCGACAATCTGATACTTGCTCTGACGCGCGCTTTTCGAGTTATATTCTCTTTGGAGTTCATCTAGGTGTCCTCTTTTGTTTTGACGATGGATAACGCTGGAAATTTGTCAGACTTTGACAGATTTTCTCTAATTTTTTTTACGTTTTAACTGTGAAATTTATGCTTTGCGGAAAACCCCGGTGTGACGGTTAAAAATCAAGGCCATTTTCTGATTCAGTGGTGAAAATACATAAAAATAAATTACGAAAACTTATATAACATTACCATCACATCTATTTTATAGTATCAGATTTTTGCTATTTTTTGAGTTTTTAATCTTTGAAATTTACGATTTTCGAAAAATCCTGACGTGATGGTTAAAAATGACTGTTATTTTTAATTCAGTGCTAAAAAATACATAAAAATCAATTAACAAAAGTTAGAAAACACAACCATCGCAGGCTTTTGTAATTTTCTCACAAAAAGAGAAAAACACACATTGTTCAATGATTTAATATATATTTCTTGACTTAATATGGTGGAAACTCGTAGTGAAATTATTTTCATCGAGTAAAATATTTATCTTTTGTGGGGTTTTTCTTTCTTTTCTTTCCCTTGTAGGTTGCATAAAAAATTGATTAATCATACTGTAAATCCTCAAAATCAAATTATATCGGTCGTCTATTAGCATCATAAATGGGTTATGGTAGCTTTAAAAAAAATGAAATTTAGTAGGGGAAAGTAGCCGAATTTGGACCACTTCACATATTTCCAGATGTAACTCACTTAATTTTTGGAATATCTGCAAAACATCGCTACACGGGATAAATCTATTCATCTACTAACTAAATAAATCTTTAGATCAATTTCTTTTTGGAAATCAAAGTTTTATTTTAATTTGAAAAAATTATCAAAAGTGGTCCAAATTCAGCAACTGGTCGCCTAAGTTGGATCCCCAGTCTCCTAAATTGGACCAAACAATATCAGGTTGTTTCAATGACTATGGAATATAACTAATTTTATTAAAAGTAAAGTTTGCGATTAATGAAACAATCCAACAAAATAACAGCAATCAAATATAATGAAATCAAATATCTGGAAATAAGAGTAATTGTTTCAAATCAAAATGTATTGAAAATATAAATCAAAATCATCAGTAAAGAATAGAAATTATGGAACTAATTGCCAGCTACTTGAATATCATGTGAGATGTGCTGCAAAGCTTACACATAAATTTCGTTTATTCATTTTTTTTGTTCCAGCGCACACAACATTGAACCGTATTTGGCAATCTGAACACTGAATGATTTCCAATATTTTATTTTCGTTACAAATTAGGCAAAACCAATCATCACTGTCTAGATTTTTCTTTTTAGATTCTGACTCATTAGACATTTTTTTTTTTTTTTTTTGCAACAGAAGTTTTCTTTACATTATGTTTGTAGTTCTTACCTTCCATAATTTTCTTTCCATTTGCATTACGTCTATTTTTTAAAACTTCCAACCACCAACTGCTTTTGTGCTGTGAGAACTTCCTTTTTGTCGTTTTTTTTTTTCATTTCAAAGTTTACTTTATATGGCGAAGGTGTTAACACAACTGTTTTCTGACTCGCTCTGTAGTTTGATTTAACTGAATTTAGCAAGGGAGATAACATTTCTAATGATTCTTTGACTTTTTGAGGGGATTTGTAACTGCAGCCTTCATGCAGCTCAATTTCTTCACAACTTACTCTCTCCTTCTTGTTTTCTATATCTGTAACAGTTTTTGCTGTCACGGGTGTTTTTCTCCCAGGCAGTTTGCCTATGGCGTTTTCAACATTTTTCAATTATATTTAAGAAGTGTTTCAAAAATATGCTATATTGAAAAAAAAAATACGCTACGATTAATCAAAAGTAAAACATTATACATTCAAACAGTGTTGAATATAGGGGTACCCACCCCCGGAGCCTTGAAATAACCACTCCCCCCGAAAGGTTTGATATTTTATGCGTTTTAGTGGTAAAAAAGTGTAATTTTACCCACCAGAACTGTAAAAAGTCTCCCCCTCCCCCTCACGGAACCGTAAATATCCTCCAGGAGGGAAATGTTTCAATTCAACACTGTAAATCAAATACGCCGTAGGAATAAAGAATTCAAAGAAAATTAATCGAATTTCATATAAGATAAAAGAAATCGCAAAAAAAATTTATTGCATAAACATATAAAAATATTCTTATTTTTATATAGGCCTAAACTGTATGAAGGAATTGATCCAGATACAATATATATATATATTCAAAAACTTGCATGGAGAGAGTAATTCATTATAAAATATTAAAAAATAAAAAAAAATAATGTCCAAAGCGTACAGCTAAATTCATGACTTCCTTTTCAAATTTATGATCGTATATCTGGTCCAATTTAAGCAACTTAAATTGACCCAATTTAGGCAACTGCGCTATTTTGTAAAACAGATAATCTCAAGACTGAGAACAAAAACGAAAGCAAACAAATCCGTGTGTAAAATATGCGCAATAAATAGATGAATTTAGATATGTATATGAAAACATAACAACTTACTTTAGTTTTACAGTATTCACTTACGTTTAATAGGAAAAAATTAGATCAAAACAGCTATGCTTAGGTTTTTAAAAATTGTTTGAAAATAGCACGTGGTAGGCGGGTCCTTCTTCTAATCATAAATGACGTCATTCCGATGAGTAAGATTTCAGCGGTAGATGGCGTCTCTTTCTGTAATTAACGGCAGAATGGCAACGGTTCAATTAAAGCGGCGGTCCAAATATGGCTACTCTCTCCTATATATTTCTACATTCATTGAGGGAATACAAATATGAAAATTACATTACTAGATTGTAAACAAATATTCAAATCAAATTACATTATTATATGATAGGCTAATAATACATTTTTAAATGATGTGCAAATACAGTCGAACCTATATTTAACGAAGTCACTAAATCCCGAAAAAAAGTTCGTTATATGGAAAATTCGTTAAATAGAGATTCACGTTTAAAAATACTTTGAACTACATGAAACGGATTTTAAATTCATAAACAATAAATATTATTAAAAAATATAATTATTCACTTTTTTTTATAAATTATATCAATTTATTTTATTTATTTTACTCACCAATTCATTTTTTCTATGTGTTTAAATCTTTAAAATCCGCAAGGAAAACAAAACATTGTCCGGGAATACACTGTATTTTCAGTTTAAAATAAATAGTTTTTCATTAAAATTAATGATTTTTAATAATATTATTGTATTTATTATTATTATAACAAATAATTTTAACCATACATTACCACACGCGTCCTTAAATTTAATTTCTGAAAAACTCTGTTAATTTTGCCTGAGTTTTTTTTCTTTTAAAAAGTGTTTTCTCTCATAATACGTCTCGCATCTTTACAATGTACCAAAAATCCGTTCGTGCGTATTTTCTTCAAACTATAATCCGCGTCGGATTATTTAAAATGATTGTTTAGCATTTTATCATACGACGTTTTGTTACTTCCTACAACATGGTCGTTTCCATCTTCATCATATTCGTCTTCATCGCAATTCATCGCTGTATTGTTTTTATTTTTCACACTGTCGAAAATATCCAATTCAGTTAGTGTTTCCGAGGTCTCAATATCAGAATTAAGTGAAAGACAATAATCAATTAGCACATCGTTAATTTCTTCTTTTCTTCTCAGGTTTCCACATTTCTTTAAGTTACTCTAACCACTTTAAGGGCATAGCGTCTTCGTCTTCCGTACTTACCGAATTCTCACTGCTGACAAAGAAGGCGCCTGGCAAAAACAGTTCAAGGCCATTGAACATCATAAAATGTTTTAAAAGAAAGAATAAGTTTGAAATTTCCAGAAATATTTTGAGAAATAGGAAGAAAACAAAATTAGATCGCAAGGAAAATTTCGTTATATAGAGAATGCACTTCGCTGTTTGGAGGTTATGTTACGAAGAAATTCGCAAAATGCTCTTGGTTCCAAACTAAAGTTCGTAAAATAGAGGTTCGTTAAATAGAGGTCCGACTGTATATCCTTATTACACGAAATGCAAATTTTAGATTATTGCATGATATGCAAATAGCAGTATTACATGATATACAGATAATACTTGCATCCTTGCGTGTATACTGGTATACAAATATTCACGTAAGCTTGTATATAAACAAACGGCATACATATTTACTTGTATTATTCTGTATGCATACTTTTTTTCCGAATTATATTTGTAATGGAACTTGATATGCATTTCTGTATGCATTTCCTATTATATATGTCGCACATTAGCATCACTGATAGGTTAACATATTTACTTGTATTATTCCGTATGCATACTGTTTTTCTGAATTATATTTGTAATGGAACTTGATATGCATTTCTGTATGCATTTCCAATTATATATGTCGCACATTAGCATCATTGATAGGCTATAGTAACTTAAGCATGCAATTAATAAAGTAATCGTCAAAAGCAAATGTGTATGAAATTAAATAGAAGCAGCAAATATTTATTAATAAATATTAAAAGTATTAATAAATACTTCAAATTAATTTCCATGGAAAATTTGTTGATTTAACAATATAAGTGTATTGTAAGTAACAAGAAAACTTATTGCATATAGCTGAAAATCTTCCATTCATTTTCAAGTCGAATATACCTAATTAAAACCAGAAAACGTAGTTAATGGTGTGCTCCTTGTTTTTGTGTTACTAATAAATATATTTTATTTAATAAATTCTCTAGTTTTTATTTACTTGAAGAAAAAAAAAGAAGTTTGGTAACCATTAGCAAAATAAAGACTGTCATTTTTTCCAAATATAAAGTTTCACACCTTATTAACTCATGTAAACAATAAACTAGCTGGATGTGGCATTCCAAAAACTTTCTTCTATCTCATACATGTTAATAAATACTTCCTGAAAAATGCAGCATAGCAGCGCTACCGGTTAGATGATTTACACCAAAATCTAATCAGCAGCAACTTATATCAACTTCTAGTTGAATTTGAAGTTTGAGGAAAATCCGTGCATTAGTTTTTGAAATAGAGCTATTGCGGAAATCGCGAAAAGTTCTCCAGTGGCACCTGTTGGGCAGTTTACACCAAACAATTTTCAAGATCAATTTATATCAGGGACTAACTGAATCTAAAATTAGATGAAAATTCGTGCGTTACTTCTTGAGATAGAGATACTGTTATAATCATGAATAAAGCTGCATAGAAACGCTACCTATTAGGCGATTTACCCCCAAAAAGTTATCAGCCCCAAATTATATCAAGGACTAACTTAATGTGAAGTTTTCTAAAAATGCGTGCTTTAGTTCTTGAGATATAGCTATTGTGGAAATCATGAATAATGCAGCATAGCAGCGCCACTTGCTGGGCGATTAACACCAAATAGTAATAAGCACTAATTAATATCATGAGCTAAATATATCTTAAGTTTTATTAAATTCCGTTCATTAGTTATTGACATAGAGCACCCAAAACATTTGTGTCACACACAGACAGACAAACAGAACGACAGACAGACTCACAGACAGACATTTTATAAAAACATATATTTCGGGATCTCTGACTACTACCCGTAAGGCATGGTGACGTCACGGCGACGTCGTTGTGAAGTCACACTGTGATTTTGTGACCGTCGATGTGACGTCACGTGACGTCGATGTGACGTCATAAGGACTAGAATGCGAGGTCGTTATGGCCGTTTTAGAGGTCGTTTGTGATGTCACATTGTGACCACTCTGTGAAGTCACGGTGTGACAAATTTGTGAAAAGTGTGTCATTTGTGACTATTTTGGCATTAACTTTGTGACGAACCTGTGACGAAAGCGACAATGCTTTGAAGTCACACTGTGACCAATTTGTGAAATATGTGTCATTTGTGACGAACTTGTCATAAACACTGTAATTTCAAATGAAAATCAAATTTAAAATTAATTGCTTAAAAGACGCAAATAGTGAAAAAGATTCCATGCTGGGACTCGAACCCGGGCCATTAGTACAGCGCACTGACATTCTACCGACTAAATCACATGGAACGATACCCAGGCTGGAAAATTTCACACTATTACATGATGGCGAGGCTACAAACTCAACACAAGATGGAATATTTAGCGTGAGCTACCAACATGATGCAAACACGAAACTTAATTAAATCCAGCATTGATTAAAATTATATTAATACTTGGAAATTTTTCCAGAGAGAACCATTCGCCTTGCATACACTATTTCAAATGAAAATCAAATTTCAAATTAATTGCTTAAAAGGCAATTTTAATTTGAAATGTTGTATGCAAGGGGAATGTTTCTCCCTGGAAAATTTTCCAATTATGAATATAGTTTCAATCGATGCTGGATTTCATTAAGTTTCGTGTTTACCCCATGTCGGTGGCTCACGATAAATATTCCATCTTGTGCTGCGTTTGTAGCCTTGCCAACCTGTAATAGTGAGAAATTTTACAGACTGGGCGTCGTTCCATGTGGTTTAGTCGGTAGAATGTCAGTGTGCTAAACTTATGGCCCGGGTTCGAGTCCCGGCATGGAATCTTTTTCACTATGTTGGCCTTTGCGCCTTTTAAGCAATTAATTTGATATTTGATTTTCATTTGAAATATTGTACATAAGGCGAAAGATTCTCTCTGGAAAAATTTCTAAGTATTAATACAGCGATGAATTTTGAAATAACCTTTTGCTGTAAATATAAAATCTTATCTTTTTACCGTACTTTTTAGCAAAATATAGCTATTTTGGAGTCCTATTCTTCTAAAACATTTTAAATTTTTCCACTTAAAAAACAATGCTTATCAACTGACATTTTTTTTTATTCAGTTCTATGCTTGATATTAAGTTCTATGCTTGATATTGAGTTCAAGCTTGATATTTAGAATGTGTAAATTTTTTAATTTGTTGTGATTTGTCATTGCTTTATTAAATACGAACATGGAGACTAACGGATATTAATACAACTATTATTTATAGAGCGGCATGATAAGCGATATTTATTTAAATTTTTTATTCCCGTGTATATTGTATTTTGTGAATATGAGCTAAATAGATTTGGTATGTTTTATAGGAAAAGACTGATCTGGGAAATAGAAAAAAAACGAGTAAGAAAAATCATGGGTTAATCATAGATTATAAAATACTTTCCAACACTTTCTGAATGCTTTAACAAGACATCGTAATTTAGGGAAATGACGTAAATAAGATAACTAAGTAAATATTTTAGAAAATTCATAAAACATTTGAAAAATTGATTTCATCAGTTACCGTTCATAGCCAAATATGTTTTCCAATTCTTTTGAACAGCCCTGTATTTGATCTGTAGGTTGATACACTGAGAAAAATGAAGTACTCAAAAATAAGTAAACCGACGTACTCATATCGAATTGAATATTTTTGGATCAAAAAGGAACCCATGCTTTCTCTATTTTGAAACATCACATGTTATCAAACCCAAACAAACGAATAGTTTTGTACCCTGTAAAGGTTCATTTCATTTATGGCGGCATAAATGACGTTTATTAATGTAAATATTAAATTATGCACAGCATTTTAAAAATAATTTAAAAGTGCTTGGAAATAATGCTCTTGTTATAAAAATATTCGATTTGAGTATCTTGTTAAGAATTTTGCTATTTTTCTTAATAAATAATCAATTAAACATTTCTTGTTAAGAACGTTGAACGATAAATAAATGTCAGTACATTTTTACTTTAAATTTTAGGTTTTTCTTTTTTTTATGGGGGGGGGGGGCAGTACATAACGATTCATATTTGATCACAACCAATGAATAAAAAATGAGTACATGTGTTTCTCAACTTTGAGTACATTTGGATCGGAGCTATTTTGAGTATGTGACGCATTTAAAATGGAGTACTGTTTACTCAATTTTGACTTCCCATTTTTTTAAGTGTATATATACTATATAATGGGAAATTTTAGTTTAGCAAGAAAACGCCTAACAGGTTGAAATTCTTTTTCAGCAATTTATACTAATGTATGGAAACATACTTGAATACTTTTGTACAACCCTGTAGTTTACCTAGAATCTTTATTACACGCCACTATTTAGTTAAAATTTAATTCAAACTAAGACACTATTAAAATTGCTGAAATCACATTTCCAGAAATTATAATTTATAGACGGCCATGTATCCAATTCTTTACGTGACCCTGTATATCATTTTATCTATATTCTACAAACATTTCTTGGTAAATTAAATGCAGTTCAGCAAAAAAAAAGCATAACTCATTTAAAAACCACCTTTAAGCATTTTGCGCCCATACCCAGTAATCCTGACGAATACTTTTGTGTAGCCTTGTATAGGAATTATAGCATTTATATACACCATATACTATGCATAAATATAGTGAATCATAAAAGCGCATATCATAATTAAAAATACATTTCCAGCAATCATCGCTAATGAACAGTTCTTCGGATACAATATAGTATCTGAAATATTTTGTGTGTCCTTGTAAATGCTATATACGTATTATTCGTATTATACATGAAATAATTTATAGTATGTAAACCTCAGCGACATATATCAATTTCATTATATATGAAATAGATTAACATAATTAAAGTATGCCGCAAACAATTCCCTCCACCCCTATATCATTATGTATTTGAATTCCTTTTTTAGCCCTGTAAATGAACAATGACTATTCTTTGCATCGCATAGTCAACAGAATGCATATTTTAGTGCACTTCATAAATGCATATAAATTTTATTCTGTTTGAAAGCGTGCGTAAAATCATAAAAAATCATTTGAAACGATTTTTTCCCATAGGCTGTAATGTAACGGAAACCTTTTGGCTGTCCCTGTAAATGAACAAAGCATGCTACAAACTTCATTAGAAATAGGTACCATGCTATGGTAAACGTCAATAACATCAAAAAATTTCAGGGCAACCCGAGTATATATTCGAGAGTTAGAGTGCGGACAGACTGCTAGACGGGCAGACGGAGAGACAAACCGAAGTCATAAGCACTTTTCAACTTGTGTCTTATATTATGTATCCTGTATTATATGAACTTTTAAAAAATATATACTAAAGAAGTTTAATCTATAACTTCCCATCAGGCATGAAAAACACTTTGTTTCAATGTTTAAATATCATATTTTACTTTTTAGTGCCAATAATTACGCGTATCATAAACGTAGAAAATGAATTTACAATAGAAGAAAATTTAATAACCGATTCAGACCGTCTATAATTAAATGTTTGATTAAAATCACAAACAGAAAAAATGCTTACATACAATTTAAAAAAATAAATATACCAATTTGAAAAACACTAAAAATAATAATTAGTATTTATAATTGTACTATTAAACAACAGCAAACTCAATAGATAAATTAAATGCATTATTAGATTTAACAATATCTCAAAAATATTTCCATATGGTATAAGGAATTCCTATTATTTTATAATTTCGGCAAATGTTAAATCTGAAAACATTGGTTTGAAAATTTAGGATTTTGAAAGATAATTTAAAATATTATTAGCACTAAAAGAAAATTCTTTCAAATGTTTCACTACTGTAATATGTAAAAATACATTTTCCCAGTATAATGTTAATTTCTAATCTGAAACAGTTTCGTAATCTCATGATAATCGAACATCATATTTAACCCCAAAATAATAATAACTATAAGTGTTAGTAATCAAAAAATAGTAAGAAGCCGATAAAATAATTCCAAATCATTGTCGTTCCATACATTTTCAAGTAAGAGTAAATTAATGTTTATATTAATTCCAGTATGAATGTAGGCATGCACAGTCTCTGCGCAGTTTTTTTTTCAAGCGATGGCAGATTAAGATATTTTTCTTTACAGTTATCGAATTTGAAAATATACCTGACAGTTAAAGATCAGTCTGTTACAAATATAACATAAAACTATTTAACTCATATGTACAAATCAGGAATAAAATATTTAAATTAAATAAAACTTACATATACGTTCTATTAATATCCGTGTATCCTAAAATGGTCATTTCCTTATCTTAAAGTGTTGTAGACGTGGTGAAGGTGATGTTCTAAAAACAGTGAACTATTTATTTCCCGCGTCTTCTCACGTTTATTTTTTTGTGGGCAGACGATTTTCAAGCAGATGGTCTGGTACAGATTATTTGTTTTTGCAAGCAAGAGATATGAAACTTGAATGCGCAGTAATTTTCTGAAAGTATGGTTAATTAAAATTTTGTATTTGAAGAAATGTCCAATGTATTTAACCTTTTCTTTTTATCCGTACCAAATAATTAAAGTTAAAATGTATTGTAAAGTTCCTTTTTTCTAAATAATTATAATAATAATATTCATAATTAGAGTTTATTAGATATACCATTGTTTAAATTTTCAAAAGTGTAAAAATAAATTTAATGGTAATAACGAGCCCTCCTTTTTTTATCTTTTTTTTTAAGTAAAGTTTGTTTTGCACAAATTTTGTATATTTCTTTAATTTTCGGAAAATGCTAATTTTATTTAAAAAGTTTGAAAGAAGTAGAATTTATGACTTGAATACAAATTATAAAAAATATTCTAAAGCAAGAAATGCATAGATGACTAAACTCTGAAGATTCTTTCTACGTGCTCATTAAAAGGTGCAGATTTAACTGTAATAGAAATTTTTTATTTTGAAACCACAGAAGTGTTTCGAATAATCCTGGTCGGTAAAAAAAGAAATAAATAAATAAATTTCCTCCCAGCAAACTAAATATGTAAAGTGTATAAATTTAATATTCCTAATTCTAAATATATTATCCAAATGCTAGATAAAATTGAAATCATGAAAAAGTATACATTCACTATCTTAGATATCAAATTGATAAAATATAGCCTGAAAATTTAGTTTATTAATGCTTGTATCATGCACTTTATTTATTATGCCCCTCCCCCCTCCCCTTTAATGACAGAATTTACCATTTGCTATCCACTAATATATTTTATTCCTTATGCCATGTAACTCGTGACTGTTTAAAATATTTCTCTTCATTTTCAAAGATTTTTGAAGTTCATATTTTTGACGCACTATGACTTACAATATGGTGCTTTTTTTGTCACATATGTGACGTGACGTACGTTACATAGCAGTGACATAACAGTGAACTCACAATTTTTTTTTAATTGCCAGAAAAACATAATTTTACAGTAAATAACATGTTTTGAAGAATTTTCGTAATTTTTTAAAGTTTTCTAAGAAGTTCACATCTCAGTCACAATGTGACATCACTGAGTGGTGGTATTTTGGTCACAGATGTGACGTGACCACAGTGACTTACAGTCACGTCACAACGACGTCACCGTGACCATGCATGCTATGAGGGTAAAAGGTGTAATTCCGTCGAAAACCGGAATTCGAAAATTTTCACGAATCTAACACTATCTTCTTGTAAAGATAGAAGAAAGAAAAAATTGACAATATAAATGTTCATAAAAAAATTAGATATTTAATAATGAGGGTAAGGGGATGTAAAATTCACAATTTTTTTTTCATACATTTAGAATATTTCTTTCAGTTTTCTACAATATAGGCAGAACATTTCATTAAACCAAATAGACATAAATAACATCTCTTTTACATAACATAAGTTACAGAAATCAGGAAAAAATTACTGTTTTTGCACTGATTTAATTTACATTTATTTACTTTGGAGTCTTGAAGCGAAATTATTTTCACCGCGACAAGTATTTATCTTTGTGCCCCCCTCTTCCCCGGTACATGAGGGGTGCATAAAAGAGTGATTAATCAAATGAGAAATCTCTAAAATCTAATTATTTCTGACATAGCATCATGAAGGGGGGATGGGGATTTTTAAAAGTGGTACTATTATAAAAGTAATCAATAAAAGGAAATGCTTAAAGAATAAAACAGACGCCATGAGGATTTATGTAGAAAGAATAATTAATTAGTACTTGAAATTAATATTCATAAAACTCTTCATATTATAACAAAGTTATACTAAGTATAATATAAAATATGTTACTTCTCAAAATATAATTATTTGCAACTGTTTACTTGAGATAAATTAACAACAATTTACATAATAAGACTTAATAAATCTTTCATATTTAAGAAAAGAATCATTAGCAGAACACAAGCTATTATTTAATTAATCATATACTATTTAATATGAAGTGAAAAATTCACTAACAAGATATAACGAAAAGAAACGCATTTTTTTATGTTTTTTCTATAATTCCGTCTAAACGTATATGGTAGACTGGGGTAGTTTTCAGACAAAAACAAAACTTTTGCAATTACTCAGGAATCAGTGACTATTTCTTTTAACTTTTTCTTGGTAAAACATCACATGCTTGGGGATTATTTTGAAGCATTTTCCGATAATTAGCATTAATAATAAAAAATAAAAAAAAATAAAATCCTGCCGGAAAAATACCCCGTAGTTTGGGGGGTAATTTCTAGACACCTAAAGGGTGATTTCCAGACAGTTATTTGGGAGGCTATTTAAGGGTCAAATTTGAACACCAACTACGGTAATTAAGAGACATCATTTTAAAATGTTGTGATACAAAATGCGGTATTTTTTAGACCATTCCAAATACAGAAAAAGGCATGACTACACAATTGCAACTGTACACCTGAAATCCATTTATATTTTCGCGAATAAAAGTAAGTTATATGGTACTTTTTCACTAGTTACTGTAGTTATATCTGTTTATATAAATTTATGTAAATCAGTAAAGATTTTAAGACTTTTAAACCAGTTCCGATGGTTGAATAAAAATCAACATTAAATAAAAACATAAAACCGACACCAATTTCGTTTAAAAATTTTGAAATTAAAATAAATAAATAAATATTTTAGTAGCATAACCTGCTTTTTCACACTACAATAAAAATTTTACACAGCACTAATTTCTATAGGCCTAACCATTTTAGTTTTCTTTGACAGTAAAGTTATCACTGTAAATTTTTTAACATTATTTTACAATTCTTTCACATCTTTCACATAGTTTTAACATGGAAATGATCAACAGGCTTAGTCATAATAGGTCCAAAAAAAAAAAAAAAAAAAAGACTCAACATTCTTCTGAAACAATTTCAACTTGACCTTTTTTTGGCCCCCTATATCGATAATCCCGAAGCTAGTTTACAAATTTCATTTGAAGTCCCAACTGAATTTTCTCATAGTCGTCTTTGTGGAACAACTTTTTTACCTATCCCAGGTAGAATGATTGATCATAATACACAGCATATATTATATATTTGATTCTGAAATGGCATCTTCACTTTCTTCATAAATATCTATCTTTCATCATAAATCTGTCATTTTAGATTAAACTCCACCTGGTATTTTCATTTTAACTTAAATATCCCTTTTGAAGTTCTATTTTAATATACAACCTATCTTAAATCACTTGCAAAAATTAATTTACCATGTAAGATCAATCAAAACACATTTCGTAACACATATTAGTGTCTGGAAATTACCCCGAAGGATGTCTGATAATTACCACGGTGTTTCTTAAAAGCTACACTTTTTTAAAAACTCAATTTTTCCCCAGTAGCCCAGTGGTAGGGAAGGAAAAAAGGCCGAATTCGGAATTAATTAGGGGAAAGCTGGAAATTGTTTAAATCCATTTAGTTTAGGCCTAGAATGGATATGCTAGGTTTTCCCCCTCGTAGTAGGTGATCGTTAGAAAATATGTACAGATTTATAGTCAAAAAACACGTTTTTTTTAAAAAAATACCATAACAATATCTCAAAACAGCTAACTCTGTCAAAAACATTGTCAATACAAATGTTGTAGAGCTTAAAATTCTGCGTAAAATGAGTACCTACACTTAATATTTTTGTTCAATATTAAGGTCACAATTCTACTTTAAAATTTTAGACCCGTGGTCAGGGGGTTGAACTCAAAATTAATTTGGAGAAAACTGGAAATTGTTTTAATCCCTTCAGTTTAGGTCTAAAATGAACGTACTATGTTTTCTCCCTCGTACTTGGGTGAATGTTAGAAAATATGTACATATTTATTTTCGAAAAACATGTTTTTTTAATTACATTAACAATATCTCAAAACTGCAAACTCTATAAAAAACATTGTTAATGCAAATGTTGTAGAGCTTAAAATTCTGAATAAAATGAGTACCATCATTAATATTTTTGTTCAACATTAAGGTCACAATTATATTTCGATTTTTTTCAAAACAAGAACTTGAAGCAAAGAGAGACCAAGTTAACTTAACAATATCTCAAAATTGCGGCCTTAATATTGAACGAAAATATTAATGTGGGTACTCATTTTATTTAGAATTTTAGGCTCTACAACTTTTGCATTGACAATGTTTTTGATAGAGTTTTGAGATAATGCATTGAGATATTGTTAAGTTAACTTGGTCTCTTTTGGCTGCAAGCTCTTGATTATCGATTAAGGCAAAATTTTGAAATAGAATTGCGACCTTAATGTTGGACTCTCTTCCCGTTGCATAAAAGGAATTCCTTACAATGAATTGTTTCCGAATTCCAAACATGAGGTTATAATCTAATTGCTTAGACACAATAAAAATTTCAAAACATTCCGGTGTATATTTTTAATTTTATAAGGTCTCAGAATATCAGTGTGATGAATGGCCAGCCCTCAGGCCAGGTCTCAATTTGATAGAGAAGTCTAGGGAATCCTTTCACATGACCTCTACAAGAATAGTAAGCAGTATTACTCAGTGCAAAAGCTCAAATCAGCTATTGAGGTAGCCTGATACAAACTAGCTCCCAAAACCTTCCATACTCTCGTGTTATCATTGAAAAATCGCGTATTCGATCTCATCAAGTACACTGGAAACACCATAGACTTCTAAAGTACTTTTGTGCTTTCTGAAATGTAAATGTTTCGTTTTTGTGCCTAAACTTTTGAGACATCATAAATTTGATTTTTTTTACATAATTTATTATTTTCCTTACAATGAATTGTTTCCGAATTCCAAACATGAAGTTATAATCCAATTGTTTAGACACAGTAAAAATTTCGAAGCATTCCGGTGTATATTTTTAATTTTATAAAAACATTTAGCTTGTGCATAAACTTTTACGATGCACTGTATCAAATAAAAAGAAGTTACATTTACATTAAATTGAATTACTAGTTCAAATCATCGAAAAATAAGAGTACTCCTTAAAAATTCAAACTTGGTACTAGGAGGTTTAACTAAGTATAAAAAGTATACAGTGTGACATAAAATTTACTCCCAATTACAGAATAAACGCAGAAAAGTTCAGTTAAATGTAGCTAGTTCAGAAATGAATCTCATTCGTATTGATGCTTTATCCTAAAATTTAAAAGCTTATGCCAGCCATGCGAAGACACTCACGAGCTACTGTTAAGCCAATGGCACGAAACGAATGGCATCATTCTTTTAAAATTTCTAGTTTGCATTTCAATAATTTTAAATGTTCAATAATTTTCAATAATTTTAAATAATTTTAAATCAATAATTTTAAATTCAATAATTTTAAATGAAAAATTCTTTTCACAGAATAGCTGAAGTTGGTGTGTACTTTTTTTACTTTTTCGATTTTGAAAGCAGTTTTTTTCTCCCTGGGGACTTTTATTTTTTTCGAAATCGGTTCCATAAGTGAAAGTCGCCTCAGAATAAAAACCTACAAGCAAAATCGAAAAAGTAAAAATGTAGCCGAGAAGACATATCCAAGGCCTTAAATATCCTATGCAGTAAAAAAAATAAATCATTGAAATGCAACAGAGAAATTTTACAATAGATACAGTGGAACCCCGCTAATTCGGACCCCGTTAATCCGGATCGGTCTAGTCGATTTTTTTTTTTTAAGTCTGAGACACGATAGGCAAATTTCCATAACATTCATTTATTTCATTCTCGTATTCTGAATAAGAAAGTCTTTTCTGAAATCTTTTCTGAAGAATACCTTAAACATTCTTATTTAAACTATTTGGTGGTATCTTTCAAAGAAATAACAATGTATCACTTTAAGTTTGGCAATTTTATGATTTCGGGTGGTACAAAATATTTAAAATCGTGCAAATTACCCATCAAAGCTCTCCTCCTAATTGATAATACCCCGACTCATCCCGAAGAAAGTCAACTGACAAAAGTAAACATAACGGTAAAGTTTTTACCACCTAATGTGACAGCGCTAGTACAGCCAATGGACCAAGCGGTTCTTCAGAACATTAAGAAAGTTTACAAACGACAAATGCTGAATGAGCTTGTAGAAGATGATTGAGAACATGGAGTGGTAGAGATTCTCAAATCAATCAATATCAAGAAAGTAAACTATATGATTGCTGAATCTTGGGATCAGGTTGCTGAGAGTACTCTCCGAAAGTCGTGGAAGAATTTATGGCCTGCAAATTGTGATTTCTTGGATAATAAGCTTGAAACAGAAGGAGAAATAAGCGAGAATGAAAGAGAAATTACACCTGCAAATTTTGTGAGCATGTTAAAAAAAATTGATGGTTGCTCAGATGTTGATTAACAATTAACAATTGGTTAATTACATTAACAATTGGTTGGAAGCAGATTATACTGAAGGTTACGCCTTACTTACAGATGACGAAATAATTGCTTTGTTCACAACTGAAGAAAATGAAAATGAAGAGCATACAGACAAAAACATCATTATCAATGATGATCAACCAAAAGTTATTAGCCATAATGAAGCAACGTCTCATTTAGAACAATTAATGGTTTATTTTGAACGTCAGGAGGAGACTACACCCAACGAACTATACTTATGCTCAAGCGGATGCATGACCGTGCGGCCCGCAAAAGGTATACAAAACTGGCACAGCAGAAGATTACAAACTTTATAATTACAAAGTAAACATTTTTTACGGTCTCTAAATATTCAATATGTTTAATATAAAGGTGATTTTCTGTAAATATGTTTTATTTTATTTAATTCTTTCTCATTCTCCGGATGATCCGGATTTTCGATAATCTGGATTGGGTCTGGTCTCAATTAATTTGAATTATCGGGATTTTACTGTACTGCCATTGTGTAATATTATCTTGCGAATGTCTTTGCGCCTACTAGCTTAGACTCTTATCCCATTGTATCACTGCATTGCATATCTGCAACATACACAAAAGTGAATATTACTTATACAGTAGGCTTTAAAAGACGATTTCATTTATTACTGATATCTCCCAACACATCAGTTAATATAAATTGCTATAAAATTATCAACAGACGAAGATATTGAGTTAAGTCTTCATGACAAAGTATTATTTATAATTTAAGCAATTTTGAATCTTTATTGCTTAAAGGAACCTCATAAATTTTATGAAATTAAAAATTCTTCAGGCGTCCAAAAATAATTTTTTACAAAGGTAAGTAAGTATACTTTACAATTTTGTATCAGAAAATTGATACTATTTATGAGAAGTATGCAATTTCCTGTTTATTAAAGATGTGAAAAAAGTACCTTTTAGTTACTAATTTATATTTTTATGTTATAAATTTTTTTAAATATTTTTACATGCTTAAAATGATGTATTCTAACATCTGTTTAAATATTTTTGAAATTGGAGTTGTTGAATCACAAAGGGTTAAGGTGGATCCACAGTTATACAGCCGATAATTCAAAAAACGCATGACAATTTATATTAGAATTAAAAACATTAAACTTCAAACATTATTTATATTATCCAAACTGTTGTTTACATTGAACAATCATGATCACAAATTACAACTTTCAATTCTTTCTGGAACTTTTTTCTCTCCTTCTGTGTCGCATTCCAACACTCTTCTTTCTTTAGAATGTCCCTACCTATTCGCCAATATTCTTCTATTTTAGCACTAGTTGAAAAGGAATCGTTGCTCACACGCAGAAACTACATTTAAATTATTTATAAAATGACTTATTACGCTGTATTTAAAGGAATAATGTATAACCACGGCTAATCAGTGTATGATTAAATTACTAGTTCAAATCATAGAAAAATAAGAGTATTCATAAAACATTAAAACCCTCGTACAAGTAGGAGTAAGTAAACATAAAAAATATACAAAGCAACCTAAAATTTTCTCCTAATTACAAATAAAAAGCAAAAAATTATATTAATATATTTTGTTCAGAAATCAATCTCATTCGGCTGATGCTCTATCCTAAAACTTAAGCGCTTGTATTAGTCATGCGAAGACGCTCGCAAGCTAAAGTGAAACCCATGGCAGCATTATTTTCAAATTTCTAGTTTATATTTCAATGATTTTAAATGCTTCTTTTTGCTGAATAATCGAATTTGATGTCTACTTTTTACTTTTTCGATTTTGGCAGAAATTGTGTTTTTTTTTTTTCCTCTTTTTTTTTTTTTTTTTTTTTTTGTTTTGTTTTTTTTGTTTTTGTGAGACATATTAATTTTAAGAAAAGGAATTTTAAGGAAAAAGTACTTAGAAATTCAGAAAGTAGACAAAATTTGCAACAAATTAGATATATGACATTATGACTTGGGATGAAGGGGAATGGCGGATCTGCCTCGGAACCCGTGCTGCGTGAACTAAGATGCGCAATTCCACTTAACCACTCACATGTTTACATTCGCCCTCTCATCTCCCCTCCGAACTTTCTCTATAACGTTTACTTTAAGTTTTTTGGGTCGCTGAATCCGAATTTTTAACTTACCCCCAAAATTTCTCCCCCCGAATACCCCCCAAATAGTTGTTTTTAACTTAAGTTTATTATTGTTTTAGAAGAAAAGCATTACAAAATTCAGAAACTAGACAAAATTTGCAACAAATAGGATATATGAGATTATGACGTAGGATGAACGGGGAAGGAGAGGGCTGCCTCGGAACATACACTGCGGCGCTACGTGAACTAAGTTATGAAGTCCAGGCAATAGGGGATTTTACCTGACAAAATTAATACTAGTTCTGGATTTCGACTCACTTTATGTTTTTGGGGTCGCTGAATCCGAATTTGTAACTTCCCAGCGAAATTTTACCCGGCAACCCCCCCCCCCCCCCCCAAAAAAAAAAAAAAATTGATTTTTTGAAAAAATTTGGTTTTTGAGAAAAGCGCGCGGGGAATTTTCCGAGGCAGCCCCTTCTCTCCCCGTTTATCCTACGTCATAACGTCATATATCCTATTTGTTGCATATTTTGTCTAGTTTCTGAATTTTTTAATGCTTTTCCCCTAAAACAATAAGAAATTTATGTTAATAACAACTATTTCGGGGCGTTTTCGGGGGGGGGGGATTTTAGGGGTAAGTTAAAAATTCGGATTCAGCGACCAAAAAAATTTAAAGTAAACCTTATAAGGAAAGTTCGGATGAAAAATGGGAGGGTGAATGTAAACGTGTGAGTGGTTAAGTGGAATTGCGCAACTTAGTCCACGCAGCACCGCGCGTATGTTCCGAGGCAGATCCCCCCTTCCCCTTCATCTTAAGTCATAATGTCATACATCTAACTTGTTGCAAATTTTGTCTACTTTCTTAATTTCTAGATACTTTTCCCCTAAAACAATAAAAAAATTGATTTTTTAAATAAAACCCTTTTTTTTTTGGGGGGGGGGTTACCGGGAGAAATTTTGGTGGGAAGTTACAAATTCGGATTCAGCGACCCAAAAACCATAAAGTAAGCCGATTTCCAGAACTACCATTAATTTTGCTAGGTAATATTCCCTATTGCCTGGACTATATGGGGAGCGCGAAGGATCGCATGAACGGCTCCTGCGATTGACACTTATGTGAAATCATTATCCAATATCTATTACAGCACAAGTTCTTAATTCAATGGCAAGAAACTAAACATGGAAATTGCTGTTTTAAACTTAACCACTTGATCATAACGTTATTGTAGGGAAATGTTATGTAATATGAAACTTAATTTAACCCATTCGCTGCCAAAACTATAAAGTAAGAATTTTCAAATATTTTGTTAAAATTCGCTTGCTACCCACTGCAAATAGAAGCGTCTTAAATTTAGACACATATGTCACTGAAAAAGAATTTTAGACACTTAAGTGTCTTAATCTGAAAATTCAGACATTATAGATGTCTTAATTTAAGATACATAAGTGTCTTACTATGACCATGGTGTAAACGAACTGAGAATAATGTCTAAAATATCCGCAAACGTCTTATTTTAAGACACTACATTGCTTTAAACGTGTCTTAATTTAAGACGTTTTGATTCTTCCGACGCAATAACCACCAGGGTGCACTAGCACTCCCAGTTGCGCATGCGTTTTAGATGTCTTCGTTTGAAGTGGTATACGTTGTAAATCAAACAAAGTTTGTTTTTATGTACGCCTGTATTTTAATTCATTTTTTGCGAAATGTGAAGTACTGTGATTTTAATTCGTATTAACTTGGATTATTTATTTATTGAATACATACATCTGACGTGTGTGCTCGACATCAAATGTCTTTTAGAAGCTGTCGTTGATACAAGGGCGGGATAGACACACAACAGAAGTAGACGACGGTTGAAGATTACAGCCGGAAATTCTACAAAGCGTGTGCAATGGTCTTAGTGTTAACTCGTATCAATTTATATCAATAATATTGTGTTATTCATCTTCGTCCTGTCGAAGCTGGCAAAAAAAAAGAAACTTTTGTCTGGCGGGTCCTGTTTTTAGGATGAAACATCTCATTCTTTAAATATGGCTAGTCAGATATATTATGGGATTACCTTTTAAACTGATGAAAGTCTTTCTCCCTCACTGTGGTTGTGGTAGTTTTTAAAATTTCAAATCGAGGAATATTTCTTACCTCTTGCAAACAGCGATTGAAGTAAGTGTTATAATTTCTTTATAGTACTAAAATTATTGTCTTTTATGATTTTATTTATTGTACTAAACAAAATCTTACATGAAATTTAATTAGTTTTGAATCTTTTTGCAAAAAAAACACTAATTCTAGAAGTATATATTTTTAAATTTATGACGTTGTCTTTTATTACAAATTATGTATTATTTAGTCTCATCTTTTTTCTCAAATTTAAAGTAATAACATCACTAAAAAACAGACATATTTAAAAGTTAAGTTCATTCTCTTGTTTTGTTTTGTTTTCAATATGGCAGTTCTTAGTTTCAATTTCAATGGCTAATGCTTATCTCATACTCGACCACAAGGAAATAGAAAAAAAAACTTTGAAAGATCTCCTAAAGTTTTCTTACTTCCTAGCTAGGGATTACAATCCCGGATTGAGATCCCAGGATCCCGCTTTAATTTTAACCCCGAAAATCCCGGAATTTTTACTGGAAAATTCCGGGATTTTCGGGATTGCCTTTTTTTTTTTTTCCATTGAACAATATTCAGCTGAAATTAAAAAATATATTTATAAACTTTCGCTTTTGGAAAAAAAAAATCAATTGATTTTCATGAAATTTATATATAATTGAAAATGAATGTTCATCTCAAGTATTTCTTAGATATATTTCTAAAGCTATTAAATCTTTTAATGTGTGAAAACTTTTGATTTGGAAACATAGAAGTAAGCCAGTCAGGAAAAAGGAAATCATTTGTTTATTTAGATTTCGCTGCATGCGTGGATTCGAAGGTCATTTTCCAATTAGACTTTACTGATAAGCATCGCAAGTTTGTATCATAGTGATATCATGTGCTAACTTTTTTTTTGGCTTTATTTTGCTTTAAAGATGTCTTGTTTAATACCTCATAGGAATGATAACAATAAGCTCATGTGGCAATATAAATTTTTAAAAAAATCTAATTTTTAAATGATAAGGATTTTTATTTTTTTTCGGGGAGGGGGGGGGGGGATTTTGTATGAAATTTTCGTAAAGTTGATACCTTAAATCTTGCACTGATTATAATGAAAGTTTTGAACTTTTAGAGTAGGACAAGATTAAAAAACACAAAATATAAATAAACAAAATACCGAAGTAATTTTTTTCTCAATATTAACCCTTTGCATTCGAGGACTCCGGAGCGGAGCCATTTAAAATTTGTCTTCAAACTCGAGGTCTCCGCTACGGAGACAATGCAAATAATTTTGTGATACCATGTAATCTTGGCTTTTCTAGACAGGTATCACAAAATTATTTGCATTGTCTCCGTAGCGGAGCCCTAGAGTTTGAAGACAAATTTTAAATGGCTCCGCTCCGGAGCCTTCGAGTGCAAAGGGTAAAGTAGAATATTTATTTATTTATTCATAGTTAAATAGCTGTTGTGATTATCATCTGATATATATGTAAAATTGCCTATGTGGCAATATAAATTTTTAAAAAATCTATTTTTAAATTATATGAAGTAGAGTAGGACAAGATTATAAGAAATATATATATTTATCCATGTACTTTAAAAGCCCTCAATAGCCCTTGCCGCTGAATTTGTCGGATAATCGGAGATGTCTGCTTTTGTGAGGTAAAAATATACAAATATGTATGCCATGCGGATTAAAAAAGTATTCGCTAAATAGATGTTTCAGAATAGCTATTCGGGAATGCCCATTAACCTCCACAACGGATACTCCCGAATACCGGACATCTCAATTAAGATAACAATAATGCAGGGTTGCATTTTTTGCAAAAGAACTTCTTGATTAAAGAATGGGCATACTGGGCCGTGCCCCGCCCCCCTACGATTTTAGTGCCCACAAATTTGATGTGCAATATTTGTAAAGTTTATATTTTAAATCTGTTTCGAAATTCCACTGATTATAATCAATATTTTGAACTTTTAAAGTAAAATAAGATTAAAAATAAAACAAATTAAAACAATCTAATATTTAGATAAATATTTTTTGTTTTAATCTTGTTCTACTCCTGAAGTTCAAAATATTGATTATAATCATTAAAATGTCGTAAAAGATTTAAATTATCAGCTTAACAAAAATTGCGTACCAAAATTGGGAGTACCAGAAAAATCAGGTTGTAGGGGGGGGGGGGGGAGGCAGGACCCCAGCCAAATATTTTTCCAGGATTCAACGTGGTCAAACATGGCTACGTATGATGCTTACAAAAAAAATGGATGCTATTAAGACGTTTGAAGTGTCTGAAATTCAGACATTTTAAAATGTCTGAAAACTGAACACTCCGTTTCAGACACTTAAGTGTTTGAATTTCAGACATTTTAATTTACAGTGCCCCAAATTCAGAAAGGTAAATTTCGCTTTACTAATACAGCGAAATTTCTGCCAATAAATGAGACAATTTATTTAATTCTAAAATGTGACAAAATATTTAATAAATTAAAGCCACTAGTATACTCGTGGATGACAGCGAACGGGTTAATTAAATTTAACTCTTCAGTATGCGCTCAGCTTTTTACATCAGAGTGAATCTTTTTCATTGGCAAATATTAATGTAACTTCAATGTAATATTAGTTGCAGTTACAGAGATTGGCCTTATATTTTTTATCCATGCTTTTTTTTTTTAAATTAAGAAATTAAATAAGGATGTACTCAAATTCTTAAAGTTACTCGAAATACTTCTATTATACATACACAGTCAAGACAAGATTGCAAGGGACTGGTAAAAAGCTCCATTTTAGACAGACTTCCATAGAAATAAGTGTAATTAATTATGCTTCTAAGATACACTACCTCAATAAGATCTATTGTTCGTTTCGCAGGGATTCTGAAACTCCTCCGTTTGAGACGGGATTCCGTCATAGAAAGATTCCGCTTTCACAGGTTTCACCATGTTTCACTAAAGAACGATGAAAATCCCCTTTGAGACAGGTTTTCAGCAAATTTAATTGTATCGCAATTCATATTAAGACCATGAAACGCTTCCATTAAAGACAGGATTCTGTTAGAGACAATTACTATTTTGACAAGTTTTATTCTATTCGTATGACATAAATAAGTATATTTATATAAATACACAAAACTTGTAAAAGAGGAACCTGCCTATAACAGAATTCTGTCTTAAACAGAAATGTTCCATGGTGCTACGGAAAAGAATACTATACAAATACACCTGATAACGCGAAAACTTGTGTAAAACGGAATTTTTAAGCCATACTTACGATTTCATCTTGACAGGTTTTACTATATATATATAACCTGAAGGAAAAATTCTGAACCCCCCCCCCCCCCCCCGAAACGAAATCCTGGCTACGCCACTGTTTTTGCCTAAGACTGGTGGTTGACCCACAGGGTATTTCTCTGATAACGCGTTCTGAATTCGCCTGTTGGCTACTTTTTTCACACTGCATTGAGGGTGTTTCAGAACTTTTATAGTCAAGAACGGAAAGTGAGGGAGAAACGAGTTATTTGGGATTTCCATGGAAGCACCGACGGTGACTATAAAGGTCAACCGCCAGTTGAAAAAAAAAAAAAAAAAAAAAAAAAACTATAGCATATGCTCTTAAGATGGGTCCTAAGTTATACAGTCTAGAATTCACAAATACAAAAAAATATCTATTAGAACTTAAAACATTGCACTTTAAACGTTATTTTGAACTATTTATCCGAACTGTTGTTCACACTAGGCAGTCATAATCTCAATTTACAACTTTCAATTCTTTTCAGAAACTTTTTTCACTCCTGCTGTGTCGCATTCCAACACATGATTCCGTCTTTCTTCAGGGAGTCCGTACCCTTTCGCCAATATTCTTCTATTTTAGGCCTAGCTGAAAAGAAATCGTCACTCACACGTCAGTAAGCCACGCCTCAAATAGCCGTTACGTCACATATCGATCGCTCCGCCTCCTCCACCTTTCATCCGCAGCAAAAGCCAAATGCATAGCATTGTATTCATCCTACTAGGGAGCTTCACAGTAAAGCTTATGATACAGGGATGTGTGTGAATCGTTTTAGCTTGTGATTCCTCTTGTGAAAATAATCGTGCAGCTATGGGACACTGGATTTTTATTGCCGTCTTGGGAATTCTCATTGAAAGAGGTGGGTGAAAATTTAATAAGTTTTGTTATCCGTAGCTTTAGGGGATTTATTACAGATATCTTAAGAGGAGTTTTGTGAGTTTTGGAGAACGCACTTGAGAAAGGATGTTTCTCCCGCCAAGTGTGCCTGCACGTCATAGACTCTGTAAGTTTGCGTAGGACGTAGAAGTTTTATAGAGTCAAATAAAGTAGGATGGAAAATGGAGTTGCAGCAGTGTTGCCAGATTAGGGACTTTTTTAATTCAGATTATTTGATTGTCACTACTTTTTTAAAATAGTATAATTCGCCTTATTTTTCAGAATTTTTAAACTTTTTTTTAAATAGGCCTAATATTTCTATTTCAAAAAAGCGGTGACAATCAACAATCTGGGTACAAAAAAGTCTCCAATCTGGCAACACTGAGTTGCAGTGAGTGGTATAAAGCCAGATTAAATATGGAAATAATTCAGAATTTTTTTTGGCCGGGAATTTTCAAAATTATTTAAACAGGGGAATTTTGACATTGGTTCATCGTTTTCAAATTCACAAAAAGTTTTTATTCTAATTAAAAACATATTTCTTCAATATTTTGTTATAATATAGAGAAACATTTTGTTAATTTTGCATTTAGACTATGATTAGACCTTTTTAATGCCTTTCCTTCGTTCTTTCTGTCACTTAAAAAAAAAAAAAAAAAAAAAAAAAAAAAAAAAAAAAAGTTTCAGGTATCAAGAAATATATATGTATTTTTTTTTAGTTGTAATGAGTAGAAAAAAACTCAGATTAAACATGAGAATAAAACATGATACTTTTGGCTGGAAATTTTTTAAATTATCTAAACAAGGGAATTTTGACGTAGGTTCACTGTTTTCAAATTCACAAAAAGTTTTTACTCTAATTAAAAACACATTTTTTCAATATTTTATTATAATATAGAAAAACATTTTATTAATTTTGTATTTAGACTGTGATTACACCTTATTTAATGCATTTCCTTCTTTCTTTTTGTCACTCTTAAAAAAAAAAAAAATAGTTAGTTTCAGGTAGCAATAAATTATATATATTTTTTGAGTTGCAGTGAGTGTTAAAAGCCCAGATTAAACGTGGGAATGAAACAGGATTTTTTTGACTGGGAATTTTAAAAATTATCTAAACAAGGGATATTTTGACATATGTTTATTGTTTTCAAATTTACAAAAAGTTTTTGCTTTAATTAGAAACATATTTTTTCAATATTTTGTCATAATATAGAGAAACTTTTTTTAATTTTGTATGTAGATTGTGATTAGACCCTTTTTTAATGCCTTTCCTTCTTTCTTTCTGTTACTCTTTAAAAAAAATAGTTAGTTTCAGGTAGCAATAAATTATATATATTTTTTGAGTTGCAGTGAGTGGTAAAAAACAGATTTAACATGGGAATAAAACAGGATTTTTTGGCTGGGAATTCTTAAAATTATCTAAACAAGAAAATTTTGATTAGGTTCAGTGTTTTCAAATTCACAAAAAAGTTTTTACTCTAATTGAAAACATACTTTTATCAATATTTTCTTATAGTGTGAAAAAACATTTCGTTAATTTTGTATTTAGACTGTGATTAGACCTTTTTAAATGCCTTTCCTTCTTTCTTTTTGTCACTCTTAAAAAAAAAAAAAAAAAAAAAAAAAAAAAAAGCTAGTTTCAGGTAGATTTTTTTTGAGTTGCAGTAAGCGTTGTAAAAACCCAGATTAAACATGGGAATAAAACAGGATTTTTTTGGCTGGGAATTTTGACATAGGTTCCTTGTTTTCAAATAAAAAAAAAAGCTTTTACTCTAATTAAAAACATATTTTTTCAAGATTTTGCATAATATAGATAAACATTTTATTAATTTTGCATTTAGACTATGATTAGAACTTTTTTAATGCATTTCCTTCTTTCTTTCTGTCACTCTTAAAAAAAAAAAAAAAAAAAAAAAAAAAAATAGTTTCAGGTAGCAATAAGTTATATATATATATATATATATATATATATATTTTTTTTTTTTTTTTTTTTTTTTTTTTTTTCTGGCTGGGAATTTTTAAAATTATCTAAACAAGGGAATTTTGACATAGGTTCATTGTTTTCAAATATCACAAAAAAGTTTTTATTACAATTAAAAACGTATGTTTTCAATATTTAGTTATAATATAGAGAGACATTTTGTTATTTTTGTATTCAAACTGTGATTATACCCTTTTTAATGCCTTTATTTCTTTCTTTCTCTCACTCTTTAAAAAAATAGTTAGTTACAGGTAGCTATAAATTATTTTTTTTTTCTTTAAATGTGAAGTTAAATTTATCTTATTCTCATTTTTAAATTAATAAATTATAAAACGAATCAATGTATTTGTTATCCAATTTAAATTTATACTTATGACGTTTCAGTAAAAAATTAATAAATTTCCGTTAATATATATATTAATTCTGTGAAAAATAATTTTACCAAATCTTTAATAGAATTTAAGTGGTTTAGAAACATTAATGTTTTTTTCCCTTGCATCAAAATTCCGGATTTACTTGCGATTCGAATTAAAAGGATTAAATCTAAGCATGTGAAAATGACCAGGATTTTTAAAATCGAGTTTTACTGAAAATGTACTTTTTTTTTTTTTTTAATATATGCCGTAGAAAATAAATTAGGTGGAATCGGTACTTATTTAGTCAATTTTTATTATTTTTAATGTTTTAGTATTTTTTTTTTACTACTTTTGGATTTTTTTTTAACTACTTTTGGATACATTATTAAATGTATTTATAAAAGATGAAAAAAAGGTGAAATTGAAAAAAAAAATTACGTTTTGACAACTTAATAAAATTTTAAAAACCCATTTGCTTAATTTTGTAACTTTTCTAACATTTTTTTCCTTACTTTTCCTAAAAATGTGCTTTATAAATAAATGTAAAGGTCAGATTTCCAAAAAAAGGTAATTAGTGTAAGGAAAAGTAGATAAAATACCATGATATATGCAAAAATACAGTAAAAAATACTATTAAAAATTTATTTTTTTAAATACATTATTTATGTTATTTAAAATTAATCCTTAATTTTATGAACTGAGTCATAAATATTACCCATTAAAAAATCCAGTCATATGAAACAATATGCGTTGACGTTTTATCCTTTTGATATGCATTAAAAATACAAACTCAGAAACAGGTATTTTAAAGATTGTAACTGTGATTAGGTTATTATACAAAAGAAGATAAAATGCTATGATACATGTAAAAATGCAGAAAAATATACTACCAATATTTTTATTCTTTTAAATAAACTATTTATGTTTCTAAAAACCGATCCTTAATTTTATGAACTGAGCCTTAAGGATCGCCCATTAAAAAAATACAGTCATTTGAAAATTTTCTGTTTAAGTTTTATCATTTTGATATATGTTGAAAATTACAAACTGAGAAACAGGTATTTTAAAGTACATATACATTTAACGTCTGAATTTAAAAACCATTAAAACACCAAATAAAATAAACTAAGACAGACTTGAGCAAAGTTTAAAAATAAAATTTATAAAGACAATAAAAAACACAGTACTAAATAAAAGATACTAAAAAATACTAAAACATTAAAAATAAAGTTACCCGATGTTGTTTATATTATTCCTTGTAAAGGTTGCAATAGTGTTTATATTGGTGAAACTGGTAGATCATTGGAAATTCGCCTAAAAGAACATACTGGTGCTTTAAAAAAGAGTAATTTGAATTCAAAAATTGTCCAGCATTCACTTCAAACTAATCACATTCCGCTCATTGCGAAAGCCAGTATTTTGAAATCTGGTTGCAACAACTACCATGGTAGATTGCTCCTTGAGGCTTGGTTCACTGAATTGCGGTCGCATGCTTTGAATGATGCTCGTTCTGTTCCTAGTGAATATTGTTTGTTTTTAAAATAGCTAACTGTAACTGTTCTTGATTTGTTCTGACTTTTGAAATGCAATGGATATTTTTTGTATTGATGATGCCTTGCGTGTCGCTTGGCGAAACGTATTTTGTAAATTGTATTTTTAATTGTTTTTTATTGTCTTTATAAATTTTATTTTTTAACTGTGCTCAAGTCTCTCTTAGTTTATTTTATTTGGTGTTTTAAAGGTATTTTAAAGATTGTAACAATCAGTCAGTTATTATATAAAGTAAATAAAATGCTATAGCAAATGCAAAAATACAGTAAAAAATTCCATCAATTTTTATTTTTTTTAAATAAACTATTTATATTACTGAAAATCGATATTTAATTTATGAACCGAGCCTTAAGGATCGCCCATTAAGAAAATACAGTCATTTGAAACATATGAATTAAATTTTTATCTTTTTGATAGATATTGAAAAGTACAAACTGAGAAACAGGTATTTTAAAGATTGTAAGTCTGATTCACTTATTATATAAAAGTAAATAAAATACTATGATATATGTAAAAATACGGTAAAAAATACTATAAAAATTTTTATTTTTTTAAATAAAATTTTTTATAGTATTTTTTACCGTATTTTTACATATATCATAGTATTTTATTTATGCTACTAAAAATCGATCTTTAATTTTATAAACTAAGCTTTAAGGTTCGCCCATTAAGAAAATAAAAGCTTTGAGAAATATGTGTTCAAGTTTTATCATAAGAAAATACAGTCATTTGTGAAATATGTATTGAAGTTTTATCATTTTGATTTATCTTGAAAATTACAAACTGAGAAGAAGTTATTTTAAAGTTTGTTTCTTTCAGTCACTTATTATATAAAATAAATAAAATGCTATGATATATGTGAATATACAGTAAAAAATGCTATCAACATTTTATATTTTTTTACATAAACTATTTATGTTACTGAAAATCGATTCTTAATTTTAAAAGATTTTAACTCTGATTAACTTAAAGGGAAATGTACGCAATGAAAATCCTTTTTAACATAATTTTAATTATCAAACTTTGTGAAACTTTGACATATTACACTGTGTTTTGTATAAATTAATTTTAAGTAAAAAATGAGACATCTTAAATGTTTGTTATTTTAACAAAAAAAAAAAAAAAAAAAAAAAAAAAAAAAAAAAAGAAAGAAAAGAAAAAAAAAAAAAGAAATACGACCTAGTCCGAAATACAAATTGATAAACATGAAAAATATAACTGGAAAGTATCAAATTTACTTAATAAATCGGCAGTGGCTAACATATGCTATAATAATGCGGCAATGTTGAAGATATTTTTTGTAATTTTGCGCTTAATTGAAATTGTTCATAAATTAATAAAGCAAAATTGTGAAAAAATAATTAGAGTATTAGAAGTAAGTTTTATAAATTGGTTCTACATACTTTGTGCACTAAATTATTTATATATCTTGGAGCACTAACTAAAAAAAAAAGTTTCTCCTACAAGTGTGTCTGTACGTAATAGACTCAAAAATTTGTGTATTAGATACAAGTTTGGGGGTGGGGTGGGGTAAATAAAATCTCTTTTGAGGAGATCGTAAGATAAGACTTGAATTTAAATATATGAAAGTTTACTATTTTATATTGTTAATTAACGGGTGATGTAATGACAAAAGTTGAAGAAACTTTGAAAACTTACTTTATAAATTGTTACATTGAAAGTTAACAGACTTGCTTGTATAAATGTTAAAAACAATATTTAAAAAGCCTTATTATTTTGATATTTGTACTTTTTAAAAGGTAAGAACACTTAATTATTATTTAGTCATAAATAAATGTACATTTTCCCGCGAAATAATGCACTGTACGAAGATAACACACGTACATAATTCAACAACATGAGCAAATTATTATTAGGCAGTTAGAAAAAATGCAGTTTAATAAAAATAACCTATCATAGATACAAAAACTTATATTCTTTAAATTGGAATAATTACATGCTTTATAAATGCCGGAAATTCAGATAATTTAAACAAACATATGTTAAGCATATTATCTCATATTTCGTCAAATGTATATTCATTTACTATACAAGGTGTCAAAACTTTATAAATTCTGGTTCGTCATTTTTTCGAAAATGCACGCATAGGCTGAAAAATAATTGTTTTAAATAAGATTATTTTTAAAATGAACATTCCTTATTCCATCTATGGTGATAGTTGAAGTTGCTTTTATCATAAGTTTCCTTCTAAGAAAGAATTCTGAATGATTTTTCCCCCTTAAATATTTCAAATTAATAAAATTATAACATCAGTGAACATTTTTCTTAATAAAGTATTACTTCACAAATATAATTCTTTTATATATATTAACTCGTTTTATTATGAAGCACAGGGATTTAAACTATTATTCTGCTTCATTTATTTTATGAAAGTAAATTTAAGGGGAAAATACATTTGAATCTATTAAACATTTAAGTTTACTTTCTTCACTGATTATATAATTTTAAAATTTTTTCTCTTAAATATTTCAAATTAGTAAAATCATAATATCAGTGAGCAAAGTACATTTAAATTTTTAATAGATGCAAATGTACCTGAACCTTTAAATTCACTTTCACAAAATAAGTGCAGCAAAATAATAGGTTAAATGACTGTGCCTCATAACAAAAATAATGAATATATATAAAATGAATTATATTTGTTATATAATAGTTAAGTAACAAAAATAGAGTTCAAAATATGTTAGGTTCACTAACATTTTATTTAATTTAGAAAAGGCATAATATTAACTTTATATTAGTAATATTTAATAGCAATGTTTTTCGTTTTTAGGATGTAATGTCTAATTAATTTTCGTTTATATTTATTTATTGCTAATATATGTTTTATTGGAATGTTATGGAAATCGAAGATATTTTCTTATATTTAGTGCAGTTTTAAGTTATAATGAGGAGAATTCATGTATTTGTTTTCCTATTTACCTTTGCAAATACAGCATGTATGCTTTAAACACTTGATAATATTCATAAATGCATCTTTTAAAAACAATTTGTACGCATTAATATACATACATACAATTTATTATACATACATACATTTAATTATTTATGTATATATATATATATATATATTTCAACAAGTTTAATTATTTATTGATTTGATACGTTTTTCAGCTTGAATTATCAGTTTTTAGGAATGTTTGAAAATTCAAGATAGTCGTGGCCGCGGCCGTCATTATTTCATATAATGAAATTTTATAGTAAACGAAACACATTCATAAAAATTTCGAATATGTATTTTTTTACTTCTTTATATCATGACTGTTGCTAAAACTATATCACCTCCATATTTTTACTAGTTTTTCAGTTTAAGTAGAATAAATACCTTCTGAACATCAATATCATATTGCCTCGCGGAGAAAAAATTCTTTAGTAAATCAAACAATTTTTAAAACTGTTTCAGATATTGTATTTCTTTTTTTCAATTCGCAAATGTAACGACAAGTTATATGACTTTAATAGTTTCCCCCCTTTTTACAGTAGAAGTAACAAACAAAAGTAATATTTTAAAACATCAGTAGCATATTTTCTTACTCATATAACAAAAAATTTACTGTTACAAGTTAAAATATACATTTTATTTAAATTGCTTAGTACTTTCTGCCTGCAATACCGTGTATATCGTCAGGGAATATTTTTATTGCTGCTCTATTGCTGTTATATGTTTATTGCTTTAATTGCTGTTCTATTTATTGAATTACGTCACTTCGTTTGAAATGTGAGAGTCTATGATTATTAATGTAGCTGGAAGTAGAAGTAGCTGTAAGTTGGATTGAACTTATGTAGAAAAAAAAAAATCTAACTACCGTTGTATTTATTTTATTACGTCACTTTCATTTCATTTGATTTATTTATAAATAGAACATTTTCTAACTATTATGACAGACATTCTACAGTAAATGAAATATATTAATAAAAACTGCGAATGTTTTACTTATTGTTCTCCAGCTCATGCATGTTTTAAAAAAAAATTCACCTCAATATATCTTCTACTGTAAAAGGATTTTACAGTAGAAGCATAAGAAAGCGAAATGTTTCTATACAGCAGTAGCATATTTTCTAGTCCGCCTAATTAAAAATTATATAGCAAACGAAAGAGATTAAAATTTTGGGATGACGTAATTCTTGTTCTTTAGTTCGTGCATATGAGAAAAAATTATGTCACTTCAATATTTTTCCTAGTTTTACAGTAGAAGCATAAGAAAAAGAAATAGTTTTGAATATCAATAGCGTATTTTCTAGCTCGGATAACAAAAATTTTACTGTAAATGAAACAAATTAATAAAAACTGTGAATGCTTTATTTATTGTTCTGTGGTTCATAAATGCATTTAAAAAAAATATTTCACTTCAATATTTCTCCTACTTTTACAGTAGAGGCATAAGAAAAAGAAATGTTTCTATACAACAGTACCATATATTCGAGTCCTGCTAACAAAAAAATCTACAGCAAACGAAACAGATAATTAAAATTTTCGGATATCGTATTTCTTGTTCTGGAGTTCGTGCATGTGAGAAAAAGTTATGTCACTTCAACATTTCTCCTACTGTAACAGTAGAAGGGTAAGAAAAAGAAATATTTCTGAACATCAATAGCGTATTTTCTAACTCGGATAACAAAATTTCTACTGTAAGTGGAATAGATTAATAAAAACTTTGAATGTTTTATTTATTGTTCTTCAGTTCATACATCTATAAAAAAATATTTCGCCGCAATATATTATCTCCTAGTTTTACAGTGGAAGCATAAGAAATGGAATGTTTCTATCCATCGATATCATATTTTCTAGTCCCGCTAACAAAACAATTCTACAGCAAGCGAAACGGATAATTAAAAATTCTCCTACTTTAACAGTAGAAGCATACGAAAAAAGAAATATTTTTGAACATCAACAGCGTATTTTCTAACTCGGATAACAAAATTTCTACTGTAAGTGGAATAGATTAATAAAAACTTTGAATGTTTTATTTATTGTTCTTCAGTTCATACATCTATAAAAAAAATATTTCGCCGCAATATATTATCTCCTAGTTTTACATTGGAAGCATAAGAAATGGAATGTTTCTATACATCGATATCATATTTTCTAGTCCCGCTAACAAAAAGTTCTACAGCAAGCGAAACGGATAATTAAAAATTCTCCTACTTTAACAGTAGAAGCATGCGAAAAAAGAAATATTTCTGAACATCAATAGCATATTTTCTAATTCGGATAACAAAATTTCTACTATAAGTAGAATACACTGTAAATTAAAATGTCTGAAATTCAAACACTTAAGTGTCTGAAACGGAGTGTTCAGTTTTCAGACATTTTAAAATGTCTGAATTTTTTCAGACACTGTTCGTGTCTGAATTTCAGACACTTCAAACGTCTTAATAGCATCCATTTTTTTTTTGTAAGCATCATACGTAGCCATGTTTGACCACGTTGAATCCTGGAAAAATATTTGGCTGGGGTCCTGCCCTCCCCCCCCCCCCCCCTACAACCTGATTTATCTGGTGCTCCCAATTTTGGTACGCAATTTTTGTTAAGCTGATAATTTAAATCTTTTACGACATTTTACTGATTATAATCAATATTTTGAACTTCAGGAGTGGAACAAGATTAAAACAAAAAATATTTATCTAAATATTAGATTTTTTTAATTTGTTTTATTTTTAATCTTATTTTGCTTTAAAAGTTCAAAATATTGATTATAATCAGTGAAATTTCGAAACAGATTTAAAATATAAACTTTACAAATATTGCACATCAAATTTGTGGGCACTAAAATCGTAGGGGGGCGGGGCACGGCCCAGTATGCCCATTCTTTAATCAAGAAGTTCTTTTGCAAAAAATGCAACCCTGCATTATTGTTATCTTAATTGAGATGTCCGGTATTCGGGAGTATCCGTTGTGGAGGTTAATGGACATTCCCGAATAGCTATTCTGAAACATCTATTTAGCGAATACTTTTTTAATCCGCATGGCATACATATTTGTATATTTTTACCTCACAAAAGCAGACATCTCCGATTATCGGACAAATTCAGCGGCAAGGGCTATTGAGGGCTTTTAAAGTACATGGATAAATATATATATTTCTTATAATCTTGTCCTACTCTACTTCATATAATTTAAAAATAGATTTTTTAAAAATTTATATTGCCACATAGGCAATTTTACATATATATCAGATGATAATCACAACAGCTATTTAACTCTGAATAAATAAATAAATATTCTACTTTACCCTTTGCACTCGAGGGCTCCGGAGCGGAGCCATTTAAAATTTGTCTTCAAACTCGAGGGCTCCGCTACGGAGACAATGCAAATAATTTTGTGATACCTGTCTAGAAAAGCCAAGATTACATGGTATCACAAAATTATTTGCATTGTCTCCATAGCGGAGACCTCGAGTTTGAAGACAAATTTTAAATGGCTCCGCTCCGGAGTCCTCGAGTGCAAAGGGTTAATATTGAGAAACAAATTACTTCGGTATTTTGTTTATTTATATTTTGTGTTTTTTAATCTTGTCCTACTCTAAAAGTTCAAAACTTTCATTATAATCAGTGCAAGATTTAAGGTATCAACTTTACGAAAATTTCATACAAATTCCCCCCCCCCCCTCCCCGAAAAAAAATAAAAATCCTTACCATTTAAAAATTTATATTGCCACATGGGCTTATTGTTATCATTCCTATGAGGTACAAAACAAGACATCTTTAAAGCAAAATAAAGCCAAAAAAAAAAAAAAAAAAAAAAGTTAGCAGATGATATCACTATGATACAAACTTGCGATGCTTATCAGTAAAGTCTAATTGGAAAATGACCTTCGAATTCACGCATGCAGCGAAATCTAAATAAACAAATGATTTCCTTTTTCCTGACTGGCTTACTTATATGTTTCCAAATCAAAAGTTTTCACACATTAAAAGATTTAATAGCTTTAGAAATATATCTAAGAAATACTTCAGATAAACATTCATTTTCAATTATATATAAATTTCATGAAAATCAATTGATTTTTTTTCCAAAAGCAAAAGTTTATAAATATATTTTTTAATTTCAGCTGAATATTGTTCAATGGAAAAAAAAGGCAATTCCGAAAATCCCGGAATTTTTCAGTAAAAATTCCGGGATTTTCGGGGTTAAAATTAAAGCGGGATCCCGGGATCTCAATCCGGGATTGTAATCCCTAGCTAGGAAGTAAGAAAACTTTAGGAGATCTTTCAAAGTTTTTTTTTTTCTATTTCCTTGTGGTCGAGTATGAGATAAGCATTAGCCATTGAAATTGAAACTAAGAACTGCCATATTGAAAACAAAACAAAACAAGAGAATGAAATTAACTTTTAAATATGTCTGTTTTTTTAGTGATGTTATTACTTTAAATTTGAGAAAAAAGATGAGAATAAATAATACATAATTTGTAATAAAAGACAACGTCATAAATTTAAAAATGTATACTTCTAGAATTAGTGTTTTTTTTTTTTTTTTTTTTTTTTTTTGCAAAAAGATTCAAAACTAATTAAATTTCATGTAAGATTTTGCTTAGTACAATAAATAAAATCATAAAAGACAATAATTTTAGTACTATAAAGAAATTATAACACTTACTTCAATCGCTGTTTGCAAGAGGTAAGAAATATTCCTCGATTTGAATTTTTAAAAACTACCACAACCACAGTGAGGGAGAAAGACTTTCATCAGTTTAAAAGGTAATCCCATAATACATCCGACTAGCCATATTTAAAGAATGAGATGTTTCATCCTAAAAACAGGACCCGCAAGACAAAAGTTTCTTTTTTTTTGCCAGCTTCGACAGGACGAAGATGAATAACACAATATTATTGATATAAATTGATACGAGTTAACACTAAGCCCATTGCACACGCTTTGTAGAATTTCCGGGTGTAATCTTCAACCGTCGTCTACTTCTGTTCTGTGTATATCCCACCCTTGTATCGACGACAGCTTCTAAGAGACATTTGATGTCGAGCACACACGTCAGATGTATGTATTCAATAAATAAATAATCCAAGTTAATACGAATTAAAATCACAGTACTTCACATTTCGCAAAAAACGAATTAAAATACACGCGTACATAAAAACAAACTTTGTTTGAATTACAACGTATACCACTTCGAACGAAGACATCTAAAACGCATGCGCAACTGGGAGTGCTAGTGCCCCCTGGTGGTTATTGCGTCGGAAGAATCAAAACGTCTTAAATTAAGACATGTTTAAAGCAATGAAGTGTCTTAAAATAAGACGTTTGCGGATATTTTAGACATTATTCTCAGTTCGTTTACACCATGGTCATAGTAAGACACTTATGTATCTTAAATTAAGACATCTATAATGTCTGAATTTTCAGATTAAGACACTTAAGTGTCTAAAATTCTTTTTCAGTCACATATGTGTCTAAATTTAAGACGCTTCTATTTGCAGTGTAGATTAATAAAAACTTTGAATGTTTTATTTATCAGGGATGAGAGCGCTCCGACCCAAATGGTTGATTTGGACCACTTAACTTTAACAGTATTCTTTGCTATATTAAATCTCAAAAATTCTGTCATTAAATACGGCGAAAAAAAAATATTAAAATTTAGTGATAGCAATCGGTCATTTGGGTCGGAGCGCTCTCATCCCTGATTTATTGTTCTTGAGTTCACAGCTCTATAAAAAAAATATATTTCACCTCAATATATTATCTCCCAGTTTTACAGTTGAAGCATAAGAAATGAAACGTCTCTCTTTATATATGTATGCCATATTTTCTAGTCTGGCTAACAAAAAAATCTGCAGCAAGCGAAATGGACAATTAAAATTTTCGGATATTGTATTTCTTGTTCTTTAGTTCGTGTGAAAAAAAAAATTATTTCACATCAATATTTTTCCTTGTTTTGCAATAAAAGCTTAGAAAAAAGTAATATTTCTGAACAATAAAAACTTCAATTGTTTTATTTATTATGCATGCTATTTATATTTCGTGCATGTGCAGTGTTGCCAGTGGGCTACTCTTTTAAAATTCAGATTTCTCGATTGGCACCACTTTTCTGAAATGGTAAAATTCCCCTAGTTTTCGTCTTAATTAATATGTCATAAAATAAGGCGAATTTTACTATTTCAAAAAAGTGGTGCCAATCAAGAAATCTGAATTTTAAAAAAGTAGCCCACTGGCAACACTGTGCATGTGATAAAAAATTGTATCACCTCAATATTTCTCTAAGATTTATAGTAAAAAAAAAAAAAAAAAAAAAAAAAAAAAGAAGAAAAATTTCAAAATCTGAATGCCATATCTTCCAGTTGTAATAATGAAAATTCTAAATAAACGAAACAGGTTAATAAAATTTTCGAATGTTACTTTTATTGTTCTTTTCTTTTCTTGGTGTTATATCACAAGTTATATACAAATTATATCACTTCAATATTTTTCCAAGTTTTATAGTAAAAGAATAAGAATTTATTTAAAAATATTAATGACATATTTTCTAGTTCGAATAATGAAAATTCTATAGCAAATGAAACAGATTATCAAAATTTTAAACGTAACTTTTATTTTTTCTTTTGCGCGTGGATGGCAGTAAAAAAAATCACCTCAATATTTCTTTCAGTTTTGCGTTAGAATCAGAAAATAAATAATATTACTGACCACCAATAGCAAACTTTTTAAGCAACCGTAACCCTCCAAAACATTTGCGTGACAGGGTAAAAAAAAATTATAGTATTAAAAATAGGAATAAAAATTTATTTTACAGACGAAAGCGAGTAAATAACACTGTTGTAACGAAGGGGATGTAAATTTGGGGTTCGCTATATTTTACTGCAACCTGTAATAAAGATTTAATAAACTAAAGAAAAAATTACTAGTATGTTAACAATAAATGTCATAATGAATTATGTTTTATAAATGAAACTATTTTTAAGTAAATACTCTTTTATGAATATTGATAGTGCAATTTATCAAAGAATGCTAAATCTCAAATAAATGGTTTTCTTGAAGTAAAATAAAAGCTTGTAGTATGTTAGTCCAAAGTTGTTATTACAATCACTTTTGTTATATATTAATTTACAGCGTACGTAGTGGTACATAAAAATTCTACAGTAAATTAAATACATTAGTAAATTTTTAGAATATCGTGTTCACTATTTCTTCAGCTCGCGCATGGAAGCAAAAGATACTGCAACTCAATATTTCTCTTAGTATTGAAGTAGAAGCATAAGAAAAAGAAATATTTCTGTTCATCAGCAGCATATTTTCCTTTCAATCTGTTCAATCCTCCAAAATATTTGTCCATTGCGTGACAGTGTAAATTTTCTAATGTGAAAAATAGGTCACGGGATAAAAGTTTCTTTTCTGGTGGGAAGGGCAGTAACGGTAATAACAAAATGATTAGAAACTATGTAAGTATTTTTCTAATACAGTTTAGTGCAATTTGTAATAGAAATTTGACAAACAAAGAAAATACTGCTAGTATGAAAACAATATTTGCTATGTGAAATTAAATTTTCTAAAAGGTACTGCCTTTAGATAAATAATAATTTTTGGTTTTAAGTAATTAAATTGGTAAGACCTGCACTAACTGGTATAAACTATTTTCTGAAAGAAGTGTCGGACCTTCTAGATTAATAGTCACAGTTTTAATTATCTTTAGATATGCATTAAATTACAGCATACACAGTAGTGCATAAAAATTCTATAGTAAATGAAATACAATAATAAGTATTTCCAACTTTGTATTTAGTACTTCTTTGGCTTGCGCAAGTGATGAAAAATAAATAACCTCAACATGCAGTTTTGCAATACAAGTAGAAGAGAAAAATATATTCCGAACTTTTTTTAAGCATCACAATACTCTAAAATACTCGATGTTTTGCGTAATGGAGAAATTTTCTAAATACGAAATTTAAAAAATAGGGGTTTATTTTATTGGGGAAACAGGAGTAATATTATTTTAACGACGGTAATGTGTATATTTCTTCCACGGTATTTTTTTTAACGAAAAAATAAAGAAAAAATTACTAGCATGTTAACAAGAAATGAATGCTACATTTCATATCATATATTAAACTGTTGGTAAACACGTTCGTTTATTTTTCTGAAGATTAATGATGATATTCATCACAGAATGCGAAATCTATAGATATAAAAGAAAGTCTTCTATAATAAATGGCTTTCTTAAAAAAAAAAAAAAATGCTTTTAGTATATTAGTTCCAAGTTTTTATTATTGCATTTGATACGTATTGATTTACAGCGCAAGTAGTGGCATGTAAAACTTCTACAGGAAAGGAAACACATTAGTAAATTTTTTAAATATTGTGTTCACTTCTTCTTCAGTCCGCGCATGCCGACAAAACTACATAAACACGACATTTGTCATTTTTTTGGAAGAAGAAACATAAGAAAAATAAATATTTCTGTTCATCAGCACCCTATTTTCCATTCAGTTTCTACAATCCTCAAAATTCTTTGTTCATTGCGTGACATTGCAAACTTTCCAATGTGAAAAATAGGTCACGGAATATTATTTTGTGGCGGGAAGAAAAGAGATACTAGTAACAAAATGATGTGAAAAGTGTCAATTTTAATGCAATCTGTAATAGCAATCTGTCAGACTAAACAAAATGTTGTTAGTATGCTAAAATGAATTATACGTTACATTGAATTTTATAAAAGATAATGCCGCTAAATAAATATTATTTTATGGTTTAAAAAATTACATTGATAAAACTTTACTACCGGGTGAGCCAAAAGTTCGTTAAAACTTTAAAAACGCATAACAAAGCAAGAAATTATGATACTGGAGTGCGGTTTGCAAGAAAGGGCTCATAAGGTAGTCGGATTTTTTTTAGCAGAAAAAAAGTTAAATGTTCTGTTTACTACTTCTTCAGTTCAACCATGCGGACAAAAAATACAGCAGCTCAATTTTTTTCTTAGTTTTGAAGTTGAAACATAAGAAAATGATACATTACTGTTCATCAGCAGCATATTTTCCTTTAAGCTTCCAAAATCCCCCGAAAAATTTGTCCATTGCGTGGAAGTGTAAATTTTCTAATGTGAAAAAGTCATGATCAGTGTTGCCAGTGGGCTACTCTCTTTAAATTCAGATTTTTTGATTGACACCACTTTTCTGAAATGATAAAATTCCTCGTTTGCGCCTTAATTAATAAGTCATTAAAAAAGGCGAATTTTACTATTTCGAAATAGTGGTGCCAATCAAGAAATCTGAATTTAAGGAAAGTAGCCCACTGTCAATACTGGTCACGATATCACAATTTATTTTGTGGAGGGAAGGAAAATAATAATACCAACAAAACAAAGAGAAAATATGTTGGATAATGCGATCTTTAATAAAAATCTGGCAGACTAAACAAAACCTTGCTAGCATGCTAACAATGGATGCCACGTTAAGTTAAATTTTATAAAAGATACTCCCGTTAAATATTAATTTATTTTGCGGTTTAAAAAAATTAAATTTATACAAATTTCACTACATGAAATAAGCGAATTTTTGAAAGAAAAATAAAGTATTATTCAAACGCTTTAATTATGCTTTCATATACAGTGCTTTACAGCATACGTACAGTCGTGGAAAAAAAAAAAAAAAGTAAACACCCCCTTCTAACTCCTTAACAAATTATCGTAGAAGAAAGTTACTGGTACCGAACGATTAGAAATAAAGTCTACTTTTAAATGATGTATGTAAAAATTACTTAGGGGGCCATCTACATATTAAAACGAACCATAACTTTATTTTTTTCAATAGCAGTACCCAATTCTGACAGTATAAGTGAACTCTACACCCTTCAATTAGCCTTAAAACGAATTTTTATGCAATTTGTACCATAAGTTTCCGAGAAATTAATTATTTTAAAACGAGCGTATTTTAAGGGCTGTATCCAAATTGAAGTTCCGTACTGGAATGTTAACCGAGAGAGCCGCCTTCTTGATCAAGGCACGTTTAAGCGTCAATGAAACCTGTTTGATTACAGTACAGCAGAATAAATTTCAAAATGTCTACTCACTTCCATCATAGACGGCCCCTTAAACCATCCTTTTGCCGTTTTTTAAGCATAATTTGAAAACTACTTGGAAGAAAAATGTGAAATTTTTGAATTTCCATAAAGCAAGACTTAATAAATCTAAATCCATCAACAAAATTGTAGGTTGCAATTCATAATTTTTTCGAATATTAATTTCATAATTCATAATCCATATCATAAAATTATAAAAATTGCAAATTCAGCTTATTTATGTTTGGGTATATTAGTATTATTAATACAAAAAAATTAGCACATTAGGAGCATAATTTCGGGAGATATAAATAAAAATATGAAAATGTAATTTAACATTAGAAGCACTAAATTTTGAATGTTTATAATTCAAAAACTTATCATTCAAATGACTTGAAATTGGGTGTCTAGACATAGTTTGAACCGAAGATTTGAAATATCTCGTTAAAATTGGGTATTGCCTTTGAAAAAAATGAAGTTTCGATTTATTTTAATATGTAGATGACCCCTAAGAAAATTTTATATACATCATTTAAAAGTAGACTTTATTTCCAATCGTTCGGTACCAGTAACTTTCTTCTACGATGATTTGTTGAGGAGTTAGTAGGGGGTGTTTACTTTTTTTTCCACGACTGTACATAAAAATAGCTACAGTAAACGAAACAAAATGAGAATTATTTTCAACCTGGTATTTCCTGCTTCATTAGCTCGTGCAAGCGGGAAAAATATATTACCTCAACATGTTTCTTACTTTTCCAGTAGAAGCAGAAAATGATTTTTTTTTTTTTTTTTTTTTTTTTTTTAAACACTAATAGAAAATTTTCGGTTAAGCATTACAGTCCTCTAAAGTATTTGATTTTTTTGCGCAACAATGTAAATTTCTTAAAGTGAAAAATAGAAATAAAGGTTTTTTGGTGGGATAAAAGAAGTAATAATATTACTGCAACGGTGAGAATATGTCAGTTGCTTTTGCGGTATTATAATACAAACTTGATAAATTAAAGGAAAAGTTATTGATATGTCAAGAATAAATTTTATAGTGATATATAAATGAAACTGTTGATAAATACACACATTTGTTTTAATAATATGGATAATACAGTTGACCAATGATTACTAAAACTAAAAAAAAAATTATCTTAAAGAAATAAAAACGCTTGTAGTTTATTTCTTAAAAGTTTTTATTGTCGCATTTGATATGTAATCATTTACAGCGCACTTAGTGATACATAAAAATTATATAGTAAAGGAAACACATCAATAAGTATTTGGAATATTCTGTTTACTGTTTACCCATGGGGACGAAAAATTACAAAAATTCAATAGTTCTCTGATTTTTGAAGTAGAACCATAAGAAAAGGATATATTTCTGTTCATTAGCATCATATTTTAATTTCAGCTTTCGCAATCCTCCAAAAAATATTTGTCTATTGCGTGACAGTGTAAATTTTTCAATGTGAAAAATAGATCATGGAATAAAAGTTTAGTTTGTGGAGGGAAGAAAAGTAATAATAATAACAAAACAATGAGAAAACATGTTGGATAAATTTTAATGTAATCTGTAATAGAAATTTGACAGATTAAACAAAACGTTTCTAGTATGCTAACAATGAATGCCACGTTAAGTTAAATTTTATAAAAGATACTGACGTTAAATAAATATTTATTTAGTGATTTAATAAAATTAAATTGATAAAAACTTACCTATGTGAAGAAGTAATCGTATTTCTGAAAGAAATAATATATATATATAGATATAGATTATTAGTCAAATGTTTTAATTATGCTTTAATATGCGTTAGTTTACAGCATGCGTACATAAAAAATCTAGAGTAAACGAAACACAATAAGAAATATTTTCAACTCGGAAATATCGTCCCCTTAGTTTTGCTGTAGAAGCAATAAAAAAAAAAAAAAAAGATTTTTCCTAACAGCAATACTTATATATAATAATAAAAATGTTTCGCATTTTACCTTAGTCACTTTATTCCAAATTCTTATAATATCTACCTTTTTTACCTGTCTTTTAGCAATATCTTAAATATCCATTATATTTTAATCCCGTGTCTTTAATTCAGCTCATTCCTTTACTCCTTATTCTCAAAACCTTCATCTGTCAATAGCTACACTTCTTTGTAAAAGCCCACTAATTTACTTATTTTTTCATATAGTGAGACATTAAATTCTTATTTCTTTCGACTGTTTATTAATGGCATTTTATTTTTATTTGTTCGATATCCCATAATGCCTTGCGAATTTACCGCTATAATCCTGTTTTCTTTTTAAAGCTTCCGCATTTCAGTATAGAATCCTGTCCCTACGTCCGGCTTCCCATCCTCCTTCCTGGGTTTTAATTCTATTGCTTGCGCTGCATCTCCACCCCCTACAACCTTTCTTCTGTGGATTGGCTCAAGCCGTCTACTCGTGCGCGTTCTTTTTAATACTTATACGCTTACATTGACTTGAAAGAGCAGATTTGTGTGATTCTGGTCTTGTTGTCAAAACTTATGTCACTTGGAGAGTTGTCTTTCGTCCAGTCGCAATGTAGCTTCTAATCAACTAACAACTTAAATCTATTTTTTAAAACGTGACACGTCCCGAATACGGGCAACTAAGCACTGGTGGATTTGGGATCCTCTACCTGTCATCTAATAAATTCTTTGATGCATAGTACGGCTTCTATTATTATTCACGGGAAAACATCCAAGGAATTGCACCCTGGCCTTCCATGAGTGTATGACTGCAACTTATTCATAATTAGGATTGGTGATATATGACGAGTGTATTTTCCTACTACCTATTTTCGACATGTCTTAACCTACAATTCTAAAGTGTTTCATACATTTTTCTTTTAATCATCACAATCATCACAATCCTCTAAATTATTTGATCTTTTGCGGGATAATATAAGGTTTGTAATGTGAAAAGTAGGGATATAAATATTTTTTGGTTGTCGGGAAAGTGAAGTAATATTATTATTACAACGATGGGGATGTGTCGGTTTCATTAGCGATATTTTAATGCAACCTTTAATAAAAACTTGATAAATTAATGAAAAATTTCTGATATGTTAACAATAAATATCATGCTACATTACATTTTATAAATGAAACTGTTGTTAAATAAATGCTGTTTTTTTAACCTTTTGAGCTCTGGTGGTTGAATTTCTGCCCACTTAATTTTAATTCCGAAATGTCACAATGGCACCGGAATATTCGACCAAATATGTTTAGAATAATAGTGATGCGTTTTTTCGTGTATATTCTAAACCGAATTTTTTATTTGCAAAATACTGGTGCCAATGTGACACCTGGAAATTTTGAATAAATTCACCCACCAGAGCTCAAAGGGTTAATAATGCTGATAATACAATTGACTACAGATTGCTAAAACTAAAAAAAAAAATCTTAAATAAATATAAATGTTTGTAGTTTTTTGATCAAACATTTTTACTGTCGCATTTGTTAAGCATTAATTTACAGCGCACTTAGTAATACATAAAAATTATACAGTAAACAAAGCACAACACAAATGTTGCGTAATAAACACAACATTTAGAATGTTGTATTTACTACTTTTTTGGCTCGCCCATGTGCTCAAAAATACAGCAACTCAATATTTCTCTCAGTTTTGAAATAGAAGAATAAGAAAAAGAAATATTTCTGTTCATCATCAGCATATTTTCCTTTCAGCTTCCACAATTCTCCAAAATATTTGTCAATTCCGTGACAGTGTAAATTTTCTAATGTGAAAAATAGGTCGCGGAATAAAAGTTTATTTTGTCGTGGGAAAGAAAGTAATAAAAATAACAAAATGATGAGAAAATGGGAAAAGTTTTTCTTTTTCTAGTAAATTTTAATGCAACCTGTAGAAGAAATATGACAAACTCAAGATAATTTTGGTAGTATGATAACAATGAATGTCATGTTACATTAATTTTTAAACTACAATAAAAAAGAATATTTTTCAGTTTTCAATAATTCCATTGGTATAAACTGCATAAACTAAAGTAAGTGATTTTGTGAAAGAACTAGAACTTTTATAGATTAAAGTCAAAATTTTTTGGTCTACTATGTTTGGTCTACTAATTTTTTGGTTTAATATGTATTAATTTACAGCATGCCTAGTAGTACATAAAAATTCTATAGTGAACGAAACACATTAATAAGAAAACCTAAATATTCGAACGTTGTATTTACTAATTCCTTAGCTCGTTCAAGTATGAAAATTTATTACCTCAATATGTTTCTTAGTTTCTTAGTACAAGCAGAAGAGAACGAAACATTTCTGAACACTAATAGCATATTTTCTTTTAAGCATCACAATCCTCTAAAACATTTGAGCTGTTGGTTGACAGTGTGAATTTTTTGTGAGAAAAATGTGTCACGGGACACAAATTTATTTTGAAGAAGAGTGAAATTTAATAATAATAATAATAATAATAATAATATGATAAAAGGATTGGGAGATGTATTCGTTTCTTTCGGCATATTTTTATGCAAGCTGTAATCAAAATTTGACAGAATAAAAAAAGCTGCGAAAACGTTAATAATAAATGTCACAATGCATTAGATTTATACATAACAATTCAACAATAAATTGAGCCTATTAATAAAATTTTCGAATTTTTTTTATCTCGTATATGTGCAAAAAATATATCACCTCAATATTTTTCTTAACTTTTCAGTAAAAGTATAAGAAAATAATATATTTCTGAACATTAATAGCATATTTTTTTAAAGCATCCGCAATACTGGAAGCTATTTATTTGTTTCTTTTGCTCGACCTTGTAAGTTTCCAGTGTGAAAAATAGGTAAGTAAATAAAAGTTTATTTTGCACAGAATTAAAATTAATAATAATAATTTTAATGAAATAACTGGAAAATGTTTTAACTTCTTTCAGGATAGTTAATGCAACATAATAAAAATTTGACTGGTTAATAAATACGTTTCGATGTAAATGTAATGAAACATGACATTTATTTAAGCTTATGTTAACAGTATAGAATCGAAAAAAATGTCAGTTTCTTTAGAGATATTTTAATACGAACTCTAACAAAAATTTGATAGATTAAAAAATATGCTGCGATGTCAATTTAATGAAAAATGATATTTATTGTTAACGTAAATTAAACATAAATGAAAATGTTTAAAACGTATGTTAAATAAATGTATTGTTTCATTATAAATTTATATAGCAACTTTTTTTAAAACCATTTCATTTTTATTGTGAATTGCTTTAAAATATCCCGAAACAAAAAACATATTTTCCAATATTTTTTTATTGCATTACATTACTGTGCATGTGGAAAAATATATCACTTCAATATTTGTTATAGTTTTGCATTAAATGTGGCAAAAATAAAATACTATTTTTGTATACTAACAACATATCTTCTTTTAAGCGTCAGCAAACATCCAAGATATTTCTTTACCTTTGCGTGACAGTGAAAATTTTCTAATGTGAAAGATTGGATAAAAATTTATTTTGAGGTGGAAAGAAAAGTAATAATAATAATAATAAAATGATGAAAAAATGGGTCAGTTTTTTTCATTATATTTTAATCCAGCCTCTGATTAAATGCGGCAAACTAATGAAAAAGGAGCTAGCAAGTTAACAATAAATGTCAAATTGCATTACACTTTATAAATGAAACTGCTGTTAAATAAATGCTTATTTTGAGGGAATCTATACTAATAAAAGAATGTTTCGCTCTGCATGTGTGCATGTGTGTGTGTGTCTGTCTGTCTGCGATGGCTAGTACAAGCTACGGCACGTAACAGGCTGAAAATTTGTGAGAGGTTAGTCTAAAGCCTTTCCTGCGCACCTGAAACTCAGAATTTTAAAATTCTAATAATTAGCTGTGTTATTAACTACAAATTACAATTAAAAAGTCATCTTCGTATTTCCGAGAGAAAAAATCGCTCGCACAAGCGCGGATGCCCTATTTGCGCATCGGGAGAAAATGAAAATCTGATAGATAGAATTTTTTTTTTTTTTGGGGGGGGGGGGGGGGAGGGAGCTATTTTGTCATTATTTAATAACTTTCATCGAACAACCACTTAGTGAAGTTTTAGTAAAAGCGAAGACATATTCTAATAGATCGTATGCTTACGTCTCAAGTGCCGCAATCAGTTAAAAAAATATATCGCAGATAACCCATTGAAAATTTTTTTTGAAGAGTTCGTTTTTCCGAAAAAATGTCTTTACCTCTTATGGTTACGCCACCCCAGGACACAATTTTATAGATACCGACAAACAAAAAATATGTTCCTAAAGCTGAAACTGTGTTCTAATCGATGGTGAAATCGGTTTTAAAAGCATGACCTTTAAGTCTTTCAAATATACCGGCAAACAAAAGTCACTTCGCGCCTCACGGAGACGATATTTTTCCTATGCTAAAAGTAACTAAACTTCCGTACTTTAAAACAATCTTTTTAGAGCATCTCACTAGAATAGATTTAGACCATCTATAAAAGTTTTTAAAAGTTTGGATAGGAATAAATATTTTTTTTGTTTTAAATTTACTGTATTTATACTGCATCAAGTGATATAAAGTATAAATAAATTGCTAGCCGCACTAATTTTATACCATGTGACGTCACATTAAAATTCTCCGAATGAAAATCGATTTAAATGTATTATTTTAATATATGACGTAATTTTCATTATTAAATGCATTTCTCATGTAATTGCTTACTTATTTGAAAGCTTTTTTTCTCTTTTAAGATTCTCGGCTAAATATATTATTTAATTTAAAAAGGTTTAGGAATATTATTATTTGCGCTTTTAAAATATAATATATTATTTACCATTAAAAGTTTTAATAATGTAATAAACCCGTAATAATTTACTTATTTTAGGTATTCTAAATATGATGATATTTAATATTTTGATTCTTTCTCATTACTCTGTGGGGTATTTTACATATGATGTAATTATCACCTTCAAATGCGTTTAGAGTGTAAAATTTTATTATTTTAAAGTTTCCGTTCTTTTTAAATATTTTGATGTAATTTTTCCATATTTTCAGATTTTAACACGTGATCATTTAATTCTTATTTTAAAATTTTCTTAATGCTTTTAATAATTTCACTTTCAATTTCAAATAGAAAATGACTACAAAAGAGAAATCTAATAAGCGATTGAAATAAAACATAATTTCAATTTCCATTTTAAATTAAAATGGACGAAAAAGATGAAATCTAATAATTCCTATCTTTTCCCTTTTCCCGCAAAAAAAGAGTATTTGAGTTGCCATTATTACGGAAATGTTACTAAAATTAGAAAAAAAATCAATATCTCGAAAACTAATTCAAATTTTAGAATTCTAATACCACTTTTGACATCTGTGGGTCAATAATGATAATTGCTGTTTATGTCATAGCCAAGCGTTCCATATTTTACGAGAAATAGCTGTGAAACTAGTAAATCAGTCGCTTCATAAACTCGATTCATTAGGATTTCATATATATAGAGTAGATTTATAAATGCTGGTAAAGCCACACGAGTTGCAGAACATAGGGGAAAAATATATTTTTTAATTGAAAGTTTGAATATAATTTTTACATTTAATATAATTTTTAGATTATCTACTAACAGCACCAAAAAGCATTTTTATACGAAAAATATTAATTATGTAGTCAAATAAAGTTTTTAATTTAATTTAATTAAATACTTTCGTCGTTGCCGCATTCCAAGAGGAGCTATTCGAAGAAACTCCCAAAGATCGCTACTTGCAGCAGCTTTTTGGATTATAATAATTTCTGCGGTTTAAGTGTGCAATTCGGTTACATTTTCGTTAACATCGTGTTTTATTTATTTATTGATGGAGTTTTAATATCGTATAGAAGATTAGCCAGGAACACTTGCTGAACTATTTGTATTGTTTAACTGCAACGGGTGCGATATAGGTAAATAAAAAAATTCGTGCTTAAAAATCATTTTGAAAACTATAAAAAATCAGTAAATTCATATACGTTTTTCAAACAAATTTCATGTGAAAGAACATTTGTTTACTTGTAAGATGTGGAATAATTGAATTTGGGCAATGTTCTAAACATTTTATCAGCGTTATTTACGAGCAAGTTTTTATAATCGAGATTTTTTAAATTCCGGTTTTTAATGGATTTACAAGTTTTAGAGGTCAGAGATCCCGAGAAACATGTTTATACAAAATGTCTGTCTGTTCTTGTGTCCTCATTATACCATCGAAAATAGTATGAAGTTATGCATAGAATTGAACCGTATTTTTTTTTTTGTATGTTTTTGGCAATGGGCATCAGGTCCTCCTTGAATTTGTAAATATTCCACCAGAAGGGAACGCTTTAATAGTGGTTTTTGAACCTTTTTCATTATTGTTCTATCGAAAAGTGTATGAAGTTATGCATAGAATTTAAGCAATTTTTTTTTATGTTTTTTTTTTTTTTTTTTTTTTTTTTTTTTTTTTTTTTTCAATAGCCAGCAGATCCTCATTGAATTTGGAAATATTCAACCAGAAGGGAACGCTGTAATAGCGAATTTTGGACCATTTTCATGATTGTTCTATCGAAGAATGAATGAAGTTATGCACAGAATTGAACCAATTTTTTTGTATGTTTTTGGCAAATGCCAGCAGGTCCTCCTTGAATTTGGAAATATTCCACCAAAAGGGAACGCTGTAATAGCGATTTTCGAACCCTTTTCATTATTTTTCTATCGAAAAGTATTTGAAGTTATGTATAGAATTGAACCAATTTTTTTGTGTATGTTTTTCACTATGGTCAGTAGGTCCTTCTTGAATTTGGAAATATTCCGAAGGAAGGACTTATATATAACGCTTTATATTATATATAAACACTTTTATAACGCGTTATAACGCTTTTTGTTCCATTTTCATTAATGTACCATCAAAAAGTGTATGAAGTTATGCATACAATTTAACCAAATTTCATATATAAGGCGTTCAGAATTGAAGTTGATCAAGCCCATTTTTTACACTTTCTAGATACGCAGAGTTAAATTTTCTCCTTGATTGTAATTTTTTCATTTGACTATAATTTACTACTTTCATTTATCGGTAACCATCGCAATTATGGACTTGATCCAAGTACGCGCGTGAAAAGGTACAACTTAAGCAGTTCAAGAATAACAATAATCCTAATTTAGCTCAAAAGTGGACTTGATCCACTTCAGTTATGAACGCCTCATATATGTGTTTTTCTATGGCAAGTAGGTCCTCCTTAAATTTGGAAATATTACGTTAAAATTGGTGCTGTAATAGCATTTTTTCTCTATTATTTATTGTTCTGTTGTACATCAGATGTTCATGCAGCGATGGGCAATTCGCATCCAACTAATCGGGCGTTTCTCAAGCAGTTGATTTACATCTGAATAACGAAAAATACAGATTTTATTATCTATTATAATTGATATTAACTCGTTTTTACTCCGATTAGTAAAATGAAGCAGAAACTTAAGATGGAAATCAAATTTGGTGTAGTATTGAAGTAATAACACACAAGGGTTAACATGTGTAAAAACTTTTGAAATATGTATGAGAAAACACGTATGAGAAAGAAGAAAGTTTTGGGATTGGTACATTCGTTTAATTTGCTTATATTATAGGTTGTTTTGCATCTGTGAATAAAATTTTCTTTATTGTGTTTTAAGTAATTTATAATAAGGAATTTTCTTTAAAGACCTATAATTTTTCAACACAAAAATAGCATTATTTGAATTTTTATCTATTCGAAATTCATAATGTACGACCTTTTAAACATAACTTAAATCATATGCAAAAGTTTTTCTCATCTCTTTAGGAGAAATAAATTTTCAAATTCAAACCAATGTAATAAATCAATGTCACAAAAATGAGAGATATAATATTATTTCATTGTTTTTTAAAACTAAATTACACATACTTTGACATTTTTTGCATATAATGAATTTTAGATGATTTTAAATTATTCTGTTTCCGTAAACCCAGATTTTACTGTTTATTTGCTATTAGCTAAATATTTTTTGCATCCATGAATAAAACATTTTCCTGTTTTGTTTAAAATTAGTTTATAATAATTTTTTGTATATAAAAAATGGAAATAGTCAACACTTGCATATTTCTATTTTCGATAATTGAGTCTCATTATATTTAAATTTCATTTACATATTAGAAGAGGGCATTATCTTTATTAATCCGCATAAATGTTACACTGATTTTGTATAACTATTTTTCTTTCTTCTGTAAATATAAGAAGAGGTTATTGAAATCGTGATTTCAATTCGCGATAATTTTCTAAAATCTGTGCCATCAAGATTCTGATTAGTTGGACATCCAAAAAAGCAATTTTTTTATTTTGTTGTATTTCTTGTGATAATTTTATTTTGTTGTCTAAGCTATTGATTTTAGAGGAAAGAGTACAATTCATCTTTTCCGAGATTCCATATAATGTAAACATCATCAATATATGTAAACCAACAATCTGGACCCGATCTTAAAGTTTCCATGATTATACTCTCAAGAGGACGTAATTTAAACGCAGCAAGCAAACCTGAAATGGGGGAGCCTATGGAAGCAATTGACTTGAAAGCTAATGTTTCTTAAGCGTTGACTTGTTTATAATTAATTTTCAACAACTTTTTTGTTTTCAAGAATCAGTCTATGAACAAGTGAATGGGCGAAGTTATTTCTTAGGCCCTTTTCAATCAATTATCATGCCTTGGGATAATTTTTAAAATAAAAAACAATTAAATATTTTTTGTGGTGAAGTAAGTTACGTTTATATGTAATCACTTACTTTCTTCGAAAGGTAGCTTTTTATTGAAATTAATTATTTAAAACATATTTTTACTAAACTTTTATATTGTTTACAAATGATTTTAATGAGATGTGATAATTTTGAAATCACAAAATTAATTAAAATTTGTAAGCTTTAAAACTTTTACGGATAAATCAAGTCCAATTATTGCAATAGCACACTAAATATGTGTACAAAATAAATGGACAAACACATATTTACAATACGTAATTCTTAAAAAGTGTTTTATGATATCGAATAAGCATTTAAAAAAAAATAAAGAGTAAACGTCATCGTTTCCCGAGATTTTGAAAACATTTCCCATTTCTTATAAACCATCTTGAGAACAACAAATGGGGAAATCTAAAAATCATTAGATTTCAGAAGCGTCTTTTTCAAAATTTACAAGCGTAAATTGAACTCTTTTATTTCACAAAAGTTTCTGAAAATTAGGAAAATATATTAGAAATATTTTTTTACCGCAATCATAAATTAGTGAAATCTTACGAAATAATTTCTTTCTTAATTCCAACTGATCAAATAATGCCGAAGTCACACTTCGAACCTAGGAGTTTTACCTTCATACGCCAACTCTCTACCAAATGAGCGATCTCTGATAACTTTCGCCAATAACTCACTCCAACAAGCCGTTGGTAATAACATCCATCTATACAATAGTATGAATCAGAAAAGACGAAACCTCGATTCTTCGAACTCAATTAACCATTATTTTGTATTTATGCATGCAAATAAGCTTTGTCTAAATTGATGAAATCTTACGCGATAATTTCATTATTAATTCCACATGAGATATAAATATCCAAGTCAGGAGTCTAAACTGGAATTTTTAACTTTATACTTCAACCTTCTACAAAATGAGCTATCCCGGACAACTTTGGTCAACAATTCACTCTAGTAATCCGTTGGTAATTGAATTCATTCTACAATATCAGGCACAATGATAAACAAACTTTTAGTATTCGAATTCCATTAACCATTATGTGGCAATTATGCTAGTAAGTTTTACCTAAATTTTTAGAATCTTCCGAAATAATTTTGTTTTTAATTTCAACTAAGTTAAAAATTTCCAAACCAGGAGACGAACCTTGGACTTTTAACTTCGTACGCCAAACCTCTATTATGATTCAATTATGCAATTCATTATGCAATGCTATAATTCAATTATTCAATATTTATTTAATAGTTAACTATTATGATTCAATTATGCTATTAAGCATTAGCCAAATTGGTGGAATATTGCGAGATAATTTTGTTTTAATTCCAACTGAGTGAAAATGTCCAAACCAGGAGAAAAGCCTGGGACTTTTAACTTCATACACCAACCCTCTACCATTTGAGCGATCCCGAAAAACTTTGGCCAATAATTTACTCAAGTAACCCGCTGGAATAATAATATCTAGTCTACAATATCACGCGCCATAATAGATGATATCTCGAGCCCCCAATCTCTATTAACCATTATAATACAATTATGCTATTAAACATTAGTTTAATGGGTAGAATATTACGAGATTATTTCGTTTTTAATTTCAACTGAGTGAAAAATGTCCGAGCCAGGTGACGAATCTTTTAACTTCATACGCCAACCCTGTACCAGTTGAAGGATCCCGAACAACTTTGGCCAATACGTCACTCAAGTAAGCCGCTGGTATAATAATATCTAGTCTACAATATGACGCGCCATAATAGATGACTATTGAGCCTTTGAACCCTATTAACCGTTATTATACTATTATACCATAAAGCATTAGCCAAATAGGTAGAATATTACGATATAATTTCGTCGTTTTTTATTGCAACTGAGTGAAAAATGTCCGAGCCAGGAATCGAACCTGGAACTAGCTTTATACGCCAACCCTCTACTAATTGGGATCCCGGAAATTTTTGACCAATAATTCAATATAACAGTCTGTAATAATATCCAGGCTACAGCATCATGCACCACAATAGACAAAATATCGAGGTTTCAAAGTCCATAAACCATTATTACGTAATAATGAAATTAAGCTTTGCCTAAACTAATGAAATCTTATTTCAATTCACTTAAAATTCTTCATTTTATTTTAATAATCAACTAGACATTTTTTTTTCCATTTCGATAATTTTTACTTTATTCTTTCTAGAGAAGAAAGTATTGCAATCGAGATTTTCTTTAATTCCAGTTTTTAAGTCATGTGTTTCTCTAAGTCATGTGACTGTCATCAATAGTTCCGGGTTGACCGCTTCACTTTTTATATGCCAAACAGCCAATTTGGTAATTTAATGTTAGCCGGGCGCAGGTGATAAATGGCCAAATAGTGTTCCATCGCCATCATATCATCAGTATTATAATAGTCCATCGCATGCGACTGTCATAAACAATTTTTCAAGAGGTAAATTAAAATAAAGCTTTCATTTTTAAATTAAATGTCATACTTTATAATATTATTTGTTACATTTTTTTCTTTTCTTTCCATTCTTTCTTTTTTTCTTTTTTTTTTTTTCTTTTTCTTTTTTTTTTTTTTTTTTTTTTTTTTTTTTTTTAAGAAATAAGAGAAAATTGAGAGTCATGAATTTTAATCATTTCAGTTTTAAATTAAAGTTATGTATTTTAAATAAAATGAGTGAAAGTAATGAAATTAATGAAATGAGAAAAAATACGACGGGTACAATGTTTGGCGATATATCATCTGCACTCGGCTAACATAAAAATACCGAGTTCATGATTTCTGTATCAGAATCTTCCGATTTGGCGAAGGATTGAGCAAGGAAATTAAATTGTGAATAAAAGTAACATGATACAATGCTTAGCATAGATTTAAAGGAGACCAAACTGGTCACCAAGGGCGGCTAGTTTTATTTTAATAATCAACTAGACATTTTTTTTTCATTTCGATAATTCTTACTTTATTCTTTCTAGAGAAGAAAGTATTTGCAATCGAGATTTTCTTTAATTCCAGTTTTTTTGCAGATTTACACGTTTTAGAGGTCAGAGATCCCCAAAAACATGTTTATACAAATTTCTGTCTGTCCGGGTGTCCGTATGTTCGTGTGTCCGCGTGTTCGTTGTGTCCGTATGTCCGCATGTTCGCTTTGTACCATCGAAAAGTGTATAAAGTTATGCATAGAATAGAACCATATTGCGTGTGTATATTTTTGGCTATGGCCAGCAGGTTCTCTTTGAATTTGGAAATATTCCGTCGGAAGAGGGCACTGTAATAGCGATTTTTGTGCCATTTTCATTTTTGTACAATCGAAAAGTGTATTAAGTTATGCATAGAACTGAACCAAATTTTAATTCGCATACAGCTAACTCGGCCATTCTCAAGCAGCTGATGTACAACAAAATGACGAAAAATATTGATTTTATTAAATTTTATTATTTATATCAACACTTTTTACTTTGAATAGTAAAATGAAACAGATAATTAAGATATAAATCAAAGTTGGTGTAGTATTGAAGTAATAATACTGGATTAAGATGTGTAAAATATTTTTGAAATATTAACATGTAGAGAAAGAAGAAAGTTTTGGGTTGGCACATCCGATAAGTTTTAATGTTTCATTTTTGTTAACTGCATTTCACTTGGTTTTAAATTTCCTTTTAAATATAGATAATCAATTTTTTTCATGCATGCATAATGAATAAATGTAACTATATTAAAGAATCGGTTGCGTATAAAACGTAATTATTTTCTTTAAATAAAGTTATTTCTTTAATACTATTTCGTGATATATTATTTTTAGATGAATGTTGGTATACATTGTACATGTAATTTAAATATTATGCAAATAATTTTGCACACCTCTTATAGAATGATTATTTTATCAGATGCAACGAAAGTATCATAAATCAATGCCATAAAATTCGAATATAATATAGTTTTCTACTGTCATAAAAATGATTTTCTAATGCATAAATTTTGCATTTTTACATCTGATAAATTTTAAGTATTTTTCCACAGATAAAAAATATTTTCTCTACTTTTATAGGACTTTAATACCAACCAACAAGTCGAAAATTTTAAAACTTCAAATGTTTTGGTTTTTATTTATTTTTTATTATTGAATGCCATTTTTAATATTTTTTATGCTGCATAAATATCGAATGAGATGTAATGGTATTTAAAGAATAAGTTTTTCAATAACTTTTAAGCTTTATTTTCCATTCATGAATCTTATTTGATCGCTTTAATGTTTAATACTTTTATAAATATATAATTATAATAAATTTTTAATACTTTTTTCTATACATGCTGAATAAATATCGAATGAGATGTAACGTTACACAAAGAATAAGTTTTTCAATAACTTTTAAAGCTTTATTTTTCATTCATGAATCTTATTTAATGGCTTGAATGTTTTTAGCGTTCGCATAACCTATTAAAATAATGTAATTCATATGTAAATCTCTTTTCAGGCCTGTTACAGAAAATTGTTTTTTAGATTCAAAACGAATGTCATAAATTTTAACTTTTTTAAAATCTTTCTTGCCTGCTTTTTTTTTCATGGATACTTTTACATTTTTACATCTGATGAATTCTAAGTGTTTTCTTTTTCAAATTTTCTATTTTCTCAAGCGTCATTTTGATATGTTGTTTATATTTTTTCCCCACATAAAAATTGTTTTTACTCTGAATATTCCACACACGAAGTTCGTTTTTATTTTATTTCCTTCAGGCGCAAAGTAATTCTGTTTTTAAAATGATGAAATGATTGACTCACACCAGAATTTACAAAAAAAAATTATTAGAAAATAAATACCTTATTTCCTTAACGTACATAATGTAAGAATATTTTTTTTTTAAATATAGGGTCATCAAAAAAAGTTTCCCTGATTTCGAATTAAAACAACTAAGGCCTTAAACTAGATAAAGCAAGATTGGAAAAATCTGTATTTTTTTATTTTTACATTACGTAGAAAACTTCAATATAAGCTTCTGTTTCTCGGTAAACATCAAAGAGGTAGTGAATTCTTCCCTGGTCCGCTTTAAACTGGTTAAACCAATGAACAGTGGCTTTGTTTGTTAGTAAGATTTTCTCAATACGTACGGCAAAAATGACGTTCTACCACAATAACAGATTTAAACTCGTCGTACCACAACACGCAATGCGCTTTCTGCTGTACACTCACCATGGCTGCAATGAACTGACTGATGAGTGAAATGGCATCGCGTCACGAAGTTGCATGCGCGCAGTCACGTCACGGTCGACGCAATCACCACTACCAAAACTCCTTCAGATGTTCTACAATTTCACTTTTATTCCATATCGATTGATTGCATATTTCTTGAGCAATTTATTTTTAAAATCAGTTACACCCTTTTTTATAATCGTATTATTTTATAATGTCATATATTAATAATAGAAGTCATTGAAATAATCTCATCGAAATCAGAAACCTGTAATGATGTACTGCCTGCAACTATCGACAATAGATGGCGACACATTTTTAAAATAGTGATTAATGACAGGGAAAATTTAGAAAGCAATGACTAGCGAGAGAGAGAGACGAAAACATCAGTAACTGAAGATGCCTCAGTAAGAAACAGGTGAAAATATTTTTAAGACATCTTAAATATACGTTTTAGTGTATATATGTGTTTTAAACTTTTCACATGTACACTATTTTTGTTGTATGTTAAACTGCGATATCTTAATGTGTTTTAATGTCTGTAAATAAATTGGTAGAACAAATGAAGACTATGTGGTACACCTTTTTTATAACAGTATATTCTAGCTGCAATTTGGCAGTTTGAAATTAAAATTGCGTTCTCGCATTTGCAACCACAGCCTCTATAAAGGTTTTAAAATACGTTAGTAATAAGGCATTTTTCTTGAACAGCATAATAATCAGGATGTCCCCCAAGTCTGCTCACAATTTTAAAATTCATAAACAATTAATAAATTGTCGTATTGGAGTGTGGTTTGCATAATAAAGCTTGTCAAAATGTCGCATATTTAGTGTCAAAGAAAAAACTGGTTCACAGTTTCTTTAACCTATTTATTGCTAAAAAAATTTCGATATTCTTGAATTATTTTGTTTTTTTGCACACAAAAATGCCTCTTTTTGACAAGTCTTATGGTAAACGTCATAGTCCGATAGGAGAATTCGTTAAATCTATACGAATGCGTAAAATCTCAACTTACTTTGGATAAATTTGAACTATTTTGACGTACTAAACATATAGTGTAAGGAAATTGCTATTAAAATCGTTATAAGTATGTGTAAGTGAACACGTTAACTTCGAAACGGTACTTCCGAGTGAGCTCTGAAAAAATATGTTATAGATCACTGTCTGTTGCAAGAACAGTATAGATTTTTGTAAAAATCGGCTGACGGATTAGGCATTTAATACAATTTTAAACCATTTTCAAACCTTGCTATAAGCGAATTAACCACGTAAATGTGATGGAGTTCAAATGATAAATATTGTGATGGAATTATCAATCATTTGAAACGCAGAGCTAATGTCAATAGTTTCAAACGTGTCCAGAGTTCAAATATAGCCGATTCTACTGTGTCAGAAATTTACATATTTTTTTTTTTTTCGAGTCATTCCAATTATTTTTCTATTCCCACAAAAAGTTCGACCTTTTGACAAGATCTATTTTGCAAACCGCGCTTCGATAGAATTATTCGAAAGACTTGATTTCCAATGAATATTTTATTAAGTTTCTTATCAATTCTCATGCATAAACGTTTCTTTATCCATAATAATTAAGAGAAAGAAAGTTTTTTCAACTGGATAAATCATATTCATAGTTCGAGTAGCACAGATGAGGTTTATTCCAACGGAATGAAAAAAAATCCAAACCAGGACACGAACCTGGATACCATGTCGTGCCGTGCAAATGCTCTACCATTTAAGCTATCCGGACGGTACCTTGCTGACCAACCTGCCATGTCCAACAAATAAGAATGAATTATGTCAGCTAGGCACCGACCGGATAGCTTAATTGGTAGAGCATTGGCACGGCATGACATGGTATCCAGGTTCATGTCCTGGTCAGGAGATTTTTCACTCAGTTGGAATAAACCTCAACTGTGATACTCTAACTATGAATACGTTTCGTTATCGATTAAACATCTGTAGAGTATGCATGACCCATTAAGTATATAGTTTTTGAAAAAAAAAATTGAAAACGTAAGTTGTCTAGGTTTTTTTTTTAATTTTGCTAATTGAATAGTATAATATATATTTCAAATATAAAAATATAGTGTTTTTGTTTTATTTTTCTTCAATGAGTATGGATTAATTATAAATATTTATTGCTCAGGAGAGGAGCTTATGCTTTTAACAAGATTATTTTCATTGAAATATCAGCATTTATTTTAATAACTCCATTGCGTTATTCATAAATTTCGATTTTTAAAACGCTTGTTTTAAGTGTTTTCATAAATATTTTTCTACGATTTTTTAAAATGAATGTATTTTCATGACATCCTGATTTTTAATTAATACACTCTTTTGTCATTTATTATTCTTAAAATTTGCTATTTATAACGTTTACTGTATTTTGAAATTTTAAATACTTTATTTGTTAATACATTTTTCTACACACGCTGCACAAATATATGATAATATATAACACTTCAAAGATATATGTTTCTAATTTAATACTTTAGTATGTTCTGAATTTTCAAGTATAAAAATTACGTTTTCCATGGAATATTTGTAGAACATACATGACATAATAAATACACCGTCGTCCAAAATGTAATTTTTCAAAACATGGGAAGGTTGATTCTTCATTTACGTTTAATGAGTAACAAAATCCATTTCCATTCAAACATAAAAAAAATAAGCTTTCATTTTTTTTAATTCTTCTTCAATGTGTACGAATTAATTATAAATAATTCCCTTTTGGGGAAGAGCTTATGCTTTTAACATAATTATTTTCTTTGAAATATCTGCATTATTTTAATAAGTATTTTTTTTAACAAACCGCTCACATTTTTATTGTTTATTATTAATTTTATCATTTATTATTTATTAATTGTAGTATTGTTTTTATCGTTTATTTATTTCAAATATCGCTTCTTTTTTTAAACGCCATTGCGATTTGTCACATTTTTAAATATTAAAACGCTTGTTTTACATGTTTTTATAAGTAATTTTCTATCATTAAAAAAAAAAATGAGTATTCATGAGAGCGATAAATTTATTGCGACATTCGTAATTTTTTTTTTTTTTTTTTTAAACACTTGTTTTACGTGTTTTCTCACAAATGTGAGATTTAATCTAATAAAATAATATAATTTTAAATATTTTACGGAAAATAGCACTGAAATTATTTAGGTTTCACACTTAATATCTGCATAATATTTTTTAATGCAATTTTTTGTAATTGCACTAAGAAATAGATCTTTCTAAAAAACAAAGTTCCAGCATATTTTGACAAACATAATAGTTTAAAATTTTTTAATATAACCTATTTAAAACAATAATAAAAAATCATTTACGCCTATTAATACGTTTTCAGATTTAAATGCTTCTACCATAAAGCAACATCATGGAATTAAATGATAATTTTCTGTTTTTTATCCTCTTTAGCTGAAATGTTTTCCCTTGCATAATGCATGACCAATATGTAATTTAAATAAGATGCAAATGTCTTATCACATTTCTTTTAGAAAAATTGGTTTTGAGATGCGAGCCGATTCTCATAAATGAATATCATAAAGCTGGAAGATAATGCAGTTAATTTAGATGTTTTTAAAGGGATTGCCTAATGCGCAATTCTGCACTTTTACGGGTAATGAATTCTAAAAGTAAAAAAAAATTCTTTATTGCCCTTTTTTTTTAACTAACAATAAATTGTTCTTCTTCTGTTCAAAGTATGATGAAAATATCGCATTTCTCCTTAAGAAGAGAATATTTTCAGTATTTGATATTTTTGGCCTTTCAATCTACAATAATCGCACTTCCGTTCTTTTTTTTTATATAAATTTCCATTCATTTCTTAAATATAAGACTTACTTTTGCTAAAGATGTACTGATTAAGTGTAAATATTCAGTCTTTTAGAACAGTTTGTGTATTAAATATGACTATTTTCTATTAAATGAGTCATTGATTTCGAAAGCTATAATTTGTTGAATTATAATAACAAAAAATTTAATATTTTATTTTATTTACTTACTAGCTGTTACCTGTGACGTCGTTCACGTAACATAAAAAGAAAGATAAATGCATTAATTAAGCAAAACATCTTCATAATTAGAAACATATTAATCAACTCTTTATCACATTTTATAGGAGACAATACGGTATTTCTTATGTATTAGGTGCCTTCAGATAAAGATGAAATTTCGTGTCAAATAATACAATTAATCGCGCAAATAAAACTGAAACCAATGAAGAAAAGAGGGACAAGTAAAATCGTGGAAATCGATCTTAGTTACAATAAAACAAAAAAATAAAATAATTTTATCAAAAAAGTGGGAAAAAATATAAAAGGTATTCAGTAATATGTTGCATGAATATAAATGTAAATTATGATAAAACAATGTTTTATTAATGTTGCCAATTTATCACATCTATAGTATATCAGATTAATGCTGATGGTGCTTGATAATGTTATGCAACATAAAAAATATTTTTTTTTGAAATGAACATGTCTCACTTTCACAATTAACGCATTGGAAATGACGTTTATTAAATAAATTATTAGTAACAAATTTATACTGGTATCAAAAGATATTTAGTCTGAACTGATTGAAAACATAAATTTTATTTTAATTTGTAATAGGTTGGGTTGGGTTGATTTTTGACGGCCAATTATCTACACGAGGGATATAGGCCCGGGGGGAGTGCCCTCCGTGGGGGTCTTTCTAAGGGAACCTAATCCGTATTAACGCATGGAAGATCCACGGCTCGAAGAAAACCACGAAAACTCCGAACGATTAGGCCGACGGGCGCGATTGGAATCGAACCCAGCACCTCCCGTCTACCAGCTTCGAGAGCAGAACCTCTCGGCCACTGGTGGGGCTAATTTGTAATAGGATTTAGCTGTAACTACGAGGGTAAGTCAAATGTTATCCGCAATGTAGTTATAAATTTAATTGCAATACAAATAAGAAACTAACGTTAATATCATTTTTTAATATAGCCCCCTTGCTTTCAACGTACTTGGTCCATCGTTGCACAAACTTCCTGATGTCCTCAATAAAGAAGGTTTTCGGCTGAGGCAGCGAGTCACGTATAACGCGTCTTTAGTTCTTGGTCCGAGGTGAATTTGAAATAGCCAATAATTAGTAGTAAATAGTCAATAGACAATAATAATAATCACACGTCTGTCTAACAGACCCATGCCACGTGCAGGCACAATATTGTCATCATTTGTCGCCGTTCACGGTCGCCCGGCACCTTCCTCATGCGTAACATTTGTGCGTCATTTTTTAATTTTCCAATCCGTTCGTAGACACTTCTTTGCGGCCCGTAATACACCTTCCGACCACAAAAACCTGATCACTACTCGTCGTTCGTCTTTGGTGCAAACTTCTAATGGAGCGGCCATGATCTATCTGCAACAAAAGGAAGACAAATGGACGAATTATGATCAAACTTTCCTAGCATGGCCACAACAGCCTAACAGTAAAATAAACGAGGGCAGAAGTCAATATGAACAATGTAAGAAGAATTATGTCAAAATTGCGAATAACTTTTGACTTACCGTTTTCTTTTGTTTTTTTTCTTTGCAAAAATTTCGCTTTCAAAATCTTTTCAAACTACATAACGGCTCAAATATCATTATGTTGTTTCATAGCTCAATTTTATTTTCCAACTTTGTCTGTTAAATACTTTTCTTACGTGTATATACGAATATGCGTGAAAGATGGAAGATCTCTTTCTGTTTTTAACACTTTCTAGCAAAGTTGAAAAGTTTTTATGAATTCAATTTCTCTGTCTGCCTTCCGACCGTGCTGTAACTCGCGTAAATAGAGTCCGATTGCTATAAAATTCACAGAGGTTATTGGGTATCACTACGGCATGTTCGATATTGAAAATGAAGTGTATGGCATTTAATGTTCATTTACAGAGACGCTCAAAAAATTCCGTTACATTACAGTCTATATGGAAAAATCGTTTGTTGTGTACTTTAATGATATTGCACTATTTTAAACATACTGAAATTTATATATATCACTGAGGTGTACAACACAGCGCCTACTGTGGAATAGCCTTTGCATAGAATATATCGTTAATTTACAGGGACATACAAAAAAAATTGGCTACAGAAGAAATTGAACTATTGAAGCCTATGAACAATAACTACTGGAAGTGCGTTTCCAGTTGTGGTACACGTTTTTAAATTGAACTATTTTTTATTTAAAATAATACTTGGTGTGAATAATTTCTATAGACGTGATATACAATGTTTCAGAAAAGTTCTGAAGTACATTTTGAAGGAAATTTTCAACTGTGCTATTCGTTTCATTGAACTAACTCTTAGCATACTATGTAGTATACACACAAATTCATACAGAGCTACACAGACAAGGATATTTTTATGATTATCGATTTTAATAGCTGAAATTAAGTTTTCAAATGTCTTATGAAATTTTCAAATGTCTTATGAAATTTTCAAATGTCTTATGAAATTTTCAAATTGTTTATTTAGCCATCATATTTTACCTTAATAAACTGTGAAGTTTTGTTAGAGTATTTTAAATGGTAAAGTGTTACATAACATATGCTGTACGCATGATGTTTCGTTCTTGTTTTGTTTACTAAAAATTACAATTTAATTTTAGGTAGCACAATAGATATGTATATATATATATTTACTATGGATATACTTTGATTGAACGATTATCTCTTTTTTGAATTCTTTAGCAAACCTATAGGTTTCGTATGCATTCGACGTATTAAAACTATAAACAAATAATTTTGCCCATATCTTACAGGGAAATTACACTCTTAGAAATAAAACACTCACTTTTGACGATTCAGCAATCTTCGCGCTGTATTTCGTCGTTTTTGATGATCATTTCCTATCAACATCACGTGACTTCTAAAGAAACATAAACTCTCAAATATTTGACGACAGTTTTCCCTCAATCACGGTCAGACTCAATGCATTTTAAGAAAACAGTTGCTGTACCTCCTCAAATCCTACGATTTTAGCAAGCAGATATTTGCTTGTTTATGTTAGTCCTGTAATAATTTATTTTGAAACAACACTTTTTAGTGCTTTTCAAAAAATACTGAAATATAGGTAGTTATTGTTTCTTCATTAGTTATTTTTTTAGCTGTTAGAATTTTTAGGAATGCTTATTATTTTTATTTATTTATTTATTTATATGCTGTTGTTCGCTATGTTTTAATTCGAAAAGAATAAATTTCCTGTGTTCTTCAAAGCCATTCAAAAAGAAAATTTGGTTAATAAAATTTCAAACTTCCAGGATACCTTTTTTTTTTAAGAATTATATTCTTTTTTCAAACAAATTAAAAATAAACATAATTGATCCCTCTCCCCTTTATAAACAGTAAAGTGTTAAAATCTTATCCACCTACTCAAAGTGATAAAATCTCACGCAATATGCACTTCACAATTCATTATTTGTCAGCAACAAATTAACCAGACCATATTCTAATCATTCATTGATCAAAGAAAATTTCACTGGTAAATTATTTAATCAATCCATATTATAGTTATACCTTGACATGATAAAACCATAATAATAAATTAGCCTTACTTAAAACTTTCAGAAATTATAGCAGCGCCGATAAAATTGCAATCTACCTTATAAAATTATAAACACGCAGCAGAATTCATTACATCAATCTAAAAGCACATCTTTACAAGTCTCCAGTACCGAGGTTGGAAGAGCAACGGTCTCCCACACCAAAGGTCACGGGTTCGAATCACGCCGAGGAAAGCGTGAAGTGATTTTTTCTTCCTCCTGTCAATAAATACTGGAGCTTCCAAACTGTTTGATAGATGGCACCACTAGCCCTCTTTTGACGAAACTATTGACGAAATCTATATTGTCAATTTAACGAAATGTTCGCTTGGAGCATTTTCCAGGAAACCGTTTCGTCAAAAACAAAAAAATTACGCGAAATCTGAGTATTCATTTCTGAGAGTGTATCTTTCAGATATGAAGCTAAAATTAATATATTTATTTCATTGTCCTTAAATTCAAATACAAGAAAATTCAAATTTTCTTATGTGTAATGTAAATGCATAGTCTAATTTTCGGTTCTTATTTTTTTCTTTTACTGTTTGTTGAGCAAGCCACGTTTTCCTTAATAAAATTTATGAAAAACTGCTTTTATGATCAGAGATAATAATTGTTCTGTTTTCCTTTAATTGAAATTGATAATAAGTCGTTTTCTTAAAAGAATTTCTGTTTTCCTTTATTTTCATTTTTAATAACTGTATCTCATTATCATTTATTTACATTTACATGACAAATATAAAGCATAATTTCATTATTTCTAGTTATTTTATGCTGATTAGCAGTAGATATTTCCTTTTCTGAAAATAGACTGTGTTTAAATCTAATTACTTCCGTCGGATCATTGGTATTTATCGAAGTAATTCATTTTTATACATATTTTGTTTTTCTAAAATAGCTTTTTCATATTTCAGAAATGTTCTTCTGAAAATTTTTAAGTCCTGCTTTATTTGTCAGCGGCAAAAAGGTTTAACTCAATAAAATTTGTAGTAGTTTAAACATTTAAGGCTGAATCAAGCCTCAGTTATTCGGATCTAGTATTAAATAAATAAAAGTTCTGTCATATGCGTCACATACTAGTATAATTTATTGCCCGGCTGCCAAGAAGGGTTATGTGTTTGACGCGTATCTGGGTATGTGGATTCCTTTATACCCTCGAAACATCCCAACGGCTGGGTGTATTTTAATGAATGAGGCCGCTATTGATTCGTCTTAGCCGTCCGATGGTTATAGGCATGATTTTGTTTTTATAAATTCAAAATGGCGGCCGTAAAATACAAATTGGCGGTAGAGGCGAAAAAAAATTCGCTCCCTATTGGGTGCTATCATTGTGGCATATCATTGGATATGCCTATAGAGGTATATCCAATGATAGGTCTTTCAAAATGAAGGCGATGTTTCATTGACTATTTTACTACAATCAGAAGCTCCGTTTAAATATTACACAACCTGAAAGTTGTATAGGTAGGATCTCTAGCTTTACTGCAACTCTAACCATCATAGACATCTATAGGCCTCATCAAAACAGTATTTATAGATAGGAACTAACAATTGAACATAACTTAAAAGTCACCAATACAAGTAAATAAAAAAATAGGTAAGTAATATAAAAAAAATAGTTTCACATTGAAAAGAATTAATTAATTTGTTCGCTTTTAACGCAGTCGTTTTTTTTTATATTTTAAATATAACTTTTACTTGTTTTTCTATGTGGTTTCTGAATTTAATGTTTACCGTACTTCAGAGTCATATATCTTTCGGTTAATCTTTATATTTTTCTTACATTATGCATAAACGCAGAGCAATGTATTAAACTGGCTGAAAAAATTATGAAGGTTCAAGAGGACGACGATAGCAATCCGTATTTCAGGAAATTTCATATAAATGTTCGCTTTAGAGACGTACTGTCAACTGGTAAGCTTGGATCGAAAGGAAAGTAAAGGTAAGACTTTAAAACACAGTTGAATCATGTTTGAAAATTAACATAAAAAATAAAACTACAAAAAAAAAAAAAAAAAAAAACTACAAAAAAAAAAAAAAAAAAAAAAAAAAAAAACAATCGTTAAAATAAACCGGTCAAGTGCTAGTATTACTCGTGCACAGAGGGTTCTGTACAACAAAAATATGAATTAGTAACAGGGCATTGCAATACACAAATATATCATTAAAAGTTATTATTTAGACTTTAAAAGCCGATGGCACATAAAGTACTCCGCCCGTGTCTTTATGTATGTCCAAACTGTCCGTGTATTTAAGGGTTAATATCTCATCTAATTACCGACAATTTTTTTTTCTAAAATCATTTTCAACATTCCTTTAATGCTTTTGCGACGATAGGTACCTACAGCCAGCGCTTCTCAAATCGTCTGCTGAACGCCCGCAAATCGAAATTTGTGTGTAACGGAAAAATGCGATTTTCTGAAAAACAATGTGACCAAGGGTGATCGCTGTACTTTTCCTGCAATGTTTTAATTAACTTCTACTACCACTAATTTTTTTTTAAATTTTGCTTTCAGTAGATTTGGAAATAGAGGGGGGGGGGGATATTTTTGCATTACATTTTCGAAGATATATCTGAAAACATAATACTTAAAATTATAAAAAAATGTGTTTTTGAATTCGACGTTACGAAATCTTTCACACAATATAGAATTTTTTTTTTCAAGTAACTTAATCAACCCCTCTACATTTTCCCTAAATATATTTGGGAATGGTTAATAATCTAAAAATATCTGGGTTTAATAGCCTTTATTACTTCAGCCAGTTTGAACTTTCCCGTTCTATAGTTTACGAGTAAAATTGCTTTGACAGACGGACAGACAGACACAGGAGTGATTTTATAATCGTTCCGTTTTTATTCTTAATTGCGAAACCCTAAAAAAAAGAAAGAAAGAAAGAAAAATCGATGAATAAATAGTCAACTATCATCAGTGGCTATCATAGTTTGTCCCCCTGATTTTACATATATACTTATATTACAATATATTTTATCCGTTTTCGAAACCGCTACACATTAATTACTGTTGACTGTTCGTAACATTTGAAAAGATATTTAAAATAAATAACAATTTATTATTTCATCGTGTTGCAAACATGCGGTAGACATATACAATCCATTTTCTAATTTCTAATTGGTGTTCTAAAATTGATATGTTTCACTGTGTTATTTCCACAACGTGACAAATAATCAAATTAGTATAATTATCAAGAGATGTTTTGCCCATGTTGTAGTTTAAAAAAACAATTATATGTGTGTGATATCGTTAGCAGAAAATGCAAAATAATTTAAGAACGAAAGACTTTCTTATTATTATGAATGTGAACAATCGAACAATCGCGAAAATGTAGGGCGCGTTATATGATTACTTGTTTATATGCGATGATTTTTTTCCATTTTTCATATGCATTTGTAGTTTTCTGTTATACATTCTGATGACGACTCAGTAAAAGAGTTGAAACATGTAAATATAGATTTTTAATTTATTTTTAATGTGTTCTTATAACGTCTTTTAAGCAAATAAATATTTTTATATTGTGATATAGCTATCACCATTTGCAAGCTATTGAATTTTAAAATCGGTCAGTCCAGTCCTTTTTAGGACACCCAGAATATGTAAACCCTGGAGATACTTTTCTTGTCTTTCCAAGCCCTTTATAGAACATTGTATGCTTATAGAAGAAAGAACATTTATAAAAAAATATATAGAAGATGTATATAAATGATGCATATTAATCTCATTATGTTTTGAATATTGCAACATCAATAAAATGCATAACAAACGATTTTTCCCCTTAGAACATTATGTGACAGAATTAATTTAAGTGTCTTTGTAAACGAAACGTAAATCCTATACAGTTTCAATACTGATTATTCTATGGTAAACCTCAATAACATATAAAAATTGCACAGCAGTCCGTGCATATTTACAATAGTTAGATAACTACAGGCGGACAAAAATCCGGTCTGACGGCCAGACAAACTGAATTTATGAACACTTTTCAAATATGGTGGAAAATATTAAATATTAACCATGTTTTATTTGTCTGAAAATTCTTAAAATCATTTTATGAAGTAATATTATTTTATATTAGAGATAAAAATAAAATATTTTTCAATAAAATAAGTGTTCTATAGTATTATAAAAACAATTATTAATATTTACATTAGGAATAAATTCCTATGCAGAGATATTTCCATTTTGTTATCAAAGTCATATTACGTGGCCTTCATTCTGCATAGGAGCACTGCAGTAAAATTAACATATTCTGAATAAAAATTCTATTAAATTTATCGTGGTCGATATTCTATTTTGTAAGCTCCTCTGAATTTTGTGCAAACGTTGCACAAATTATGTTTGAAAAAGATAAGGATGGCAATGCATAAATCAAGTATGCTTATGTAATTTTCCGCTTAGGTTTTAGTTTTTTAATACAAATAAAAATATTGTATAAAGAGCGCAAAAATTGTTTGTGTTCCATATCAGGCTATAGACTTATTTTATTTCAAATGGACCGCCATTTTTAAACAATCAGGAAATTTCTAATGAGTTAATACATTTCATTTAGAGTTATCCATTGATTCGGGAAAATATTATTTATGTCTAAAAATTTCAGAAACAAATATATTTTTGAGATTATAAAAACAGTTATAAAAACAAGGTTTTTTTTTCCCCTCCGGGTGATCCTCAAACGTTTCTAAGTAATTTCTACAATGTATTGATCAGTTTTCCCTAACCAGAATATACGATTTCAGGAAGCTATCAATTCTCAATTAAATATTTTCAGTTGCGTAATTGACTTTATACAAGCAACAGTAACAAAATAACGTTGATTTTGTTATGTAAATATATAACAATATATATATATATAACAAATAAATATATAACATATTTTTCAAATCGTAAATAATTCTTTATTCAGCCTTAAAAAATGATTGTATTGTCTTCATTTTCATGCATTACTTCAAAAATATACTTTTTGTTTAAATTTCAAAAGACTTAATTTATCAAATTTTAAAGAATATAAAGCAAATTTAAAGGTATAATATATTTATACACATTATCATCCAAATAATTTCTCTTTAATTTGATCTTATGGGGATATTTGAATGTTATGACTTGATCGTTTTAGGGATTTTATAAGACATGGGCTACATTTGTAATGAAAAGATAAGAATAAAACTGCAATATATGTGGTTTCACAGGTTAGAAATTTAATAAGTAATTTCTTCAGAGTTAGTAATAATAAATATTATAATATTTACTATAGGGGAGGGTAGTACACAGTGAGACAAAAATTACTATTACTTAATGAATGAAAACGAATTTTATTCTTTTGAAAAAATTTTTGCTACATCTTTAAGCTACACACACAAATACGCTACACATTAATGTATAAATGGATTTAAAAAAGTTATTTATAAAAGCACAGAAGCAGAATAACGGAGTATCAAAAATTGTCTCACTGTGTACTTGTCTGACAAGTGGTACACAGTGAGACAATGTATATATTTTTATAAATCATACATTTTTACACTCTATCAATAATTTTCTGCAGTTTATGACTTCTAATTAATATTTCTAGATTTAAAAATTTTTAAAAATATGAGCCTCGGGTGAACAATGGCAGAGATTGGGCTACCTTCATGCAAATTTTTAGCCTCTTACGTTTAGTAGATTTCACTAGACATCGCACGCCCCCCCCCCCCCCCACACACACACACAGACAGAGAGAGAGAGAAAAGAAAACCTTTTTTATTAATAAATAACATTTTTTACATCAGAACAGCATAGTAGATACACAATGAGGCACGTCTCACTGTGTACCACAACTGTGTGTCTCACCTTGTACTTTCGTAATGTTGTGACAAAATGGATACCATATCTGTTTCATCATCAATTTCACAGCTGTGAATGCTTGTGTCGTTTTGTCGACATAGTCTATCATTAGATATAACTATGTTTGGTTAAGTAAATATATGCTATAATGAAAAAAATAAACTCTAAAATGGACGTTTATGTAACTTTAACCCCTGTACAATAAATAATTACTTCCTATTTTGTTGTACGAGTAACCGAAGTGTCGAAACTACATCCACGTGTTGCATAAGATGAGGTGATTCAGTGTGCGTTCCAGCTACGAGAAAAAGTTATAACTATATGTCAAAATGGCTGCTGTCTCACTGTGTATCATGTCGCACTGTGTACTCCCCTACCCTATACTTTCGTTACCATTTGAGCAAAATTAAAAAAAATCCAGAAGACCAGCGCTACTGAATGTATGTGGTGAAATTTGCCCATGAGCTTTTAAGTGTTAAGTCTAATACGTGGAAAAAATTATGTGGATTATATTGAAATACTTCGATTTTCGGTTGTGATATCTTTTATTACTCTAAATAAATACCAAAAGCTAAACACAAATCAGATAACGACACGCTAAATCCGTTTTTAAAAATCATTGCTGAATACAAGAGGTACGGGAGAATTAAAGCAACTACAGAAAGCAACAGTATATTATAACAATACATACAGTATTGTAACAGTATTGTAACATTACAGTTGCAGTATTATAAGAAACTAAAGAAATTTGCTTAATTAAAAAAAAATGAGATAAGCATTTTAAATAGAAAATTCAGAATGAAATATTGAAAAAGAATCACTTTTATTTGGGACTGTTCATATTAATATCATCGATGATTATGAATATATGTATTCAGAAATGGGTATAAAAAAATTATATTCGGAAAAAAAAAGTTTAATTAATATCAAAGATTGCTTTAAATATTCAGTTTTATTGTCTACATGATTCAGATATTTAAACAAGGAAATCTTTCTTTAAATCATATATATAAATGTATAACGAATAATACTAAATATATCACACATACAAAACTTTACTTTCTTTTTTAACTATTTATTTACCCTTTGAATTCCTGATCTGTCTTACATTGTGTTATACTTATGTAACGTCACGCAAGGTAACGTGCGTGAGAAGTATAGGACAGTCTTAATTTCATAGTTTTATTTTTTTTTTACATTTCTCTGCAATTTTGGAATATTATTCTGATGAAGCTATCGGTTTTACTCAAAATATATAAACTTATGTGTTCTCATGAGACAGATAAGCAACATATTTTTAGAGATTTGTCATTTTAAGTGAAATTAAAAGATGTCGTTGACAGGTCCCCTGTGCTTTGTCTTTATCTTAAGAAGGGGTGAAACCGGGCTTCCCGGGATACAGAATATAGGTAAAAACCACCTCAATTATACTATACTGGAAGGATCTGCCCCTTGCAAGCTACGCTGCATCCCCTGCAAGCCACCCCCCGTTCAGATACCACAGAATCTAAAAGCACGCTAATCTGATCGGTTTTAAAAAGATTAGAGAAGATTGAATTATAATGATGAAAACAGTAGCGATCTTCCTGTAAACGGGTTTCAATTCAATTACCTTTCATTGCGAAAATTTAAGGCCGAAACAGTTGCTGTTAAGACATCCAATAGTTGTTTCCGTGTTTGGTTAAAGAAGATCAGTTAAACATTTGAAAGAAGCTAAAATAAAATGAATTAAGTAAACAGAGTTTTTCCCTCCTGATATTTTTTAACAGCGTTATAAAACGATTGACATAATACAATTTACTACAATTACTACAATTTACCGCTTTAACCCCTTCAAGGGCGGTGGGTCATTTTTGGAGCACTTGATTTTATTTCTTAAATGCCACATTGGCACCAGAATATTGGAAGGAAATTTTTCCTTTTATTCTTTTTTGTAAAGAAAACTATAGAAAGCTCTGTGCTAACTATAACGTCCTTAATGAATTGTACTCGTTCATAAGATACAAGTTTTAAACCTAATATAGGGTGGTTCTTTGGTCCTGATGCATGGATCGTCATCAGTTACTGCTGACTTGTTTTTAATAATAGTCAGAATTCTTAAATATCCTATATTGTGTCTGTAGTATGCTACAACGATTGTTTAATTTATCAGAATATACTATCCTATACAATTGTCAGATAGTGATTAGTATGTGGATGATGGTCTTTGAGCTGGGACTTCCTGTCTTCTACGGAAGATTGGGATGCCATTCATTTGATGATCTGAACGTTGGTCATTTTGGAAGTGATATATGCTTTTAAAAAGGTGCGACATTGGTGCTGCAGTGTTCCAGACTTTTGGAGATGGTAGAGGGTCATTGAAGTGGACCTTTTACTGAGTTTCATTTTCGTGATGTTACATGACTATGGATATTGAAGTGTAATGACTGAACTTTGAGGATCGTCTTCTCTGACTCTGTCTGTGAATGTGGTGCGTTAAGTTTGGGACTTTGTATAGACATTATGCATGAACTATTTATCAGTATAGACTTTGATACGCCACTGGTTGCATGTTACCCATAAACATGCGAATTATGTTATCTTAGTTTAATTTTGTTTTTGCCAGAGTTGCATGTAACCTCTAAACATGCGATTTTTGTTCATTCAGGTTAGTTAATCTTAGTTTTTATTTTATTTTATATTTGCATGGAACCTATAAACATGCGTTTTTGTTAACTTTTGTTGGCATAGCAGGAATCTATGCTGCACAGGATTGTGCTTTTGTTTTTCTATTTTATTTGATTAAATAATTGCCGTTGGTAAGCCTGTTCCGGCGGATGAGGTGGAGCTGGATTGGTGAAGAGGGTTTTCCCGCCAGGACATGCGGTCCATTAGCTTAACTGTTGGCGTCCTGGCTGGGTGTCCAAGTAAGTGAACTAAAGCATTTTTGTATTTCGAAATTTGTTGGTAAATTCTGGTGCCATTCACTAATGTCAACATTTTACGAATAAAAGTACCTTGCCCCTGAAAAGGGATAAACGCATATTAATGCATTTATTATTTTAAAGTTTCCTTTCTCTTTTAATATTCACGTGTAAATACAATTTTCCAGACATAATTTTCAATATTTTACTGCTTTTAACACGTACTCATTTAATGGTAATTTGAAAGTTTTTTTTTCTGTTTTTAATAGTCACGTGTAAATAAATTTTTAATCATTAGGATATATTATTCTTTGCATTGTTTTTAGAATTGAAAACAGTCTCTATAATAATAGTCTAATTCTTGTGACTATCATCAACAGTTCCGGGCGGAACCCTTCGCTTTTTATATTCCATGAGACCATTTTGGTACTTTAATGTTAGCCAGCCACAGGTGATAAGTCGCCAAATATTATTCTATCGCCATCATTTCACCTATATTATAATAGTCTAAATCATGTAACGGCCATAAACAATTACAGGCTGATTCCTTCTTTTTTTATATTCTAGGCGGCCATTTCGGTACTTTAAAGTTAGCCAGCCACAGGTGATAAGTCGCCAAATATTATTCTATCGCCATCATTTCACTTATATTATAATAGTCCAAGTCATGTAACTGCAATAAACAATTACGGACTGATCCCTTCGCTTTTCATAAGAAATGTTTCCATTTTGAATAAAGAATCAAAATTATATTTTCGAATAAATCTACATAAAAGTTGCAATGATCGCAAATAATTCTTGGTACTTTTCTGTTAGCCGGGTGCAAATCTCGCCAATAGTTTTTTTTTTTTTTTTTTTTTTTTTTTTTTTTTTTTTTTAAATCGCCAGTTAGCATTTTTTTTATTTTTCAAGTGGTAAATTAAAACGGTACAACTTGGTTATCCCATCGACCAAAAATCTATCGCCAAACTATAAGATTAAATGCCAATAATGGTTGATCTATAAATGTCACATTCACTTGACTTTAAGGAAGTTACACATGTTTAGGCCATCAAGTGATTTTTATTTGTATTTTTATTCATGTTATACTAATTTATTTGTTCTTTCGTTATTTAAAATAAAAATTATGTCAATTTGTATAATTTGGCAAGTGGTTTGGAGATTTATATAATTTGCCGAAACTGGTCGACGGGATAACTAAGTAGTACCATTAAAATATTGCTTTGAAGTTGAAATAAGATATCATGATTTGTTGCATTATTTAATATTGGCTCAGATGTCGTATACTCACCGGGTTTGGCTGGATTTTTTTACGACAATTTGGCGAAAACCTTGTTTTCGAATACCATTTACGTATGCATTTTTAAATTATTTTCTATTATTTAAAAAATGAAATAACAATAAATAAAAAAAAAAGTTTAATTAATAACTATAGAACGAAACAATTTATAACAATTCTTTTAAATAAAAAGAAAATAGATATAAATAAACATTTATTAGTAAATAAGCAACAATAGCCGGGTTACCATGTCAGGCAAAATATCGCCATTTTGGCGCCAATTAGGTACCCCTGTGCGTATATGACATCTATGCCTAATATTCTTCTTTTCGATTCGTTTAGGAAAAAAGAAAGAAGTGAAAGCCATTAATTTAAAATTTTTCAGTTTTAAATGAAAGTTTTGTATTAAATAAAAAGATAATAAAATACGAAAAAAAAAAAAATACGACGTGAGAAATGTTTGGCGATTTATCACCTGCGTCGCGCTAACATAAAAATACCGAGTTCTTAATTTGTCTATCAGAATCTCCCGATTTGGCGAAAAATTGTTCAAGTAAATTGAATTATGAATAAAAATAACATAATACATTTCTTAGCCTACTTTTAAGGGAGGCAAAACTGGTCGCCAAATTAGTTTAAAATAATAACATTTTCTAAAATGTGAAAAAAATATGTTATGATTAAATTGTGAGTTGCCATCATTAGAGAAAAGTATTTAAAATTAGAAACAAATCTATAGTTCGGAAACTAATTTGAATTTAAAATTTCTAATACCAGTTTTGAGATCTGTGGATCAATACGGATTTTTGGTGTTAATTTCATCTCATAATATTCCCTTTTTTAGGAGAAATCGCCGTGAAACATCATGAGTTGTTTAATCAGTCGTTTCATAAAATCTTTTCATAAAGTCGTTTCATATAGTCGTTTTATAAAATAGTTTCATAAATTCGCTTCATTAGGATTATATATATATATAGGGTAGATATTAATAGTATATTAATATATACTATTTCTGATGTCAACATCCTTTTTTCTATGCACATACTAAACACACAACGAGGACTGGGGTATTTTGCGTAAGGTTCTGCAAGCATCTTTTGATGTAGTTTACTTACATATCGTTAAATGCGTGTCTTGATTAAAAAATATATCAATTAATGAAAAAACGTATCAATAAGTATTCTCAAAGCTTGCGGTGAAAGCCTCGCACGGATATACATTTTTTTTTTTTTTTTTTTTTTTGGATTACTCAAATAGATTTTTTTAATTTAATTTATTTTTTTAGAATGTCCATTAACAATACTAAAAATCATATTTATATGAAAAACAGCAATAATGCGTTTAAATAAAGTTTTGACGTGTATCAAAAGCGATACTTTGCTATTGGTCTCAGATCATTAGTTACAGCCAAATTAATCGACAAAGATCGCTTACAATTAGCCCTTTTGATTATGTTCCTTTCAGTGATTTAAGCGCGAAATTAGGTTACATGTCTTAAGTTTGTGTTTTATTTAAATTTCATTGGTTTACTTATTGGTTAATGGATGTTTTAATTTCGTTGTAGAAAACAAGCTGGAAGCAAATGATGACCTATTTATAGTAATTTATGCGCAAATGAATTAATTTTTCTCTATCATTTGCACAAGATAGAGATAGATTTGAAAAAAAATCATGCTTAAAAATTATTTTAAAAACAATAAAATTTGAGTAAATTGCTTTACGTTCAAACAAATTTCGATATAGTTTTCAAACAAATTGCATTTAAAAGCAAATTTTTATCTCTCTTCGACGGCGCAAACATTGAAAATGCGCGATCTTTAGATACTTAATTTTTTTTAAGGCAGTAAAAGCGAAGTTTGATGTTCTGCTGTTATCATTCACAAAATGACGTCAGCGTTACGCACAGATACGGTTGTCCTTTATAATACAGATATCCCGAAAAACCTTTCTTTGCCAAGTAATATTTTTAATTCTACATTTTTCAGATCATAATAATAATATTTTAAAAGATATTCATTTTTTTTTATTCATTTTTTGCTTTTCTATACAAATTTCGAATACATATCTATAAAGTTATCAGTTTTAACCAGATATACAAACTTAAATATTCTCATGAGACAGACAAGCAACATATTTATATAGCCTTGTCATTTTCAGCTACATTATAAGAAGTCGTTGTCAGGTACTCTGTGCTTTGTCTATCTTAATATCAGGAGAAACTTTTCTTTGCCGACTATTATTTTTAATTCTACATTTTTCAGAACATAAGAGCAATATTTTAAAAGGTATTGGTGATTTGTTTTTACTTCCTTGCTTTTCAATGCAAATTTGCATTACATTTAATATCAAGCTATGGGTGTTAAACTAGATATATAAACTTAAGTATTCTCATGAGGTAAGCAACATATTTTTAGAGCTTTATCACCTTCAGCTACATTATAAGAAGAAGTCGTAGTCAGGTCTCCTGTGCTTTGTTTTTATCTTAAGTAATCGAGAAACCTTTCTTTGCCAAATAATATTTTTAATTCTGGATGTTTCAGATGACAAGAACATTATTAAAAAAATATTTATGTTTTTTTAATTGTTTTTTTTTTTTTTTTTTTTTTTTTTTTTGCTTTTCTATATATATATTGAATAAATTGAATAAATATCTGATAAAGCTGTCAGTTTTACCCTAGATATACAAATTTAAATATTCTTATGAGGCAGATAAGCAACATCTTTATATAACTTTGTCATTTTCAGCTACATTATAAGAAGAAGTCATAGTCAGGTCTTCTGTGCTTTGTCTTTATCTTATTATTACGAGAAACCTTTCTTTGCCAAGTAGTATTTTTAATCCTACATTTTTCAGATCATAAGAAAAATATTTTAAAGCATATCCATGTTTTTTTTTTATTATTAATTTTTTGCTTTTCTGTACAAATTTCGAATACACGTCTGACTACATTATGAGAAGACGATGAAATCCTTTGTGCTTTGTTTTTATATTAATATCAGGAGAAACTTTTTTGCAGACTAATATTTTTAATTCTACATTTTTCAAAACATAAGAGAAGTATTTTAAAAGATAATCATGCTTTGTTTTGTTTTTGTGTTTTTTGCTTTTCTAAGCAATTTTACAATACATTCCTGGTCAAGCTATGTGTTTTACCCTAGATATATAAACGTAAGTATTGTTATGAGGTAAGCAACATATTTTTAGATCTTTACCCTCCTCAGCTACATTATAAGAAGAAGTCGTTGTCAGATCTTCTGTGCTTTGTCTTTATCTTAATATCAAGAGTAACTTTTTTTTGTCAAAATGTGTTTTTAATTCTACATGTTTCAGATCATAAGAACAATATTTAAAATGGTACTGATGATTTTTTTTTTTAATTCTTATATAGAATTTTAAAATGCGTTTCTGATAAAGCTATCAGTTTTAACCTAGATATACAAACCTGAGTATTCTCATGAGACAGATGAGCAACATATTTATATATCTTTGTCATTTTCAACTACATTATAAGAAGTCGTTTGCCAGGTCGTCTGTGCTTTGTCTTTATCTTAATATCAGGAGAAACTTTCTTTTTTTTTGCCAAGTAGTGTCTTTAATTCTATATTTTTCAGATCCTATGAAGAATATTTTAATATATATCCATGTTTTGTTTATACTTTTTTGCTTTTCTATACAATTTCGGAATACTTTTCTGATCACGTGGTTGGTTTTACCCTAGATATATAAAATTAAGTATTCCCATGACGTAAGCTACATGTTTGTAGAGCTTTATCAACTTAAGCTACATTAAAAGGTGAAGTCGTAGTCATGTCTCCTGTGCTTTGCCTTTATCTTAAGATAACGAGAAATTTCCTTTGCCGAGAAGTATTTTTAATTTTACATTTCTTCGATCATAAGAGCAATATTTTAAAATGTAATGATAGTTATTTTCTTATTTCTAAACGGCGAAATTAACTTTCTTGAAATAAAATTATAGTTTTCAGATAAGAAAATTCGTTATTGATTCCCAAGCGCATTGTTTTAATTCTAACGGTTGTTTAAGGTTATAATATTTAAATTGGATTTAATGAAACATTATTATTTTTATATGTAATATATTTTCGAAACTTTGTTTTTACTGGCTTATAGCTTACAGGCATAATGAAAATACAACAATGAAAATGTAAATATAATGGAATTATACCTTAAGCGGGTCTCAGGACTCTTAAAATTGGAAAAAATGAAAAAAAAAAAAACAATTTTCAACATAAAAATGTATTTGATTTTAAGACACAATTTTAATTGGAATAAAATATATAGGTATGTTCTTTCATTTCATGTATTTAAAAAATTATAAGATGCAGAATTAGCATTTACAGGGGGCTCCAAACTGTTAGACATTTGACGAGCAAAAAATCGGCATAACAGATTACGCGCACGATTACAAAATAAGTATTGCAACTAGAATAAAAATTTTGGTGCCTACTTATACTTGAGATTGTCATAATTACCCTGAACCTAAATTAATTTGTATTTAAAGCTTTTTTATATTTTTAATACAATGTTGTATTTAGGTCATGCAAAATTAAGAAAATTTCAACAGCATAATCACCTAAACAAATATTGTTTTGAACAATAAAAAGGAAATTTTAGGTTCAGTTTGCCCAAAAACGTCATTTGGAGAAAAATGGTTTCAAAGTTTCCGAAACGACGCTTCATCTATTGAACGTGTATAAAAGTAAAAGCCATAACTTCAGTTCTAATAGGAATTTCAAGGAAACATATCAAAATGTTTTGAAAAGATAGGAGATTAACATCTAAAAAAATTAAAATTTCGAAAATTTTAAAGCTTTAAGAGTCCTGAGACCCCTTAAGCATATGGGATAACTAAAATGTTAATATTAGATATATTTAATTTTGTTTATTACATTAGACACTCACATATAAGAAATGCAATATAAACAATCAATGAAGATATAGCCACGTTGGTTAGTTGGTTTTCATAGCGCATTGTCTTAATTATAAGGGTTGATTGAGGTTATAATATTTGAATTGGATTTAATGAACATTATTATTTTTATATCTAATATATTTTCTAATCTTTTATCAGGGGATTACTGTCATAATGAAAATACAACAATGAAAATATAAATATAATGGAATCATACCTTAAACGTAACATATGGGATAACAAAAGTACTAATATTAGAAACATTTGATTTTTTTTTACTGTATTAGATAGACACTCACTTAGGGCGGGTCGAAAAAAAATTTTTTTTTTTTAATTTTCAAACGCCTGTGGTAGGAAATGTTGTGTATGGTGACAATAAACTCACACACCAATTTTTATCAAAATCTGAATATGGTAAGGCCTGCCTCCAGGTCATTGAAAATTTCGTTATTCCTATGGCGGGAAATATACGATTTTTAGTACTTTTTGCCTACTTTTCTCGATTTCTGCACGGTATTTTAAAGTGTTTGTACTTTTGGAGTTTTTTTAATGATATTGTTTACAAGTGGGCAGTATTTTCTCTTATTTCAAAATTTCTTAGTCTTCATAATGAGTCTTTGAAATTTAAATTTGACCATTTTTGTGAGTATTTTCTGATTTTTTTTTTTTTTTTTGAGTTTTTAACTGTTTCCTGAAAGAAGCTGATATTCAATATCATTTTTTAAACCTTTTTTTATATATAATTATGTAATTCAATATCTTTCAACTTCTGTAGCGAATTTTTAATACTCCCATCATTAAAAAAAATAAATCCTGTTAACGCTTGTCTAATCGATGATTCCATTGTTAGAGAAACATCGTTTAAATTTGTCTGTCTGCAAGATCCTGAAATTTTTTTTCACCTCATCCACTTCGTTAAACGATGTCCTTAAATGCCCTCTATATTTGTGGAAACAAATATACTCCCACGGAGAAACGCCAGGTGAGTAGGGACTTAGGGCAAAGTAGTCATGCTGTTTTTAGCCCGAAAAATGGCGAACTGTCAGGCTGCGTGATCAAGTGGATTGTCATAGCGGAAAAACACTCCCCGTCTGCCATAAATCGGGCAAGATAATTCAGCAATTACTTCAGTGATCGGTCATCGGTCTTCAACAAGAACTGTGATAACCTTATCGATATTTTCGTCTGTTCTGGAAGTTGAACGACGTCGAGAACGAGGTTTGCAATCAATCGAAATTTCACCTATTTTGAAACCAGAAAACCACCCGTAAACTTCAGTTTTTCCTTGCGTCAACTTTGTAAATAGTTTGCAACATTAAACCTGTTTCTGCAACATTTTTCCTGAGATGGAAGCAAAATTACACAGTCGCAATCTTTTCACTTAATCCCACATTACAAAAAACGAGGCGAAAGCGAAAATGCTTTTACAGAATTATGCACTGATACCAGATACAGCTTTCCACGGCGACACCACTGAGTGCACTGAACTCAGAACAAGTAGCGTGACGCACATCTAGCAGGGGGAACATTCTACACAAATCCTACTGTTAGCACTGCCATTCCGGTTATTTTTGGGTGCCTCATCGTAAGCATGCAATAACGAGGTATATTACTATAAACATTGAAACCAAAGAAAATACATCTTAGGATGTACATTTCGTGAGTTTTTTCGTATGATACTTTACTCTTAAGCCTGAATCGATTTAAAGGTTTGCAAGAGGTCATACTTATGAAGAAACAAAAAAGATTTCCATAATCAAGTATTCATATTTTGCTATAGTACAGCATAAAACTACGTAAAAATTTGAAACACTACGGATTTTTTTTAGTTATATGTTTGGGTTCGATAAGTGTGCTGGACTCAGTGTGCTCATACATTAATTTGTTCCTATCTAAATAGTAAAATATCCAACCATGGAATATTAAAAATAAAATTTTAAAACATTTTGGATTCAAAGCGCCATAGATAAAAGTTTTCAGAGTTGTGCCGTGTCCTAAGAAGGCGGTAGCGATAGTCGAGGGTTTCTACTTCGAAGGCATAACGACTACTAATATTATCTTAGAATATGACAACATGATTTTTATTTTTATAACAAAATAAAAGATATTCTTGAGTAAATATAAGTAGATATGTACACAACAATGTAATTTTGTTGAACGAAAAGTTTATGCGTTAATCGAAATAGTGTTCATGAGAAGGTGGCAGCTCGTCGATTAAGTCCACAAGGCAATGCACTATTCTATCGGCAGACCCTTGTCTTATTTTAGAGATTAAGATCTCTACACCGCGACGGCTCCCGGTGCCCTGTCGCCGCTAATCCCAGGCATAAGTCCCGGTCCTAGGAATTGTAAACCTCGGCCCTTTTCGACCTTCAACTTTTCTCCGGAGAGAACTTTCTACTCTCAAAAGTCGCTCTTCCAACTCTAGCCAAATCTAATCTCCTCTCCATCCTCCTCTCGTATATATATCTCAATTATCTCCCTCTAAAAACAATAGTGAGTTTCTGAGCCACTAACTGTCAGTTCTTTTCAAGAACCTTCCAGGGACCTTTTCCGCTATCCCCTGAATGGACACCTTAAGAACCTCCTCTTTTTTGCACACGGACTCTGTAATCATCTGTTCATGTGAGAAGGTCTGTGAGTTATTTTCCCACGCTAAAGATCACAAGAGTTCCGACTGTTCCTTTGCATTAGCAAACTGTCACCGATTGTCAAATGTCCAAGATCGATGGTGACTGAGTAATTTACTTCATCTTACCGTTCGGCTCAGCGGACTTTACCATATTTTTACTCTGTTTTTGGAAATGCATTAGTTCTTTCTACATGGCGAATCTGATATAGTTCAGATCTCTACAGAGTAAAGACTTAAAAAAACTTAGAAGTTCTTTCTTGAATTGATTATTTCAAATGTTTTCTATTCTTTTTTTAAAACTTCAATGAAAAGTAAATACAAACAAAATGCAAATAGTAAAATATCCACACAAGTTATTAAAAATAAAATATAAAACACTATTTTAATTAAAGTTGATTCATTAATGGAAGACAGCCTCACCTAAATAATAAAAACTTACATTATGTTGCAAAACTGAGACATACAGTCTTAATGAAAAAGAAAATTATCTTGGCGATAACAAATACTAAATATTTTTAAATTTAATATTTAAAAGAAATTAAAATTTTTGCCTATGCATTATGTAGCAGAGATCGATTTCCAAAAGCTTTAAATATGAAAATTGAAATTAATATCTCATTCCTCCATGCAGTTTTTTTTTTTTAAGAACGACTCGCATTGCAATTTGTTTTGCAACTATTAAAAAAGAGCTTTTCGTTACGAGTTACAAACTTTGCATCTGCATAATTCCTAAATTATTTCACTTAATTACTTTCGGTTTGGTATCGGAAAGTACAATTTACCGAGGAATTCAAATATACTGTAAAAATTTAAAATTCCTGCTGAAAATTTTCAAGCTCGCTAAAATTTCAATATAGAGACACCTTAAGCAAATTTTTCTTTCCATAAATTGAAAAGCGTAGACCGTATTTTATCTAAAGACAAAAGTTACTTGAGATCAGGTTTTGACTTTTCCTATTTCAATTTTAAGAGATACTGTTGGGCCATTTAGTCTATATGTATTTTTCTAATGTAAATTTTCATCAATCAGTAAGGTTTAGATAAAAATAATAAAGTATATATGCACGTGAGTTTCAAAAGGCGCTTTATCCAGAAAATCAAATTTGGGAAAATTGCGGAAAACATCTGCTTGCGTCCATTGATTTTCATTGTAAACCAAGATTTTACAATGATACACGATTAAACTAGATTTTCTTTTGCAGATTGTAGTGTTTTTTCGACGCATGTTCACCAATAGAATAGATTGATCGAGAAAACTCGATTTTTAAATTTTGGATAAGGCGAGTTTTGAAATTCACGTCATCGTATCAGTGATTTACTTACTGATTTATTCAATCGACAAATACAGTAATATAAAACGATCATTATTTTTTTTATATCAGTTATAATATGGACGAAATGCTACAATGAAGTCAGATGCGCACAAAAATTTCACGACGCAAAATAAGTGTTAAAACCATATCATTTCAACAAAATGCACATTTAAGCCTTGAGAATAAGGAATATGCATCATCATACATTCACATATCGCTTATACGGCCAAAAAAAAAAATTAGAATTAAAATTGCTATACTCTGTTTGTCCAGTTTAAATATCACTTCTAGAATGTTTAAGTTAAAGATAAAGCACAGGGGACCTGACAACGACCTCTTTTTAAAGAATGAAAACTATAAAAACTATAAAACCCTAAAAATAAATCTTTATCTGTCACTTGAGAATTACTTAAGATAGTTATATAGCTTTAGAAAAATTGGAGTCATAGACATTAATGCGTTCCAAAAATCTATAAAAAGAGAAAAATGTACATAAAAGCAATAACTGCGAAATTAACACTGCCCTATATTTTTCATGCACGGCACATCGCGTGACATTACGTGGGTGCCATATTATATAAGTCGGTTGAGGAATTCAAAGGATAAATATATGTTAACACAGTAATTAGAATTTTCCACGTTAGACACATTTACTCTCATTCATCGTAAAATTGTAAATCAGAATAAAAATTATTTTCTTCTTTAAGTTTTCAAGTGGTACAGAAAATAATAAAGAATATGTAATACAATAGTTGATATAACTAAATTGAAATATGGAATAACGTTGTGTATTGCTAAGTTATTCACATTTATGCAGATCTATCTCTGATCTATCCTTCTGGATGACTTCTTTAACCAAATAAAATAGCTACTGAGGCGAAAAAGTCTCTTGCTTGAATTTTTCTTTTAAGTTTAAATATTTAAGTTAAATTTCCGATAAAAGGTTGATTTTTGCATTTTTCTAGAAGAAAATTCCCCTTATGCTTTACAAATTATATTTTATTAATATTCTCCGAATATATATATATATATATATATATATATATATTATAAAAGTGGGATAACTTAAAAGCAAATTTTCAAGATTTGGTGAAATCAGGTAAATTAATATCCAATAAATGCTCATATGACTTTTTTTAATATTTGCAAAAATAATGTTGCAAATTATTGTTAACAAGATTGGGCATTAATAAAATAAAAGGGGTTTATTTTATTTATTTTTTATTTTCTCAAAAATCATGCAAATGTTCAGTGCAACGTTACTGTTTTCCAACGGTGTTCACAAGCCTGTGAAACTGTGTAACAATAAAAATAATATAGGGAGATAGAACAAATTCTATGAAAGCAATATTAGGAAATTGCCAAATGCATCGCGTTACGTTACGTGAGTAACATATTTTGTTAGTCGATTAGGAAATTGGATAGAAAAATTTATGTGAACGCAGTAATTAACGCTTCGTATATAGGACATTTTACTGCCATTCATCCCAAAGTTATAAAATTAGAACTTAAAAAATATTTTCTTGTTTTAATTTTAATGTATTATTGAAAATACGTAATAAAGAGTACGTACTACAGCGTTTCATGTAAATAAAAACTGAGGACAGGATTATGAATATAAATTATTTGATTCTTCACATAATTACATTTACAGTTGAAGTCATTATTTTTTTATTATAATTCCTTTTAGTACGGAAATAAAATAAATTATACTGTGTATAATAGTATGTTTCACGTAAATTTTCTTTCAATTGCAGGATTTCAACCTGAGTTTTGAAAGTTGAATGTTTATTTAATCATTCACTTGGAGAAATTTTCCTTAGTACATTATAGGTATTTTATAGGTTTAGTTACATTGATTTTTTTTTTCTTTTTATAGGTTGTTTATAGGCTTAATTGTAGAGATTTCCCTTTGTACTTTATAATATATTTAAATTATATTTTTTCAATATCATTTTTAGAATAAGTGAAATAAGCTAAACTTAAATGAGAAAAAATCGATTAACTAATGTAGCTCTATATCTTCAACGATTGTTTATATTACATTTCTCATATGTAAGTTAGGGCAAGTCGAATTTTTTTTTTTTTTTTTTTTTTTTTTTTTTTTTTTTTTTTTTTGTTTAAATGCCTGTGGTGGGAAAAGTTGTGTATGGTGACAATAAACTCACACACAATTTTTTATCAAAATCTCAATATGGTAAGGCCTGCCTCCAGGTCATTGAAAATTTCGTTATTCCTATGACGGGTAATGTACGATTTTCAGTACTTTTTGCAAACTTTTCTCGATTTCTGCACGGGATTTTAAAGTGTTTGTACTTTTGGAGTTTTTAATGATATTGTTTATAAATAATTTTTAAATATACGATTTTCAAAATTAAATAGAGAGTATTATATTGAAGGTGTTAAGAGAAGTTTTGTAAAAAAAAAAAAAAAAAAAAAAAAAAAGGCAGGTTTTTATAAATGTGTTTATTTTTTAACGCAACCCCTTCCGTCTTATACATTTATACTACATCTTATATTCCTTTTTTTAAAGAAAAATTATGGTGTTACAAATATCTAAGTATGGTTATAGTATAAGGTTTATATGCATTAAAATCAGGGTTGCAAAAAAGCCGGCTAAAATTAATAAAAGCCACGCCAGTGGCTTTTATTGGTTTTAACCGGCTTTTTTGGCCAAAATTGGCTTTTTTTGGCTAAAATTGGCTTTTACACAGTGAAGCATTTTAATTGTCTGAGCGAAGCGAAGGCTAATACACAACGCAGTACTACTTTCCGGTCAAAAACAGCTACGATGTATATTAAAACCTTTCGTAAAACCTTTCGTCAAGCATAACTCAACAAATAGTTGTCGGATTTCGGTTCTGGTTTTACCAGAAGGTACCTATGAGGGTAACCTACTGAATGCAACTACTATGAAAAATAAGTTCTAATTCGTTTAAAAATTATATTAAAAAAACTGAAAAAAGCACAATTTATCTACATACGTCACGGAAATTTAGTGTATGTCATTTTCACCGGCTGGATGTTTTCGTAGAAAACCGAATTATAACTCATGGGGCAAAGAAAATATGCCCGCACTAATATTAACGTACAAAAAGACATATTTAAATTTAATCAAACAGGAAAATAAATCTGGATTTGTTTTCTATTTCAAAGAAAAAAGCCGTAATAACGTAGGATTTCAGATTTTACGATAATCTACCCAATAGCATTTTTTAATCGCCAAAAGCAACCAACATTTATATTTTGCATGTGAAAATAAATTTGAAACAGTTATTTTATAATAAGTACAGAACTTGTGTGAAAATATAAATTATTTGAAAACAACGTTTAAACACACAATAAAAACAAGCAGATTTGACCATACGTATACGTTTCGTGAGTACTAGGACTCACATCCTCAGTGTAAAAACTATAAAAACTTTAAAAACAATATCCCCCCAACTACATGTACGGTGAAAAAAACACAAATGTCAAAATATGATACCAAAAGACCATCAAGTTCTAACAGCCAATGAAATTAATGCGGAAGTGAAGTGTCGTGACACAACAAATCCATCCAGAAAGTTGAGATGTATGGTGTACTAGATAAATCATTAACCAAGGAGTCTTTAAATTTATGGATATGAATAGCCTCAAAAAAGTCTAAATCCAGAGGAGTAATGCATTTCTTGATAATGGTAGCTGAGTCAAAATTAAAATTATGTCCCTCCCCCCAGCAATGAGAGGCGATAGAGGATTTCTGTAATTCTTTTTTCTTTACATAGTTTCTGTGTTCATTGATTCTGTAACGGAGTTTACGTTTAGTTTGTCCAATGTAGGACAAACCACATTGGCATTGAATGTTGTAAATGCCCCAATAATTATGTGGGGGAATTTGGTCCTTAAGTTGCGAAAAAGATAATTTGTTAACCGGCTTAAAAACCACATTAAAATCATAATGTCTTAAGATATTAGCCATCTTAAAGCTAATACTATTATAAAATGGTAAAATGATAAGGTTGGAAATGGAAACCGCAGTAACCGGAGAATCAAGATTATTAACATGTTTATTAAGACTATGAGAAATTAAATTATTGATATAAGATAAACTAAAACCTCGATCAATAGCCACAGATCTAATGTAATTTAATTCTGTAATAAGTGAATTATTATCAGAACAAATTAAGCGAGCTCTATTAATCAAATAATGAAAAGCCGAAGCTTTTTGGGAAGGAGGGTGACATGAATTGAAATGGGGGGGGGGGGAGTGCAACAGCAAAAGGTTTACGGTAAACGCAAGTGTCAAAGGTGTTAGGTTGACGTGTAACCAGCCATTTCTGGATGTGTTGGTTACACGTCAACCTAACACCTTTGACACTTGCGTTTACCGTAAACCTTTTGCTGTCATTACCCCCCCCCCCCCCATTTCAATTCATGTCACCCTCCTTCCCAAAAAGCTTCGGCTTTTCATTATTTGATTAATAGAGCTCGCTTAATTTGTTCAGATAATAATTCACTTATTACAGAATTAAATTACATTAGATCTGTGGCTATTGATCGAAGTTTTAGTTTATCTTATATCAATAATTTAATTTCTCATAGTCTTAATAAACATGTTAATAATCTTGATTCTCCTGTTACTGCGGTTTCCATTTCCAACCTTATCATTGTACCATTTTATAATAGTATTAGCTTTAAGATGGCTAATATCTTAAGACATTATGATTTTAATGTGGTTTTTAAGCCGGTTAATAAATTATCTTTTTCGCAACTTAAGGACCAAATTCCCCCACATAATTATTGGGGCATTTACAACATTCAATGCCAATGTGGTTTGTCCTACATTGGACAAACTAAACGTAAACTCCGTTACAGAATCAATGAACACAGAAACTATGTAAAGAAAAAAGAATTACAGAAATCCTCTATCGCCTCTCATTGCTGGGGGGAGGGACATAATTTTAATTTTGACTCAGCTACCATTATCAAGAAATGCATTACTCCTCTGGATTTAGACTTTTTTGAGGCTATTCATATCCATAAATTTAAAGACTCCTTGGTTAATGATTTATCTAGTACACCATACATCTCAACTTTCTGGATGGATTTGTTGTGTCACGACACTTCACTTCCGCATTAATTTCATTGGCTGTTAGAACTTGATGGTCTTTTGGTATCATATTTTGACATTTGGGTTTTTTTCACCGTACATGTAGTTGGGGGGATATTGTTTTTAAAGTTTTTATAGTTTTTACACTGAGGATGTGAGTCCTAGTACTAACGAAACGTATACGTATGGTCATATACGTATACGTCTGCTTTTTTTTATTGTGTGTTTAAACGTTGTTTTCAAATAAGTTATTTTATGTTTAAATAAACAATTTTTATTTGTGGAATCAATTATTCTTAATTTATTTATTTTTGTCTTTTTAGTATTTCAAATGAAATATGGGTGCTTGTTAGTTATCACGTCGACCAATTTCGCCAAATTATATAAATCACCAAACCACCCGCCAAATTATACAAATTGACATAATTTTTATTTTAGATAACTTTTTTTAAAAATAACTTAATATTAATACTAAATAACTTAAATATTTTAAGGTATCCGAACACCTTTGAAACGTAATTTTCGATCAAAATATCGATTTTTCATTTTTGCAATAATATTAAAATTAAATCTTTTATGTATGGAAATCTACTTAAATTTTGTATGTATCTAAAATAGAATCCGAGATACAGCCGTTTAAATTTACATCTATTACGTTATTTACATTACGTTACATCTATCCTAAAAGTTAATTTTAGCTTTTTCTCAAAATGAAGTTTTTCAGATTTTTACTATACACAAAACTTCTTAAAACAAAAAATTACGCATGAAAGGCCACGAAATTTTCTGTACTTCTTTTACGAATATCTTTTGAGAGAATAGACTACACTCATGATAACATATTAAATAGTTTTATATTTACACAGGTATAAATGAAAAACTTGAGACAAATTTTGCGAATTTTTCATTACATTAGTTCTTTAGCTGCCATATCATCTGAGATAGAGATGCAATTATAATGCGTGTAGTCTAAGTCCTAGAGAAAGTTATTCTGTTTATTATGCAATTTACAAAATATCAGTACATTGTTTCCTTTTTGAGTTATCACGTTTTGCGGAAATGTCAAATTTTGACATAATTTAGACTATTTTTCCCTTTAAAAAATTAATTCTGGGTAATTGCTAAAATTTTTATATATTTTTTTTTGAAGTTTTAAAGTAAATATCATTATAAAAATGGGATAACAAGAGAAAAATTCAAAGATTTCAAAAAATCACCTCCGAAGGTGTGCGGATACATTAAAGAACAAATAAATCAGTATAACATTAATAAAAATACAAATAAAACGTCGAAATTAAAATCACTTGATGACGTAAACACGTGTTGTCAAGTGAATGTGACATTTGCGATCAACCATTATTGGCATTTAATCTTACAATTTGGCGACAGTAATTTGGTCGACGGGATAACTAACAAGTACCGAAATTTGTACTTTTTCAGAATAGTGTCTTATAGGTAATGAAAATGGGTTTGGCGATAGAAGTAAACTTTTCTTGCATATTTTCTGCTAACCTACTCATTCTTTCATGTACCCAAGCAATTTTGTAAAGACTTAAACAATTAATTTAGTGTAAACAAGGCATTTACGCACAGATGTCACATGCGCACCATCTTGGCGCGATTTTTTCTGACGCCAATGTCATATATACACCGGGGTACTTAACTGGCGCCAAAGTGTCGTTATTTTACTCATGGTAACCTAGATGCTGTTGTTTATTTATTAATAAATTGTTTATTTACTTTTATTTTCTTTTTTTTAATTATATAAATTGTTTTGTTCTATAGTTACTAATTAAACTTTTTTTATTTAATGTTATTCCCTTTTAAAAAATATATATGAAACTGGTATTCGAAAACGAGGTTTTCGCCAAATTGGCGTCAGAAAAAAATCGCGCCAACGTGGTGCGTATGTAACATCTGTGCCAAAAAGGTTTATATTTATTTGTAAAATATAAACATAAGCGTTCATCGGGTTTGTAATAAATTGTCAGGTTTGTATCTTTTTGTAACAAATCTCACTTTCTGAAGCCAAAACTGCATAAAGGTTTAAAAAAAAAAACGCCAGGGCAAAGTAATGTTGTTAAAGTACAGTGAAATTAGTTAAAAACGTGTATTTTAAATGAAGTGAATGAAAGCTTTATATTTTAAATGAAATGAATGCAAGATGAATATAGTATGGAAAAAATATTGTCAATTTATCACCTGCGCTTTACTAACTTAAAAGTATCAATATTGCAATTGGTACATGCTATGCAAAATGAAACAATTATGTTATAACCACTCTTCGTGCAAGAAAAATGGCCAATAATTCTTATTCAGATACACAGGCAAGGTTGACGTCAAAGAAGAGTAATACTAACAACAACATTGTTACAATGGACGGGAGTTATAATAGCTAAGTAATAATGGCTTTAAGCACACATACCACACAAGCAGTTTTTTACATATGTTTCGAGTGCAGCTCGATCATCAAGGTGCTAATTATTCATACAAGCAACCGTTACATAAACGAAAGTTTAAAATTTAAATGTAAATGTAAAATATGCAATCTCGAATTCTCTCCCCCCCCCCCCCCCCAAAAAAAAAAAAAAAAATTGTTACAGCAATGGAATTTAATTGGAGTTAAGCGAAGCTTTTTAAAATACGATATTGGTTGAAAACCAGATTACGGAATATTCCTATAATATTTGAATTAATCACGGTATATATTTTTTAGTCCGGTTCAGATTTTGCCAAGAGTATTTTTTTTTTTTTTTTTTTGTCAAAAGTCGCCTTTTTTCCCCCGCAAGTGTAACTTGTGTTGATGTTGAAATAACTGTTTTGACTTATTTATCTCTTTCTTATTTATCTCTTACTATTATCTCTTCTTATTATTTTTATTTATTTACTTATTATTATTTTTAATTAAATGAGTCAAATCGTATTTATAAATTTATTTAATGTGTGTATTTTAAATTAAAAGAATGCATTACGAAAGATGGCGATAAGAACAATATTTGACGATTTATCAATTGCGCTCACCTAAATGCTTTATTACCATGTGTTCAATTTCCTTCATGGAATTTCATTGTTATATGGACTTTGCTTTTTTAAAAAAGCTTGACGCAATTCGAGTTTAAGAAAGTGAGATTTTTTGTCAAATGATATAAACGACTATGAAAATAAAACTGATAAAGTATTATACTGGTTTATGTATGTATTTTAAAAAATGCAAAAATGTCGGTATGAAACAGCGAATACGTTGTTTGAAAGTACTTGTAAATGTATTCCTTTTCTATGTTATTCTATCTCTTGTCAGGGCCCTTAACAGAGGGAAGAGCTGTTTGAAATTGATAAGGATTTTTTTTTCAGGTTCACTAATCTAGATATTTGATCATTTGAATTAGTAACCAGTATATGGCCACTTAAAGATAGTACCTCATTTTCTTTACTTGCAACAAGTTACTAGGACTTCCCTCAGAGGGATTAGTCTGAGCGGTATTGCTGAGAACATAGATTTAATAATAACATGTGGAAGCAAAGAAAGCGAGGTGTTATCTTTAATTGTCCATATACTCCGATAAATTGAAATGATGAAAATAAACGAATCGTAGAATTACAAAATCTTATATATAAATTCGTATACACTGTTTAAAAAAATGGGAAATCAAACCATACAAGACAGCTATGCATGGATATAAAAGTGAAAGTACGCAATATATTAAAAGTAAAATAGAAAATGAAACACTAAATTATCTTATATCGGAATTTTAACTGTATAAAATGATGTCAAGAGCATAATCAGACGCCCCGCACCAATTTGAGTAACTTTAAATGACAAATATATGATGTTTAAAAAGAATGGACTATACTTTATATGGTGTGTGCTCCCCCGGAATAGTTAATATTGTACAATATCTGTTTTCCACGGATGCAATGAGGTTGTCGATAACAGTTAAGGATTTCTCTCTTCAAAATCTGATATAGTATATCAAAGTACCGAATACATCAAAAGTGGCATGCAATGCTTCGTTAGAGTTTGTTTTAGATATGCTCGATCGGATTTAAATGATGAGTGTATGCTGGCCACTACATACGCTGTATTGTTTTGTTTTCAAACATATTCTGCACAAGTTGAGCTGTATTTAGCATGTATTAAATAAAAGAAATCGGCAATGATTACAACATAAAGTATGACACAAGATCTGAATATATCTTCTGCATAACTTTTGAGCTGTCAAAGTGTCATTTGAAGTAATTTACAAATCCATACATATTTATTCAGCAAATCATGCAAGCTAACATACGCCAATATGAACCCGATTATGAAATTTCACCAGAATAAGTTAATATCTAAAACATCTAATATGATAATTGAGAATATGACCTTATGATAAAATGTCTAGAAAAATGAATCAGATAAAAAATTCATATCACATTTAAAACGGCACTTCCCCCTGTTATTGGCCTTGACGAGAGAGAAAAGCCTAGAGAAGGAACACTTTAACAAGTACTTTCGGGCAACCTACTCACTGTTTCATACAGGTCTTTATTCAATATTTACACAATTTATTTAATGCTAGGTAGGTATCTATCCGTTTTGTTGCATTTAAATTGCATGTTTTGTGTAGGAAATGCAGCATTATGAAATATTTAAAGTTGCTATACCTAATAATTCCAAATTAATGGTAATTGAGATCGCCTTCCGTTATTTTCATCTTTTTAAATTTTTAATTTTTTAGAAACCATTCATAGAGACAAATGTATATTTTAAAACTAACCGGAAGCAAAATTTCAAGATTTTGGGCTCAGCAGTAACACAGAAATAGAAAATTTTCGAAAGTTTTTTGTTTCTGCACTTTTTTATATAGCGACATTTTTAGAAATTGTTCTATTGCGAGAATTTACATCATGATAAATACAGCCATGTCAATTTTCATGTTTATATTCCTAACAATTCCATGTACTTCGTTACTTAAATCATCTTTAGATCTTTTTCCGCTTTGTTTAGTCTTTCTATTTTTTAGAATTCGTTCTACAACGAGCATTTACATCTTATTATTTACTACCATGCCAAAGTTCTAGTTTCTAACCCCAACAATATCCAGAAAATTTCAGTATCCCAAATAAATCATAGTTTAGAACCTTTCTAGAAATTTTTACGTTTATCCGTCAAATTGAACCTTTTAGAGAGCGTTCATTACGAGTATTTACATCTTAAAAGTAACAACCGCACCAAATTTAAAGTTTCTAACCCAATCAATATCGCAGAAATCGCAATTTTAGAGCTTTTTTGCTTCTGCAGCGATGTAGATTCTTGCACTGACATAAAATACAGTCTTTTTTTAGGAGCAGAGGTGGCCACCAATATTTTTTTAAGTTGGCTATGTAGTTTCAGCGATAGCACCTCACAAACGTACAAGCATTAATAATATTATACACTTTATAATATTCTAACGCTTTATAATATTATAACGCTTTATAATATTACCATTAGATGTCGAGATACAAAAGCCATTTATCTGTTACAAACTAAAGTGCCCGGTGTTGCCCAGAATTTGAAGGATGTTTGTTCTGAAAAATCAATTTCAAAATTTAACATACAACACAAAACAAACATTAAAAAAAGCAGTCGAAATGTTGTATGAATGTATCATATGAAAACGCTGTATAAAATTGTATAAATGTATATAACATACGCAAAAGAATACAGCTATAAATGAACTTATTTCAATTTATAATTGGAGCAATAATGTTAAAATACGCCAATATTTCTTTAATCGGGTTTTTATCATACTTCAATACATTTTTCACACTCATATGGCGTTATACTATATCCACCACGTCCTTTATATTTCCAATATGACGTAATATTTTCCCCTTTCACGTGGAAACCTTGAAATAGAAAAGTTATGAAGTTATATTCACTTTCATTTAAATTCGTCAAACCATTTATTTCATTTTCATATTTCACGTGAATATCTTGCAATAGAAAAGTTATGACGTAATATTCACCCTTTTTTTAAATTCGGCAAACTATTTATTTCATTTTCATTTTTCACGTGGAAATCTTGCAGTAGAAAATTAATTGTTGTAGTAATAATTTTATTGTGTTTTTTAATTGTTGGCAACTGCTATAACGAAAAATGTTTAAATTTGATAAGAAATTGCTGTTAAATTGGTGGTTTCTTATTAACCCGAGAGTAGTCGCGACATTTTTTAGAACGTTAGTAGTCGCGTTCGGTCCATTTGCCGCCGTTACCAGCAGGCCGAAAACGAAGGGGAAACTTGCCGGTGTTATCAGATGATCGAAAACGGATAACGTAGGGTGAAAATATTGACCGAATTTTAAAAGATTACAGCAATTATTCATTTTACAACATTTTACAGCAATTATTTATTTCACAACCTTTTACAGCAATTATTTATTTCGCTTAAGTATATATTCAGTTGGCATCTAGATAAGTGTTTTTAATAACTCTTTCTTCGTTTTGCATAAATATTTAAAAGTAAATAGTAAATGATTTGATTGAATTTCTGATGTTACTATGAATCAATAATTAGTAGGAAAACATTTACGAATATGAATCTAAATTCGTGATAGGGTTTATTTATTTATTTATTTATTTATTTATTTATTTTGGAAGGACATAATCAGAGTCAGGTAGATTTTTATGATACTCCGGCACTCTATATCCATTTAATAAAATAAAATTAATAAATTTAGCATCAATATATTACACTGACATTAAACTGAACAATTAAACTGAAAATAAAAATGGAACCTATGACATGCAACACAAAAACCAAATACAATACCACTAATTTACCAGCATATTATATATATATATATATATATATATATAATAAAGAAAAAGGTAAAAAATGCTTAACTTCGAAATTATAAATGTAAATGTTGTAACTACGTTTTATTTATTTATTTTGTGGGGTGTCTGTGTGTGTATGAGGGGCGAGAGGAGGGGGGGGGGCTCTCAAGATTTTGTGATTAAATCCATTTTTCAAATGAAAATGCACGATTTGTAGTTTTTGTACTTATTTCAGGGTGGGAGCAGCGCCCTTGAATAAAAACGCTGGATACGAACTTCGCTTATATAAAGTAAATAATAAATAAGTTATTGAAATTATATATTTAATTTAAATACATTTGCAATTGTAGATTTAAATGCTAAGATGGATAAATTATTTTAATTAATAGAATCATTGAAAGGTTCATCTTAATAGGGATGTATTTTACAGCAACTATTTAATTAAAATAAATATTCAATTGTACATTTCATAATAAGGTATTAATATTCTAATTTATTGTTTTATAATAACATTCATTAAAATAATAAAAACAATAAGAAAATTTTTTCCGAAATTATAAATATGCAGCAATAATTTAATTTAAATGAATTTTCTCTCATATTCTGGAAAACATTATTCTGAAAAATAGTTTGAACAACTGATGAAGGACAACAAATTTAAATTTGTTAGATACCGCCCCCAAGCCTCTATTTGATTTCAATAATAATAATAATAAAAATAAAAACATTTTCTGCGGCATTGTTTAAAAAAAAAATGTGTTTTTACTTACAGTATGAAAATTTAAAAATAGATAAATTTTAGAAAAATACTTAAAATATTTTTTTAAATCATAGTATAAACATTCACTGAATTATCCAAAAGAGATTTTTATTTCGTAATTTCTAACCTACATTATAAAATTCTCATTATTTTTCTTATTGTACAAATAAATTATATGTATGTTCTTCACAGATATACATACTACATTTCTGAGAAAATTGTTTTATCTTTCGAATTTGTTTTATTGTACAAAAACGATACTTTTAAGATTTTGGAGATACGGCAATTTTTTTACTGATTCCCACAAAATTCTCTTCTCTCTTTTAATGGTTTGGCAGTGTTATTGTCTGTTTTCTTTCATTTATATGTTCCGGTAATAAATGGAAAGCAAGTTCTTTGAAATAATGATGATAAATTTCTCTTTTTTTTCATATTTAAACGATTGTCAATTTGACAATTTATTCCCGCAATATTTGACAATGAAAAAAAAATGTAAGTGACCATCCATCTGTTTTTTGTGCGAACTGATTTCACAACTAATATAATAAAACAATTTTAAGTCACATTCTAAAAGTAAAAAAAGTATTCTATGAACGGGTAAAATAGCAGATAGAAAGACGAAATAACAACAGGCAGAGAGTCCGGACTTCGAAGAAACTTTCTCCCACAGATTTCGCGGAAATGGGAAAGGATGAACACGAGGGGGGAAAATTCAACTAACGCAAGTGGTCGCAACGCGGTCATTTAGACCGATTGAAAATTAAGAATGCGATAAAATGCTAAGAAATAGCAGGAATGACTTGCAATTTTACTACACAAGAGTGTGAACACTCAAGGTCAGCTACACGGAATTTGACTATCGTAACTTTAATGGGAAATGAGTTACAGGAAGATAACGAATTTCGGGCGGGGAAAAGACCAACGCGCGACTATTAACGGGTTAATTAAAAATTAACTATAAGTTATTTCGATTCCGGATTACTTTAGTTGTCTCGGCCATGTTTTAATACACATGTACGTATCTCTTCACAATTTTGGCTTCCAAATTGTGGATTTTTTTATAGAATTACAAACAGACAGATAGACAAGTTTTCATTTTTATATATCTCTCTATTCTATAAAAAGTAACTATCGCTGTCACCGCAGCCGCCGCCGCCGGTTTTGAATTTTTTGTGACCGGAGGTCTTTCTTCGTTAATATTAAGAAAACTATTGCATACAAAAATATGAAAATCGGTGATATTATAGAGAAATGTTTGATCAACACGCTGATGCATACAGTTTTCAAATCGAAGAATTATTTTAAGAGATATTTAATGCTAAAGGTGGACAAAATCGTTCCATTAAAAACAAATTTATAAGAGCAAAAGCTATACATGGGAATTTAATCATTTTTAGATCATTTTATTCAATAAAAGATCCCGGTCTGCAGATTTCATTAATTTTTTTAATTTTACTCATTTTTTCAGGTTTTATTTCTATTTTAAATTCAAATATTCAGCATTTCGACAGATATTTTTTACATATTTTAGAAAATGGTATTAATTTAAACTGTTGCCAACTGTATAAACAGCGCAAACAATAATGTTTGCTTCAAATAAAAAAATTATTTACACGTTACTATTATAAACAGAAAAAACCTTCAAATTAGGATTAAATAATTACGTATAAAAGCAGGCACTTATTGGAAATTACGCCATAAAAACTATATTTACATGTGAATTTTAAAAGAGAAAGGATATTGTAAAGTAAATTCATTAACATGCGTTAGAAATCTGAAATAGAACAAATTACGTCACATTACACTTATTATGCAAAATGAACAAAAAATAGTATTGCAAAACAGTTTAAATTTAAAAATTGCGCGAGACAAAATATTAGAGGTTAAATATTAGATTTTTTCAAAATTTTATTATTTGTCGTTTGATGTGAGGTGTTCAGCTATAAGTATGCAAATTTTTATGTTTCCAACATAATTAGGGGCTGAGTTAGAAAAATTGCTTTAAATACACAAGTTAGAGCCCAGAGGGTTAAATATTAGACTTTTTCAAAATTTTATTATTTGCTGTTTGATGTGAGGTGTTCAGCTATAAGTATGCAAAATATCATGTCTCCAACTTAATTAGGGGCTGAGTTAGAAAAAAAAATACACAAGTTAGAGACCAGAGGGTTAAATAATAGACTTTTTCAAAATTTTATTATTTGTCGTTTGATGTGAGGTGTTCAGCTTTAAGTATGCAAAATGTCATGTCTCCAACTTAATTAGGGACAGAGTTAGAAAAATTGCTTAAAATACACAAGTTAGAGCCCAGAGGGTTAAATATTAGACCTTTTTCAAAATTTTATTATTTGTCGTTTGATGTGAGGTGTTCAGCTATAAGTATGCAAAATTTCGTGTCTCCAACTTAATTAGGGGCTGAGTTAGAAAAATTGCTTAAAATACAGAAGTTAGAGACCGGAGGGTTAAATATGACTTTTTCAAAATTTTATGATTTATCGTGTTATCGCAAGTGTTCAGTTATAAGTATGCAAACTTTCATGTCTCCAACTTAATTAGGGGCTGAGTTAGAAAAATTGCTTTAAATACACAAGTTAGAGCCCAAAGGGTTAAATATTAAGCCTTTTTCAAAATTTTATTGTTTGTCGTTTATGTGAGATGTTTAGCTATAAGAATGCAAAATTTCATGTCTCCAACTTAATTAAATTAGGGGCTGAGTTAGAAAAATTGCTTAAAATACACAAGTTAGAGCCCAGAGGGTTAAATATTAGACTTTTTCAAAATTTTATTATTTGCCGTTTGATGTGTGGTGTTCCGCTATAAGTATGCAAATTTTCAAGTCTTCGACATATATAGTTTCTGAGAACGGGATCTGTGACAGACGGACAAATAGACAGACAAAGGAGTGAGACAGGTAGGGTTTCGTTAGATGAACGAAACTCTAAAAACATGCTGCGGATGACTGTAACAACATCCTAAAATTACATTACCATCAGCGATCTACCAATCCCGAATTTAGTTTATATTCGTTTCATATATTCTTATTCTTTTGTGCGGCCCTGTAAAATAATTATCAATATTATATATGAGAGTAAAACATGTACAGTTTTTTAAGAGTTGGTAATCGAAAAAATGTCCGCTAAGTAGAGGTATCCGCTAATCGGGTGTGTCTGCTATGGAGGTTTTACCAGTAAAACTTCTGAATAGCGAAAACCTCGGGAGGGCAGAATTTGTCCTCTATTTGGAGGTGTCCGCTACTGAGAGTAAAAAATGTACAGTTATTTAACGGTTGGTAATCGAAAAAATGCCCGCTAAATAGAGGTGTCCACTAATCGGGTGTGTCCGTTATGGAGGTTTTACTGCATAATAATATCATCCTTTACAAGAAAATTGCATGCTGTATGATAGACAGACAGACATCCAGAGAAAGATAACCTCTCGGATCAATAAACACTCATGTCTTTTGTTTTAATCATCCACAATTGTATGTCATACAACATGCCAGATTTTATACAACAGGCTAAAAACGGTCACCGTGGTACGGAATACTGTATTATTATTTGTTTGCTCACCAAAACTGGTTGCCACGGGTTGTTGCAAGGTTTGTGATCACGTGGTTGAAACTGATCTATTCAATATTACTGCGTGCGTTTTTTTTTTTTTTTTTTTTATTTGCTCCATGTGTTCAAACCAGTTGCTTACGAAAACATCAACCGGTGAAAGTGACGCACACCAAATTTCTGTGACGTATGCAGATAAATTGTGCTTTTTTAAGAGTTTTTTCTATATAATTTTTAAACGGTTTGGAACTTATTTTTCATAGTAGGTGCATTCAGTAGGCGACCCTCATAGGTACCTTCTGCAATCAGAAACGAAATCCGACAAATATTTTTTGAGTTATGCTTGACGAAAGGTTTTTATTAGGCTTTTTTTTTTATTAGGACATGGCGTTAATATCCATCGTAGTAGTAAAGTGTCCGGACAGTAATATTTCGCTGAGTATTAGCCTTCGCTTCGCTCAGACAATTATTAAATCTATGTTCTCGGCAATATCGCTCAGACTAATCCCTCTGAGGGATGTCCTAGTTATAAATGACTGACACATTTTTATATCTTTTTGAATTAGTTTTAAAGACATTTAATTGAAGTATAAATCAATATAACCCAATTTTTCAATAATGAAGACATTAATATTTGAATAAATGGCCGTACCAATTGCTTTCTCTGGTTTACACTGACCTTAACATCCTTTTTTTTTTCATTTTTACTGCTTTATATAATTAAAAAGGACAAAGGTTTCTTAGTTATATATTTTATTAACTAATTTTAACAGATATTAATATACAAATCTTATTTTATATCTCATAAACATTTATTTAAATTCACACATAAAGTCATTTAATAAAAACATGATTTCTCTCTATTAAAACAGTATTATGAATAACATGTGCATTAATTTATGCATGAATATGCACTATTTTAAGTAGCAACTACCTTTTTAAAATTCTAATTCAACAAGTTTTATTTGGAGAATTTTTTTTAATTGTTCTCTTTATTTTATGCACTTAAATGTACTAAAATTTCTTCAAATGTTATGTCCTTCCTAATTTCTCTTTCAACATTGTCCATTCTAGGATTTTAATCTGTACTTATGGACATTATCTGAAATAAGTTACATAGTAGCTTAGTAGCAGAAACCCTTTTTACATATATCATTTTTATAAGTTATCATAATATCAACTGCTTATCACTGGGTGTTCTCAAGTATTATATAAGATAATTCCAGTTATTAAATACATATATGCTATTTAGTTTTAATCAATTTTAAAAGTAAATATCAGTATGTAAGAATGTTTCTATTTTGATGTGTGACATTTCTTATTCTTTCATATAATCTTTAAAAGGTGTGGTATGTGTAGAGCTATAATAAAGAATTCCAAACCAATATTTTAGTGTCTAATGTATTCTTCTGAATATTTATATATATATTTTTTGACATAATGCCTTCACAGTTGCATTCTAGCAGTTATAAGGACTTATTTATTTGACAAAATTTAATAGAATTTTATATTTTTTTTAATAGAAAATATTTATAAGTGCATTAAAAATAAATTAATCCAAATTTTATATGAATTATTTATAAAATACCTTTTTGAAAAATAAAAGCCGGCTTTTTTTAAGTGGTTAAAACCAAAAAAAGCCGGCCGGCTTTTTTTGCCCTGGCTAAAAGCCGGCAACACTGATTAAAAATTTTCAACTTATTAAATTTATATATGAGCTCCATGGATCCAGCCTGTGCCCAAGATCCGAAAAACAATGCTTTTAAATATTCTGCGAATTGTGCGGAATACACTAAATATTTTATGCTGTGTTGTATACTAATTTGTGAAAATTCCACAGAAATATCTTGTTTCTTTCTTTTCAATAAGTTTGAAAGAAGAGCTTGAACTTTAGATTTACAATATGATGTTAAGCTGTAAATTTATATCATTTATACTACCTGTAATTTAAATGGCAGTTTTTGAAGAACTGTTTTATTCTATATTTAATTAAATTTTGGATTTTTTTCACTTTACTGAATATAAATAAAAGTTTTATATTCTAAAATATTTAAATTATACAGTTTAAAATTAAGTTAACAGGAAGCATGCCGAAATGTATAACTATATGAATTAAATAAATAGTATTTATATTTATGGGGTTATAAGCATACAAGCATCCAGTCAGTATTATAATCTTACTTCTACCAGTATGGGACCACGAAAGTACAGTGCCTAGAATAAATAGTGTGGAAATCTGCTATATAATCAGAGCCAAAACTTTGTACCCCTTAAATGTGCAACGATGTTGAAATCCAAAGAGCCGATTGCAGCGACATCTGCGGTATATTTTCAAATTTCAATGTAAACATAACATTATTACAAGGTCTAGAACAAATCGTCTTGGAGTTTTGGAAAATATCTTGCAGATATCGCTGCGATCGACTCACTGAATTTCAGCATCGTTTGACATTTAAGGGATTCAATATTTTAGCACTTTTGTAAGTAATACTGGGATAGACGATTTCCACGCTATATATTCTAGACGCTATAACAAAAGCATTTTGTGTTCGATTCCTCGTCATTTATGCGTAAAAATACAATAAAAATAAGTGTTAATCATCAAAATAAAATGTTTCTCATATTTTGTATAGATTCTGTTATAATAGTTATTAGTACACTCTTTTTTAATTACCAATTCACTTGTACTTTGGTAATATATTATATTTACGTTAGTAAAACCAGCTTTTCACACATAGTTGAAATATGCAAGTGGTATTTGTGTTTCTTCAAAATGGATGTGAAACTAGTTAATTAATATATTTTGTGAAAAATTCCATAGAAAACGTAATTTTTAGCGGTTTCCGCATTTTTTAACATTTCGATTTTATTCAGTAATCATTCTTAAAGAGAATTTACATTTTAAAAGTAACCCTCATTCCAAAATTCAAATTTCTACTCCCATCAGTATAAAAAAATCAGTATCGTAAGTTTAGAACTTTTTTCTCCTGAACGATATTTCAAATTATATTAAAAACTATTCTGTGGTTGCTACCCTTTACAATTCCATACAAAAAGTAAATTAGAGCGTTTTTTGAAAGTGTTTTGCATTTCATCGTATTAAATTTCCAATCTTTTTAAACTGTTTTCTGCGAAGATTTATGTCTTAAAGGTAACAATAATGTCAAATTTCAAGCTTTTATCTCTAACCGTTTCATAAAAATTCTGATTTAGAATGTTTTCCGCTAATTTGAATCTTTTAAATGTCGATTTGTTGTAAAAACCATTCTTAGCGATCATTTGTATCTTAAAAGTAACCTCCATTCCAAATTTCTAGTTTCTAGTTCCTCCAGTATCACAAAAAGGGTAATTTAAAACTTTTTTTTCCTCCTTCACCCTTTGAAGTTTCGATTAAAAAAAAAAAAATGCTGTCTGTTCTGTGCGTGTATTACAGTCTTAAAAATAGCAGCCGTGTCAAATTTCAAATTTCTGTCCCTAACAATTCTATAGAAATAGCATTTAGAACGGTTTTAGATTTTTTTCCGCTAATTTCGCTCTTATAAATTTAGAATTTTTTAGAAACTGTTCTAAGAGAGCATTATTTAGAACGATTTTCGAACGTTTTTTACTCCTGCGCTTCCTTAGGGTTAGCGGCACCGACATAAAATTTAGTCTATCTTCGATTCAAGAGTGACATTATCAATTTCCCATTATTACTTTTCACATCGATTTGGTAGTTCCAGAGATTACCCCCAGAAACAAACAAAGTTTACTTCTTTTCAGATTCTTATATAATCTTTTTTTTTTTTTTTTTTTCGTAGCTGAAGCGGTAGCACGGAAAATCTTTCTTGAATTTATCTGTTTTGCATAAATAAAGATTTAATACGGACCATTTAAAAGGTTTTTATCTTTTCAAACATAGTTTATTTCAAGATATTACACCAGTTTCAACTTCTTCATGAGTGTCACGACATTTTATAATTTATGAACAAACCACATTTTTTTTTCTTGTTATTTTCTTCCTATATTGAATTTTAGATAATAACAAGAATTCAAATTTCGGTTATTACCATACTCCGAATGCTCATTTAAAACCCCTTTTGATTTATTGATCTCAGTTTCTCCTTGACGCTTATGATGATGCATTGAATCAACATTCACCCCTCTCTACTAATCAATATTCATTTAAATACATTAGCAAACCTTTCCTCATAAAGGAAAGATCTCTAATCCATTTGCTCCATAAGATAGAATAGCCTAATGGCATAATTTCAGAAAATTGCCAGCTTTCTGTTTCAGTTAGTTTGAAAATTTAGATAAAATATGCCTGAATTCGTCATTAATCATTTATGCAAAGAGATTGTTCTAAAACCCAACGCTATAAAAGTATAAGAATTAAAAAAAGTACCTTTAAGGTGGTCCGGACGCATTTTAAAATAATTTTTATTTATTGAGTTAAAATTTTGACATTTTTTGTGATGGTTAACCATATGATTTTTAAACAAAATCACATGATAAAACTTCTCAATTTTTTTATTTTAAATTTAAAATTTATTAAAAATGTGGGGTAATTTAAAATCATTATAACTCGAAATATTTTTTGTAAAATTTCATTTTTTTTTCATTTAAATAAATATAAATATATAGTTTTAATTTTGATTCAGAATTTTTAAAAATATTAATTTAAATAAAACTTAAAAATATTTAAAATAAAAATTTAAAAAATAATAATGTAACTTTTATTAAAAAAAAACATATTTTCAAAAGTAAATTTTTTTTTCAAATTTGCCGATTAAAAATTAAAGTAAAACAATTGAAAAAGACATGTTCCAAGTTTCAAACATTTAACTTTAACGGTTCTTGACTTATAACAATTTAAATACGTGAAATGGCGAAAAAACCCATCATGAAGAAAAACGCATTTTCACAAGAAGCCGTGACAACCCTTGCTTGCAAGCTAGATTTGAAAACCAAACCAAATCGAAAAAAAATGATATTTCCTTTTCAAATTAATATTGAAACATCATTTAAACGTCATTTTAAGCAACATAAAAAAAACAGAAAAAATTTTAATGCAATAATTTTTTTTTAGAAAATTTGAAGATTTTTTGTGCCCCGGACCCCTTTAACGGGAAATTTTATAATAAATAAAAGTTGAATTTATAGTGTTCAATTCACCTTGAGCAAATAATTGAAATTCATATAAAAGAGCACAAATAAAATGTACTAAAATGACTTGCAGGTGCATACATATAACATAAAATTATTTAAATTACATCAGAAATATCTTAAAAATAAATTAAAAACCATTAAAAATCCAAAATGTTTTGAGCCATTATACGGCCGTCATCAGTGGTTATTTAAATGCTGTTATATATGTATATATATATATACCCTATATATATATAAAATCCTAATGAAACGAATTTATGAAACGGATATATGAAAGGACTGAAATGAAACGAATTTAAGAAACGATTCTTTGAAACGACTTATTAAACAACTGATTATGTTTCACGGCGATTTCGCCTAAAATATGGAATACTTTGCGATGACATTAACACCAAAAATCGGTATTGATCCGCAGATCTCAAAACTGGCATTAGAATTTTTAAATTCGAATTAGTTTTTGAAAAATTAATTTTTTTTTCTAAAATTAAATACTTTTTTCTAATGATGGCAACTGAAATTTTAATCATTACAGATATTTCTTTTTTCATATTTCAGAAAAGGTTATTATTTTAAACTAATTTGGCGACCAGTTTAGCCTCCCTTAAATGTATGCTAAGAAATGTATCATGCTACTTTTATTCAAAATTCAATTTACTTCAACAATCTTTCGCCAAATCGAAAGATTCTGATAGACAAATCAAGAATTCGGTATTTTTATGTTAGCGAGACGCAGGTGATAAATCGCCAAACATTTTTACCGTCGCATTTTTTTATATTTCATTAATTTCATTTAAAGTATAATCCTTTGATTCATTTTATTTAAAATACAAAACTTTCATTTAAAACTGAAACATTTAAAATTGATGGCTTTCAATTCTTTCTTTTTTTTAAAGCAAAACGAAAAGAAAAATATTAGGCACATATGTCATATACGCACCGGGCTACCTAAATGGCGCCAAAATGGCATTATTTTGATTGACATGATAACCCGGCTATTGTTGTTTATTTAATAATAAATGTTTATTTACTTTTATTTCTTTTTTTTTAACACTAGATTGTTCGCGAGCAGTCATTTTGACTCTACCAAATGAATATATCTCGGTCTGACCAGAATTTTTTTTTTATAAAACTAGTTTAAAAGGTACAAAGAGAAAAACTAGTTAAATGGATAAGTTAATAATTTAAAATAAAAATTCTGGTGTGAAATTTTTTTCTAAAATTTGAGTAAAATTCTCGGTTTTTCTAGTGTTAAAATTATATAAGTTATTTTGTTCTATAGTTATCAATTATTTTGTTATGTTATTTCCTTTTGAAAATAATAGAAAATAATTAAAAAATACGGTACTGCTTAGTTATTCCGTCGACCAATTTCACCAAATTATATAAATCGCCAAACCCCTCGCCAAATTATACAAATTGACATAATTTTTATTTTAAGTGACGAAAGAACAAATAAATTAGTATAACATTATCAAATATAGAAATAAAACGTCGAAATAAAAATCACTTGATGACATAAACACGTGTAACTTGCTTAAATTCAAGTGAATGTGACATTTACGATCAAACATTATTGGCATTTAATCTTATAGTTTGGCGATAAATTTTTGGTCGACGGGATAACTAAGTAGTACCAAAAATACATATGTAACTGTTATTCAAAAACGAGGTTTTTGCCAAATTTTCGTAAAAAAAAAAAAAAAAAATCCCGCCAAACCTGCAGTGCGTATATGACATCTGGCCAAATATTAAATGATGCAACAAACCATGACATTTAATTTCAATTTCAAATCAATGTTTTAAATTTACCACTCGAAAAATAAAAATAAAATGCTAACTGCAAGTTGAAAAAAAAGCTATTGGCGAGATTTACACCCGGCTAGCGAAACAGTATCAAGAATTCTTTGCGACCATGGCAACTTTTATGTGGTATTATTCGAAAATTTTGGTACTACTTAGTTATCCTGTTGACAAAAAATCTATCGTCAAACTATAAGATTAAATGCCAATAAGGGATGATTGTAAATGTCACATTCACTTGACTTTAAGCAAGTTACACGTGTTTACGTCATCAAGTGATTTCTTTTTCGACGTTTTATTTGTATTTTTATTAATGTTATATTAAGTTATTTGTTCTTTCGTTATTTAAAATAAAAATTATATGTCAATTTTTATAATTTGGCAAGTGGTTTGGCGATTTATATAATTTGGCGATATTGGTCGACGGGATAATTAAGTAGTACCAAAAATTCTTTTTGATTTTTTAATCGAAATGGAAATCTTCCGGCACACATGTCATATACGGCCCCATATTGGCGCGATTTTTTTCTGACGCCAATGTCATATACGCAACGGGTACTTAAATGGCGCCAAAGTATCGTTATTTTGCTTGATATGCTAAGCCGGATGTTGTTGTTTATGCTGTTGATGATTTCCTTAAATTGACGTCGGAAAAAAATCGCGCGAATATGGGAATTTGACATTAGTGCCGAACTTTCATGTGAAAGGCGAAGGGATAAGACCGTATTTGTTTATCGCAGTTGATGACTTGAACTATTATAATATAGAGGAAATGATGACGATAGAATAATATTTGGCGACCTATCACCTGTGCCTGGCTAACATTAGAGTACCAAAATGGCGCCTAGAATATAAAATGCGAAGTGGTCCTCCTGGAACTGTTGATGATAGTCACATGACTTAGGCTATTGTTATAGAGATTGTTTTAAAATACCGGGAAACAAAGACTCTTATACTTAATTTATTTTATTTTAGCTTCTTTTCAAATGTTTAACTGATCTTCTTTAATCAAAAACGAAAACAACCATTGGGTGTCTTAACAGCAACTAATTCGCCCAAAATTTTTTGCAATCAAAGGGAATTGAATGGAAACCCGTTTACAGGGAGATCTGCACAGCTTTTTTCAGTATAATTCAATCTTCTCTAATATTTTTAAAACCCATCAGATTAGCGTGTTTTTAGATTCTGCGGTGTCTGAACGGGGGTTGTGATGACTGAAAACGTTTTGTTTTTTTAATGTTTTTAATGTATTTTAAAGATATTTTTAATGTGTTTTAAATAATTTTATATTACATTTATGGATCTACAAGTAATTTTAGTGCATTTATTTGTTCCTTTTTATATGGGAAATTTTATTTTAATTCTAGAGTGTTAATTATTAAATGGCCTGGATGCTGAATACACCCATACTTAACCTTTTATTTGACTATTTACCTCCATTTTTTATTTCTTTATAAACTTAAATAAAAAGGTCTTACATACTTATATGTATCTTACACCACATGCAAACACGTGCTTGCAAAGAAGTTTAATACATACGTAGATGTAGGAACCTTTTAGTGAACAAACAAGGAGTCACTGCGTAGGATCCGTCCACACTAGCAAGAGAAAATGTCTGCTGGTCATATCATTCACTAAGGAAGAAGTGTGTTTATGAATATAAAATTTATAAATTAATTTATAATTTATAATATAATTTTTTTCCGCACTGAGGAAGGGGATCAAAGAATCCTCGAAACAGCTGTATGAGATTTTTTGTGTCATGATTATATGTATTTGTGCGTTAAAACGTTGTTAAAAGTTTTGGCTTATGTATTGGAATTCGCACTAAGTGTTTGATTTATGACTAAAACTTGCGTAGTGTATAATATTTCGTGGACTCAACAAAATGGGGTTCTGATACCTCTTACAACATCCTTTTTTATTCTCATTATTTTAGTGATCTGAGTGCTTATTTCGATTGCATGCGTGTTAAATTTGATTTATTTATATTATTTTATTTAGTTGTAATGGATTTTTAATTTCGTTATAGAATGTAAACTAGAAACAAATGCTGAACTACTCATATTGTTTTCAGTGCAAGTAATCAGGCTACACTCAATGCAGATAGATTTTAAAATAAATGTAAAAATTGAAATCGAGCGAAGTTAGACGAAAACATTCCATTAATAGCAAAATCGATTGCTCTGATGTTACTACCGTCAGTGTGACGTCAGCGTTATTCATAGACACTTTTTTCTTTATAATTTCCATTTTAGAGTGCTGTTTATTTCAATGTTTCAAATTACATAACACAAACAAATTCTTCAGTACCATGAAATGCTACAAATTGTGCAATATATAGAAAAGCAATATATATTATGTTCTCATACTTCAATAATATTTAAAGATTAATTAAAATAAGTTAAAATTGCGTGTATTTTTGTGCAAAAATCAACATTTTTTACCTAAATAGACACACACACACACATATATATATATAAAGCTTCATAAAACCTACTTATTTTTCGAGTCTAAAAACCCCCATATAACCTGTCAATAAGGCATATTTGTTTTATTCTTATCATTTAAATTGATCTGAGTTTTATGCTAATTTCTTTGCACAAATGATTATTGACAAGATCAGACATATTTAATCTGAATTCCCAAACTAATTGAAACAGCAAGCTGGTAATTTTCTAAAATTATGCCATTAGTCTGATATACCTTTTGGAGCGAAAGGATTAGCGATCTTTCCTTTATGAGGCAAAGAGTACTAATGTATTTAAATGAATATTGATTAGCAGAGTGGGGCGAATGTTGATTCAATGCAAATCACGAGAGTCAAGGAGAAATTCAAATCAATAAATGTAAAGGAATTTAAAACGAATGATTAATGTAGGGTAGTGAACAAAATTTGAAATTTTCCTGTCATTACTGCACCGAATTCAATTTAAAAAGAAAATAAGAAAATAGTGGTGTGTTCATAAGTAAAACGAAAGTGTCGTAACTTTTGTAAATAAATGGAACAAATCTGAAATCGTATGTCAAACGTAGCAAATGAGGTGCATTTGTACTGTAACTAGTTTTATAAATATTTAGATCTTGGTGCAATAACTGTTGCATTCTTATGAATAGAAAATTTATTAAGATTATATATAATAAATTCAGTAATATGGAAATAAAATGATTCCATTTTAAATAGAACGTCATCAGCATAACAACACATAGAATCATTACCTATCATGAGATATCACTGAATTAATATTGTATGATAGGATTTAATAGAATGAAGAAAACTTTTATTAATATATTTTAAAGTTTTGATTCGATTTTCATAAAATTTGAAACGACTCGACAAAATTTTGCGACTATTATATATATATTAAATTTCAAACCTTTCTGTTGAATAGTTTTTGCGCTGCTATATGCGAACAAACAGACGGCAACTATAGGTGCTACGTATTTATATAGTTACGAATGTACCTAAAAATTGAATATATTTTTTAAATAAACACTGTATTTTTTATTGCGTTTCATTCGAAATGAATTGTGTTTAAGAAAAATTGTTACTTAACTAATTAATGGTGATATCAGGCTTACTTTATAAACAATTTATGCCGACTGAAATAGCAAGGTCATAATTTTCTGATATTACGCAATAAAGCTGTTATACTCTCAGGAGCAAAACGAATTAAAGACATTTTTTACCTCGTTTATTTAACTCAACTTGTTTTTTTTTTTTTTTTTTTTTTTTTTAATGTAAATATGGAATTTCCTAATCATCGTTTCACTTACTTTTTGATGTACTAGAATTATACAAATTATATACAAAGGTGTATTTCAAGTGACAATACAACATTTTAATATCTTTAGAATTATAAAGGATTTCTTCCCGCTACAGGTTCGAAATTACAAAATAGTCTCAATGATTATAATTTTATACGCATTGCAATAACAATTGAGTTAATTATGCGACGAACAACCCTCGCCAAAATAAGCCAATTGACTAGGAAACTGCAACAACGAAAAAAATGACAAAATGACAAAAAAATTTAAAAATGACAAATTATTTCTACAAATAAAAATGATGAGGATATATTTTTAACTCACTATTCAATTTCTGAAATACTTCAATGACCCATAAAGTCTCCTATTCTAATTTTTTTCAATTAAGAAATGAAAAATCAGTGAAAATCATGTCATGTTGACATAGTCGTATCAATATTTCTCCTTAGTGTTTTAATGTAAAAATGTATTTCAAGCTGCGCATAATGTTACCGGCGCAAACTTTTCAGGCATACTTTATATACGTACTTTTAGGTTTAACAACAGCATATCGAAATAAAAATACATTTTCTATTTACTTGTAATGAAGAATCTAATAAAGTCATAATACATAAAAGTAAAATAAACCGTACAGATAATATTTTTCCTGAAGTCACAATAAATACGAAATTTTATTCGCCTATAAAAATAAAGTACACAAGTATAAATGTTTTTAACGACAATAACTTGCAAAGGAAAGAATACATCCAAAAAGCCAAGTGTTTGAATATTTTTCATTATTTTTCTTTTATCTGAAACAACAGAAGTCATTCGATTGCCACCATTTTCAAGAAATTGTATAAAAAATATTCAAAATTAAAATTAAAACATAAAAATTTGAATATTTTACAAAATAGCTAGTGTGGGCACTCTACAAATGAGCAGCTTTTATTGAAAAAAAAAAAAAAAATCAGAAATCGGTTCGGTAGATATCTCAGGGCAGATGTCTGAGGAAAACAACCTTGTGTTACAAATATACAGATGGTACGGTTCGTCCCGGAATTGTTACCTACACTTTTCTACATTCGAATTTTCTATACGTAGATATTTTCTTATATTTATTTTTAAAAACGCAGTTTTGCATTTTTCTAAATTTGAATCATACCAGTCATACTGGAAGATAACACCAAACGAAAAATTATCTTTAGTTAGGGTAAATAAAGCAAATTCATTCTTTTAAAGACTCATGACTTGAAAAATGAAAGCAGATTCGTTAAAATTATTTTCCCGAACCTTATTTGACCTTCAGAATATCACATTCATATGACCATGTATAATCACCATGGCAGGCAACCTAGAATGACTACTTATCATGGGATATCATTGAATTAATTGTGCATGATAGAATCTAATATAATGAATATAACTTTTATTAATATCTTTTTAAGTTTTGATTCGATTTTCATAAAATTAAAATTGACTCAAGAAAATTCTGCAACGATTATATATATTAAATTTCAAACCATTGGGTTGGGTAGTTTTTGCGCTGTTATATGCAGACTGACGGACAGACTGACCAGACGACGACTATAGGTGCTACGTATTTGTATAATTACGAACGTACCTAAAAATAAAGAAAAGATGAACATAACAACTGAAATTTCTAATCAATAATAAAAATTGTACATGTGAAAAACTCCCTAAATATCCTCCCTTGGAAATCATACTAAAAAGAGTTCATTGTATTTAAAATATACTGTTATATTCTGTTATTAGAGATTTAAATTGTGCATTGGCAGGAGATCATACAAAATCAAAATATAGGGTAACTCCGGGAGAGTCACCGCATACGGGATAGATGCCGCACCCCTTGTATTTCTTGTAATTATCGATAGATTGTCGTCAAACGCACTGTATAGGTGCGCAATGAGATTATTTTAACCAATGTATAGCGTGAATCCCATTTCGATGCGTACTTGTAGAAGTATGATCCTTAATTTGACGTAAGTGCGTGATTTCACTGTTCAAACTTTTAATCACGTTATGTTTAAATAATTTTCATACACTAATTACTAAATGCATGCATGATTCCGAAGTCAAAAATAAGTGTAGCGTTTGTATAGAGTACTGTATGTATGTTTGCGCCATTCCCTTTAGCGAAGGCAGGTAACTGTGATGGCCGACGTCTGCACCATTCAAAATGGGATACATGCCGAACTGCAATTTCGGTATACATGCCCCAGTTTCTTTTGTACGGGATAATTAAGTGTTATTAACTTTTACTTTTCTTCTTGCACAGACTAACCATGTTAGGCATGTTATCAAGTTTGCTAAAACCAAAGGAGAAAAAGGGAAAAATAAAAAGTAAGAAGTGCAAGAAAGATACAAGTCAAGATGATAATAATGAAAAATTGGATTACGGGTAACGCAGACGTTCTTTGCAATCTACTCCAAAAAAGAGGAAGTGTAATTGGCTTCGTTGCATCATGTGTTTAAATGTAGTTACATAAAGATTGTACTTTTTCGACATTTTTTCTGTAGATTTTAGTCGAAAAAACAGGTCTCTTAACCCATTTGGGACCATTGGAGCACATAAGCACCTTCATAAAGAGCTTACAAAATTTGTTTCTGGCACCAGTAAAAAAGAAAAGTAATATTTATATTTTTTAATTAGAGCATTTTCATGATTATTTAAGTAAAGGTAACTTCTTTTAAAAAAGTGGTACCAACCGAATAAAATTTGTGTAAAAGCCACCGGTTCCGAAACGGTTAACAAACAAATTATGTAAACACAATTTTACATTTTTTTCCTTTTCCCTTTCTAATACATTGATGTTACGTTGTTGCTGAAATAACAATTAAAATTTAATGTAAAAAAATAAGTCGACAATTTTAATAGTGAAAGTAGGTAACAATTATTAATTTGAATCTAATAATACATTTCATTGTACTCATTTAGTTTCATTTTGTTATTACATCGTTAATTATAGTCCAGATATGAATTTTTTTAAATATTTTTATTTATAATTTCATTCTGTTCTTATTGCAAGCGCGGCATAACTACCGCATAAGTGCGGGTCTCAGAATGTACGGGTGACGCGCCGCAGTGTAATGTTTTAGAAAAAAATCGTTAAAAAATATTAATAATTTTAAAAAAAATGTCCTAGTTCACGAGTTGTATATTTAACATTAAATAGCACAGCATGATATTTATAATTTTATGTCCGCCATGGGACTTTATACACAAATTCAAAAAAATGTGCGGTATAAATCCCGGAATTACCCTATCACATCAGTCAGGATAAGAAAAACAAATTGATCTATGATTTTGAAAGGAATGATGAGCTAATACAAACTTTTCGTATAATTTCTAGTTTCATGATTTATAAATACTTTAGAACCTCGATTATCTGAAGTAATTGGGACCGACCTTCTTTCGGATAATCCAGAATAATTCAATTTTAAGATTGAGGAGAAATATATGCGCTATTTCTTATTATGGTAACAAGTGCTTAATAAAAATAAAACAATAGCAAAATAGAAACAGGAATAAATTACCTGAATTTTAATTTTGAAACTAAGTACCTTTTACATATTTCACAATGGTTTGAAACTATGTTTTGTTTGTCACAGTTACGATTGCCTTTGCTTTGAAGCTACATCACGGAGTTTTTTAATATTATTAGTTCACAAGTATCACTGTCTTTCTACTATTAAAGCCATACAAAATTTTTTGCAAAACATTCAAGAGCTTTGGAATTGCTAATTTGTTCGTTTTTTTCGTTCCACTCTGCAACTTACGGGAGCTCAAGTTTTATTCAAAGGAACTCTAAGAAAGGGGGTCGAAAATATTTATATGTACTCGAAGTTCAGAAAGGATAGCTTGAACACACAGAATATGATAGTTAAAAAAAATTAAAACTTTCAAAATGGATTTTGCATAAAAAAATAAAATAAAAAAATAAATAAAAAAAACTCCTTTTAAAATAAATTTTGGTTAACTGAGAGTTTTGGTTAAAATAGTTTAGGATAAAAGAGGTTCTAGTGTGTAGTTTCGTATATTTATTTTTTAAAACGCACTTTGGTATTATTACAAGGTTTAGTCCTACCAATCGAACCAGAAGATCATACCAAATGAAAAACAATCTTTAGTAAGGATAATAGAACAAATTTATTTTTTTTTAAACCTCATGACCTGAAAAATAAAAGCAAATTGTTTAAAAATATTTTCGCAAACATTACTTGACCTTCTGAATATTATGTTCATATTGAGTATTCTCTTTGATTGTAATAAGGGGAGGAATTCAAAAATGAGGAATCGAGAAATTTGTCAGTTAAATTACCCCGAACATTTTATGATCTGCTGCGTTTTTGGTAATCTTCCAAAAAATTTTATATTCATTCCATATTCCCTATCCATTTGATAAATGGGCACAGCATGAAAATTACTCACATGATATATACTCACATCAATAAAATTAAACAGTGTACCTTCGTTTGTATTGAATAAATTGAGTAGATTTCTTAAAAATTCGGAAGTCGAAATTCCATTCTAAATGTGGCACTCTAGTTGTTTACATCAAAGTTTCTTAATCGCTTCCCAAACAGTGTACCACCATTTTAGAATAGTAATGTTTACCTTATTTGAACACAGAAACCGATTAAATAGAAACAATATTACTAATTGCAAAAAGTGGTGCTCAAGTAGAAGGATGCATAGAGGAATTCTGCATAGACCCGCTGAAAACGTATGTATGTAACGGTGGTTTCGATGCATAAAATGTGGTAATTATCATGTTCCATATTACTTTGCTGTTATATTTGCTTTTGGAATTCAATGTCCATATTTATATCGGATTCCCAAGTGAACATTTTGATGTTCAACTTTCATGTTTTACTGACATATATAATAAATTGAAATAGCAGTAACAGTAATAGTAATATTAATATTATTTTGTTATTCTTGCATGTTAAAATTTCCTAATGCAGCTGAAAATGCTTACTCGAAAATTTATATCATCCTTAAAACCGATATCCCGGTTTCAGAAAACCGATTAATGCACTATAAGAACTACGAAATGTTTCCAAAAAGAAGTGGCAGCAAATGAAATTTTGCTTTTTTAAATGATTCTTTAAATCCTAAAAATCTATTGATATTTGCCGTTTCTACAGATAAGGAACTCAATTCGGAAGCATGGGTAACTCGAAAGAGATAATTATTAAGGATCGATCGAAACAGGTTTTTAAGACCAAAACCGAAACCAAATTTCGGTAACCTTCCTATTTTCGGCTGAAAACGAAAGCGAAAACGAAAATGTTCAACAAAACTTTTTAAGTCATTAATATATACATAAATATGCATACTTATTACTTAATTATATGTGTTTATTAAGTATACATAATGTTTAATTAATTATACCTGTGATCCAAGTGTCTCTGTGCCTTTGACCAAAAATTTTTTATTTTCATATAAAATTAAGTGCAATTAATTTATGAACGATACAGAAGGATTTTCTAAATATGCGAATTTCATCTAATTAAAAAATATTTTAGGTATACTACCTCGATTAATCTTTTATAAGGGTTTTTGTAAATGATCATTCATTATACCAGAACATTCTCAAACAGTATTCGAAACACTTCTGTGATTTCAAACTAACCAAATTCTATTACTGTTAAGTCTGCAACTTTTCTTGAGCACATGAAAAGCGTCGTAAAAGTTTAATCATATACGCATTGCTTGCTATATAATTTGCACTCACGTCTTAATTATAATTAGTCATAATGATAAACAAAGAAGTTCATAGCAAAAAATAAAGAGTGTCTCATTATCATCATTATCTCATTATCTCATTATCTCATCTCTCAAATCAATGAGCAATGTTGGATATTTCAGAAGGCAGAAACGAGACTTTTGAAATACAGATAGTTTCGGTTAGGTCGAATTTTCGGCGAAACTCAGATTTTAGACCGAAAACGAATACATTTTCATCAATCTTATATTTTTATATGGTAATCTTATATTTTCATAGTTTAAGGAACATTTAGCGTTTACTGAATTTTAAAAATTATCAGTATATTTTAGGATAACCTGTATTCTTCTAAATTTACATATTTAAGTCGTTAATTTTTAAGTTTCATTTTTTTTGCATCCGATAACTTAAAAAAATGTATTTTCAAACAATGATTTACATCCATATAAAGAATACAATAAATATTTTGCAATATTTGCATTGTTTATGTTATACAGTCGTTATTACACCATAAACTTTAAAAAATACATATTTATATTTTTATTAAAATAGAGATAAGTCTAAGAGTTCGTAACCCATAACTCAACAAATCATATGTAGTGTATAAAGTTTCATTTTGAAGATATAATTTTGACTTGCATCCAAAACCATCTCATCTTCATTTGAAATCAAATTTCTTTTGTCTTTCCTTCCAGCTGTAAATAAAGAACGATGCATTTTTTTTTTTATTCGTTTGAGATATTTTATCGATTTTATATGATTCAGCGTCTGTTATTCAATCATTTATTTTCCAAAAGATGAAGTCGGAAATTTAGTTTTGAAAATAATGCATAAATAATGCAACGTTTCATTTCGATGTAGAACATGAATGAATAGAATTTGAAAAGCTCCAAATAAAATGTCAATTGCATTCTTCATTTTTGGTCGCGGGTTTTTAAAATCAATATTTTAATCTTTTTAACCAACTTAAAACAAAGGTAAATACAATATTTTTTTTGTATATTTTCTTTTTAATGAATATCCACATGTAATTTTCCATTGTCTTTTCTAATTTTGATAATAGTTTAATTCATCTCACTTTACCATATATAAATATATAAATATTCTAATCAGTTTAAAGCACGAAAGTTTTGAAAATACACTTATAGTTTTTTAAAATTAATATTTCCAAAATTGCATTTAATTATAAAACAAATAAAACAAGTTAGAAATTTCACGTCAATCGTAGCAAATGATAACTAGCAAAAACTATAACTAGTTTCATAAATATTCAGATCTTGGCGCAATAGATCTTATGCAAAAATGCATGAATGCAAAATTTATTATGATTATATACATTAAATTCAGTAATACGGAAGTAATATGAATCCATATTAAAAAGAACATAATCACCAGGGCAACCTATAATCATTATCCATCATCAGATATCATTGAACTAATTGCGTATGACAGGATTGAATCGAATGAAGAAAACTTTTATTAATATCTTTTTAACTTTCGATTCGATTTTCATAACATTTGAAATGATACATGCTTTATTTTCAATACCGAATATGGCATAGTAAATCTCAATAACAAATATCTGTTACAGAGCAATACAACGACATTAACGCAAGTTAGAGTTCGGATCGACAGACAGACGTACAAACTAACCGAATCCATAAACACTTTAAACTATGTTGGAAAGTGTTAAAAAGGTTGAAATTTTGCTTTCTGAAATTTATACCAACAGACGGAAGCATACTTGAATACTTTTGTACAGCTCTATATTTTATCTACTATCTTTATATACATGCTACTATTTAGCTACTATTTAAATAATACTAAAACATGCTTAAAACTAGGGAAATCAGACTTCCAGAGATTAGCATCCATAGACGGTCATGTATCTAATTCTTCGCGTGAACCTGCACATCATTTTTTCTATATCCTACAAACAAACTTAGTATTCTAAATGCACTTGAGCGTAAAAATACATAACTCATTTAAAAATCACCTTTGAGCTATTATCGTTCATACTCAATAATCCTTACAATTTCTTTTGTGTAGCCCTGTATATTTTCAACAGCATTTATACACACAACGTAATATGCAAAAATTTATTTAAACTTAAAAACTCATATCGCAACTAAAAATGCACTTCCAGCAATCATCGCTAATATACAGTATTTCGGATGCAGTATAGTATCGAAAATTTTTTGTACTATACTCCTTTCATTGTACAGGAAGTAACTAGTAGTAAACCTCAGCAACGTATATCAATTTCATTATATGTAAAATAGTTTAACATAATTAAAATATGCCGCAAACAATGTTTTTCCCTATACAATTATGTAACGGAATTATTTTGTGTGGCTCTGTAAAGGAATAATAAACATTCTGCGCACCGCATATTCTACAAAATGTATATTTTAGTGCACTTTATAAATGCATATCAGTTTCATTATTTTCGAATGGGTGTAACAGCATTAAAATGCACTTGAAACAATTTTTTCCCATTGGCCGTACTGTAACGGAATAATTTTGACTGTCCCTGTTATTGAACTATACATCCGATTTTCATAAATATTGCAAAAATTATATATTTAAAATTTCAAACCATTCGATTGGATAGTTTATGCGCTGTTATATGCGGATAGACAGACAGATAGACAGACAGAGGATGGACTAGGCGACGACTATAGGTGCTACGTATTTATATAATTACGAAAGCACCTAAAAAAGGAACGACGAAGACCGCGAAAGAACTGGATGGATGATATTGAAAAGACGATGAATGATAGTTGTCTAGATTTCAGGAAGGTTTAACACACTGTAAGGGAGTTTAAACAACTAAATAAAAAAGACATTTTCTTAAATGAAATTTTATTTCATGAGAAGTAACTTATATCTAACTCTATGATATTTACTTAACTTCTTTTTACTAAATAAAATTTTTACCTCTAAATGTATTTATATGATCGATCCACTGTGTAAACTTAAGATTCTCGATATATTTATATTTCACACTAACAATTTTAAAAATTAAAGGACATCTTTACGGATGATACACATGGGTACGCATTTTTTAACGCTAACTTTGGGATTTTGGAGATTTGTGTCCTACATTTCAGTTTAGAAGATTTAAGCGCACATACAGTAAACCTAAAGAAAATATTAAAATTTTTACAAAGATACATTTGTGTATATTAAATGAAATCCACTAAACTGAAACTGTCTTCTCTATTAGATCATGCATAAAACATATGTGGATTTTTTTTTTTTTCATTTTAAAGAAATATATTTGGTTCCTGTCCAAAACCATTTGATCTTCATTTAAAACATTTTATTTGTAAATGAATGACAGCAAGATACTACATTTTTCTTATGATATGTTATCTAATTTTATGCCTTTCGATGTATTTCTCTCTTTTCAATAATTTATTTTCTCTGAGATAATTTTCATAATTTGGTTCAGAAGATAACATATGAATAACGCAATGTTTAGTTTTTAATCTTTAAGGATGTTTCTTCTGTATAATTTTCTATTGAAACTCTATATTGTAAAAAAGTTTAAGTTTTTCGTCATAGACAGCATTGATTTTGTTACAAAATGTGTTAAAATGACAGCTGCGCATAATGAAATGAGAAATATTTCCATCGCTTAATCTCTAAAAATATTGATTTATGGGTGAAAACATGTCTTGTACAAAATGTAAAAACTGTGAAAATAAAACAGAACATTAAAAAATGAATCATTATGCAATTTGTATGCTTAAGATAAAGTACAATATTGCACCAAATAAATATGCAACAAAAAATGAGCTCACTGTCTCAGCTCACTGCAGAAATTTAATTGCAAAGGCGGCAGAGTTCAAAAGGTATTCGTCAATCATCAACAAGTGTATGATTATTTTACATATTTACATACGATACATACTCAAAGTATTAAGATATTTTTTAGAATACATGTCATTAAACTGTATTTTAATTGTAAAGTTATCCCAGACAAATGTGTTTCAGTTATAATATTAAAGTAGTCTTAAAGTATGCAATGGGGCTTAAAATATAAGATTGACTTAGTTGGGTGATACGAGACTTTTGATTATCTATGTCAACTAGACATGTATGCATGAGCTGTTGAACTTCCCCCAAATATAAATATGGGAGATTTCATACTTATTAAATGGGAAAAAAAGTTTTATTTATTCTTTATAACAAATTAATCGTAAAAATTTAATTCTTTAAATTACTTTTAGATTATGCATTGTATATTAAATTTAACTATCTTATTAAAAATAACTAAATAAAGTGCATTCGTTTACTAATAATCACATAATAATAATTCGAGAAAAAGCCATTTTTGGTAGAAATATTTCATAAATTTAATTTTTCTTTTTTTAAACAAAACATACTGTTTTTTTCAAACGAGAAAAAAGTGATATATTCTGAATGCTGAATCAAAAGCATAAAAATGTGACTACTTAATTTCTCGTTTACAATGGCATTTCTGTTTGCCTTTCCACTGAATTTGTTAAATCTGTGTTTTCGTCTTCAACATTTTAATATTTACTACATTGTTAGATATTTTTTTCATAACTTAAAAATAAATCACGAAACAATTTTCAATCTCATTAATTACTGCATGTATAAGCATCAGTGATTTTTACCCTCTTGCAATTTAGCATACATCCGCAAAAACATTTAGCTGACTTAAAATGCTGGTAAGAAAATTAATTTGCTTGTAGCAATAAAGTCTTTACAAAATAAAAAAGCTTAACTTGCAATTTTTATATTTATAACGCTCTGCTTGTATTTTATCTGATTTATTAAGTGTTTTTTTATTTATTTATTTCTTGGTATGTGTGACAAAACATGCTGTTTCTTAAGATGAGAATAAATATATTATTTTTTGAATGTTTAAATGAAAATGTAGAATTTTTTTTATAGATGACAGTTTAATTTCTGAGTTCGAATGACACTTGTATTTAATTACTAATGTTTCTTTTTAAAAGATTAAATTTTCTTTTTTCCGTACTTTCCATTGTAAAAATATTTTGTAAGAACACAAAATTGCGTATTCATTTACTTGTTTAGTGCAACTGAAATTCCTCCTACTTTGTTATATAGAGGAGGCCGGGCAAGATGACTATGTTAACAATTTTTGTTGTTTATTAATTTATTTTTAAGTATAGTAAAATTAATTGTACATGAACTGTTATAGTATTCTATTGTAGTATTAAATATATTACCATTTAATTTTTCAAAAAAAAAAAAAAAATAAAGGATAATTTTATTTTTTCATAACATTAACAAATCGTCATCTTGCCCCAGTACTGGGGCAAGATGACTTTGGCCTTGGGGCAAGATGACAACACTGAAAAAGGCTGAACATATTTTATCATTTGAATACGTTACATGGTTTAACAAATGATAACTGTGTTTTTACATCTTACAAAGTATCAAACTAAGCATAGTGCATTGTAACGTAATGTTGAAGTGTTTAGTTGTGCAGCTAACAATAGTCACAAATAAAAATGCCATTTTCATAATTGAAACATTCCTCATGCCACCACTCTTGGCATTTACAGCACTGGATACATTCTTCTGTTGGTGGGTCACAATATTCCTCGTCACAAGCAGGACAACTAGAAACACCATCCTTTGAAGTTGATGCAACTGGACTGTTTGGCCTGGATTTAACAGACTTAGGTCTACAGGAACTTAGTTTGAGTTTTTTACTCCCTTTTTAGCTTCACGAACTTCTCTTCTGTTTTCTTTTAAACGTCCCTGTTCTTCCTTCTGCTTTTCCTTTTTTCTAATTTCTTTGATGGGTGTGCTTGTAAGAATAAGTGTATTGCTATTTCTTATTTTCTCACATTGTGTTGCTTTAGACAATGGTTTGAAATGAAAAGCACTAACAGGCTTATTTGGTGCATTGGAATCAGCATTTGTCATAATTTCTGGTTCTTCTGGAGGAACGTCATCTTGCCCGGACTGCCTGTTTAAAAATATTCGTTTTCATTGCTATGAAGGAAGGCGATTAATTGACATTTATTCATGGTAATAGGTAGTATTTAAACTAAGCTACTCATAAATATTAAAGAGAAACGGTATATCTTACCTGTATCTGTAGCAGAGCTTATTTACACATGCATAAACGTTATAAGATGGTAGCGGTAAACAATCAAAGCTTCACAACTAACACAACAATGGTGATTTCAGCGTCTCTATACTATCGTTTAACGAACGGCCGATAGGAGAGTCAGTAGTGTCCAGTTGATGCTGTCACCTAGTGGAAAACGAAAAATTAAGACATTCGTTGTCTTGCCCCGCTCTTCATCTTACCCCGGTCTCCCCTATATACAGGATGATTTAAAATAACGTGACCAAAATGAAAGATAGAAGGAGGCATACAAAAATAATCAAAAATCAAATAGAAACATGGGTTGCAAACGCCATCTGGGACGCCTAGAGGGCATTTCTATGGAAAGACTAGCTGAGCAAATTAAGTCACTTGACGTGTATTATTTCAGCATGACAGAGCTCGCGCACATTTCAAATGACAAGTCAGAACACATCTACATGCCACCTTTCCTAGGTGTTGGATTGGTCGAGGTTGACCAATTGCATGACCAACACGATCACCAGATTTGTTTAAAATAAATTTTTTCTTATGGAGTTTTTTAAAAGAACTTATTGACGAAACACCTGTTTAATCGTAGGAAGACTTACTAGGAAGAATTACTGCGGCTGCAGGATGCGATCGAGATACACCTGATATGTTTGAGAAGGTGCGACAGTCCATGCAGCGTCGATGTAATGCATGTCTCCAGGTGTCTGACAAAAAATTTGAGCAACTCCTGTAGTATTATTGGTTGTAAATGTGTAGCATGTGTAGAAATGCAGTATAAATAAAATGACGTAGAAGGATTTTTGTTTATTCTTCTTGTATTAGATATAATTTGCTACCGCCTCTATTTGCACCGGATGGCATTTGCGACTCCATGTTCCAATGTTATTTTTGATTCATTTTGTATGCTTGTTTTGCCCTTTGATTTTAGCCACGTTATTTTGAATCACATTGTATATATTTTTTTTCTAAAAATCATGCGCGATAAATAGCTTTGCCATCTTAACGTGATTTAAAACAAAATGAAAAGTAAATCTGTATCAATTTCTTTTATTTAGAGTAAATTAAAATTTAATGAAAAAAAAATATTGTATTAAGCCTGTATGTAATGTTAGGTTTAATATATTAATAATTTTTATTGGTGAATTAAGCCTAATGTATTTGATATATTTTATTAGTGGTTAAAATTATTAAAGATATGCTTTTTCTTTGGTTATATCTTAGTTATTACTGTATTCCTTTAAATTTCAATAATTGTTTAACCACATTCAATTTAGCATACAACTGGATAAATATTCATAAATAATTTGAAGTTTTAGAATTTAACTAATCATACTCATTACACTCAAATTTTCTTTTAACATCAAAACATTTCAACGTGTTTTTTTATACAAACTTGTTAGCCCCTGATATGCTATCTCTTTCGGACAGCAATTAAAGTGTCGTCCCTAAAAAATAACGTTGCATTACGCCACCCGTAAAACGAAGCAGATGTATCATCATCCAGTTAAATACTGATAACCTCTACTGCAATTTTTTAATCTTCTAAGCATCGCACATTTTCAGTTTTTAGACCTCCGTATAGGGAAAAAAGTACTTTTAACTGCAACTTGTTTGAAAAATGCATCTCAATTTATTTTTGAGATAATATTTTTGTGTAGTTTTTAATGTCATTTCAGTAATAATGGAAACTGAAGTACTTCATTTCTGTAGAAAGTAAAGGGAAAATAGTAGATTACTATATCTTTATTTTCTCAATTTCTCCTAACAACTGAAAAAAATGTATTTAAAATATGTACTATTTTGAAAAACTATAAATGAATGATTTCTGATAAAACATGGAGCTATTAAAAACTATGTTTAATTTTAAGTAACCATATTAATGTTATCAACAAATGAAGGCCTATGAATCATTAGATAAACGATTTTTTTGTCGAGTTTCTTGTATGACATCATACTTTTTTCTGTGTTTGTGTATTATTCGGAGATAGTGATGTTAGATGCATACTTTTCTATAGATATTGTTTAAGACTGGATCATAAATTTGGAATTCTTCAGCGAGTGCATATGACGTCCTTCTTTATAAAATAAAAGGGTGTATTTTAAGTCTTAAAACTGAAATATGCTTTGCAATATCTTTATTTATAATTTTTTTTTTCATCGGGGGTGACTCTAAATTCTGAAAAAAGCAGAATTCCCGTTTTATAGTCTTGCATTTTCTTTCTCTCATTTATAATCTTTCAGAGTGTTAATTAAAAATAATCTTTTTTCTTCCACACTAAAATAGAAGGAAATTGTTAGTTTTCAATATTTATTAAAATATTGCACATGCTTTGGTTAGATTAGTTTAATTTGTGGTGTGTTAAAACAAATTATATTCGAATTTACAACCTCATTAATTGTTACTAGTCTTTAAGCTTCAGGGAATTTTTTTCAATCTATATATAAAAAATATTTAACTACATAGGTATTTATTTTCTTATCTTTTATAATACGCATAATTAGTCATTTCTGTTTGCTATAAATATATATAAATTTCCTTTTTATATGTTTATCATGATAAGCCTAAATATTTCGGAAATATTTGTTGTAAGGATATATATATCTTATACTGTTAAAAAGATGCTGCTAACTCTCATTCGACCGCTTTTATAGATAACGGTTGCTTAACCGTAATTTTAATTGATCCTGACCGTAATATGGTCAGTTATATGGCCATAACACTTTCATAATATGGTGAAGTAATTGTTATTTTAAAAAAACGGTTAAATGACAGGAAGGTTTACTGCAGATTTGTAACAGCGTAGAATATACAGGATGGGTCATAAATTCGTGCAAACTTAAAAATTCATCGGAAAAAAGTAATGATCGGAAAAAAAAAAATTCGGTTTGCGCGAGTATGATCAGAGAGGCATTGGATTTTTTTCCATGTATAAAAAAAAAGTTCCAAAAGTAACCGAAAGAGGGTGCTCACACTCATACTGAGACTTTTATGCAAATCAGGCAAACACAAACATACAACCAAACAAATCCCAATAACATGGCACTGTGCATTTATTTTAAAGTAAAAGATTTGCAATATGACCACCATCACCAGGTATTAGGCAAGTGAAACGCGGCAATGTGCCGATTACAGCTGAGTGTAGCATGTCGGCTTCGATGCCACCGACGGTCCGTCTGATGGCATATTTCAGTTCCACCAAAGTGGCTGGGGAGTCCCGGTACACACGATATTTTAAGTATTTCCACAACTTAAAACTGATTTAGAAAAGTGTTGTAAATAGTGTAACTAACTTAGTAATTATTGTAATTGTAGTGAATCGTATCATATTGTGTCATATCTTAAAAATTGTACTGAAATATGCATATAACCCTGTAACTACTGTAATTGCATCATATCTTAAGTGTTATTAATTTTAGTAATTATTATCTGAAAATACTTAGTTTATATTCAAACCAATATACTAACTAACGTTCCCTGGGTTGCGGTTTCGCAATGGTGGTAAGAACATACCGCCCTGGGCTAGGGGCTTGACCCAACCATCAGCCACAAGCAGGTTCCCAGGGTGGGCGATTAGATTAGATTAGATTAGTATTCCACAACAAAAAATCTTCCGGAGTCAAGTCTGGGGATAGTGAGGGGCACTCAAACTTACAACCTCGAATTATCAATCCGTCTTCAGTGAAACTGTCCAACAGGAAAGGTGGATGATCCTCCTAATTCCCCGTTTCCCCAAAACGTCGTACTATATTCAGTATCCCATTCAATGAAATAGGGTTTTTTTGCACCTGCATTACTTCCTCCATGCGAAACTTGCGCAATGCAATAATTATGGATTCATCACTCTTGTAGAAAAGTTTAACCACTAAAGGAAGGATAGCCTGCTGCCATAGGCGTAACTTGGGGTCTAAGACTGGGGGGGGGCAAAATTTTTAAGGCCATTTTTTAATATATATATACCCTCCCGCCCTATCACCACACACATACACTTAAATTAAGACGTCTTTTTTTTACCGCGCAAAACCACCCAGGTTTTTACTGATTTCGTAGATATTTTAATATATTTTAGTTTATAAAAATATTTATACTCGTCCGAACGTTTCGAAATTTTTGCAGGTGACGTTAATCTGGTCTATCCAAATGCTCTAAAAAGTTTCTGTTAAAATACGCACGTTTAGTTACTTTTAGCATAGAAAAAATATCGTCACCGTGAGGCGCAAAGTGACCTCCGTGCCGGTATATTTCAAAGGGTTAAAATTCTTATTTTTAAAAGCCGATTATAACATCGATTAGAAGAATGTTTCACCTTTAAGAACATATTTTTGGTTTTTTGGTACCTCTAAAATTGTGCCCTGAAGGGGCGAAACCGCGACGAAACACTCAGATTTTTTATTTCCATCGAATTTTTCACATATTTTATCTTGTACAAAATATTTTATACCCGTCCGAACGTTTAAAAAATTTTGTAGGTTATGTAAATCTGGAGTATAGAGATGCTCTAAACAGAAAAAAAAAGTATGGTGTGTAAAGTAAAAAGTAAAGTGTGTTAAAGTATGGACGTTTTGTTACTTTTAGGGTTAAAAAAATATCATCTCCATAAAACGCGAAGTGATCTGGGTTCGCCAGTGTATTTGAAAAGCTTAAAATTCATATTTTTTAAAACCATCGATTAGAAGGTTTTAGCTTTGAGAGCACATTTTTAATTTGTCGGTACCTCTAAAATTGCGTCCTCGAGGGGCGCTGCAACAGGACAGAAAAACGCTTCACGCAAAAAACGAGCCTTTTTGAAAAAAAAAAAAATTCAAAGGATTAACTGTGATATTTTCTTCAATTGATTGCGGCATTTGAGACATAAGAGTACGATCTTATAGAATACGTCATCCGTTTTTAACTTTACTAAGCAGTTTGACTGATGTAAGTTAATAAATAATGACAAAATACACCCGAAATTCCTTCTTTTCGAACTTCATTTTCTCCCGATGCATAAATAAGGCTTCTGCGCGTGCGCCATCACTTTTTCCCTTTCGCAAGGGCCGAGATGAGTTATTAATGAGAGTGATTTGCGAATTTTAATTAATAACTCAACTAATTATTAAAATTTTAAAATTCTGAATCTGAGGTGCATCAGAAGAGACTTTGGGCTACTTTCATAAAAATTGTCAGCTTCGTACTTACGCTAGATTTTGCTAGCCATCGCATACACACAGACACACACACACACACAAAGCGAAACTTTTTTTTATTAGTATAGATTGTCCTCAAATTGGGCGAGCTCTTTTGACATTTCCCCTTAATAATTTCTTTGATAATTATTTCTTCTTTTTCATACTGATACATATTTATTAAGGGCAAAAAAAACAAAACTAGCATACAGGAGAAATTTGAAAGGGATTGATTGAAAAAATAATTCGTATGCGACATCTTAATCATCGGTTAGATTTTAGAGCTCTTTAAATCTAGTAACATTAATATTTCATTTTTTTTCAACTGGCGGTAAACTGTTATAGTCCACTAGTTTCCAGGGAAATTCCAGATAACTCGTTTTTCCCACTCTTTTCGTTCTTCACTACTAAAGCTCTGAAACAACCTCAAATGTAGTGTGAAAAAAGTAATTAATTGGGAAGTTCAGAACCCGTTATCAGCGAAACATTCTGAAAGTCACCGCCATTCTTAGCAAAAAACACTTTTGATACGATCCCACTCATTCTGGTTTAAGATGAATCCAGATAATTTAGCAATACAAAAATTTAAATTAAACACTGATTTTAATGTTTATTTTAATTCGAATGTTTTTAATTTTTCACATTTTCAAAGTGGGCTGGCTCTCCATAAAGACCTAAATAAAAATATTCAGTATTTTTATATAATGTTTTTACTTTCAAAATATTAAATACAAAATTTTATGTAATTTATAGTATTTTGATGGAAGAATGAAGAAAAAATGTCAAGTTTTCTGCTTCGATTTACCTAAAGCATATTTCCTTTTTTACCATATTCTTCAATTGTACTTAAGGCTGGTCTCAAATCCAAAGGGTCAACTTTATGATACAAGTTTTCATTTATTTTTGTTCGGAAAAGCATGGAGGCAGGTGTTGTTATTCAGAATCTATGTAATCGAAATACGTTTTCCATTCTTTGGTAAACGTAAATGATCTTTCAGAAAATACCATCAATTGGAGTTTTGAACCGAATTTCCGGACGTAAGGAGAAAACCAGCCAGAAAACCATAAAAAAAATCATCAATTATGTATTATTTTATCCTAAAGAAAACAAGTAGGTAAGTGTGATATGCAGAGGATTTCGTTTAATATCTCTTTCAAAACACTTTATCCTTAAATTAACAAATCAAAATTGTTAATAGAAAATTAATAATTCCTTCCATAAATGGCAGCACTGTTATATTTAGGAATGCGTCCCCCTGAAAATTATCCACTCCCATATTTCAATTTTTTATATATTATACAAAGTTTAAAACAAAACGGATATTTCTATCAAGAATTATTGCGTTACGTATATGGGGCATTCTCACAATCTTTTGACTTTCATGTCCCTGAATAATAATTTTTTATTTAATACACTTTTTCGTGTTTTTTTATTTCATATACTTGGGAACATCACAATGCATGATTGCACAACAATATTAACGAGATAAATAAGTTTTGGACGATGTTAGGGGTCCAAACACATAGAAAACTCATCTACCGTTCCGTGTCCCTGATGCTGATTTTGAAGTTTGTAGCTGTCTGGATAAAATTGTTTCAATAAAAATAATTCGATGTAATTTTTTTCTGAAACTGGAACTATTGTTTTATATGAATATGTAGCAAAAAATTAACTTGCACACATTTTTAGGGTTGATATTATTTTTTGAACTCTGCCCCTGTGGGTTTTAGATTCCTTACCATCCCTCTTCTAAAATGATACAGAAAATCACTTCAGATGCAGCGACAGAATTTTTTTCAAGTTTTTGCTCATGCAGAAGTATGCTAAGAGAAAGAATATCTAAAATTCTTTGACAGGAAATTTACTGCAGAATTTAAATCAGCATTTAAATATCAATTTCAAGCACCGTGGCTTTATTGGTAGTCTTACCGTCCGTCCCCAAGGTTTATTCCTGCACTTTTCGAGGTAAATTAAAAAAAATAATTAATTTAATCCAATGTTAACAACTGTTTCTAAAAATCAATGAACATTGTGGCTATCACTTAGTCTTAACATGATTTTTCTAAAAATAGGTGGTAATTTTCCTTACCGTTCCATCCTTACCGTCTCTTTTTTTACCATTTCGTCCCTTTTTTCACCATTTTGTCCCCTTTTTTCCCTGTATCTTCCCTATTTTTTACTCTACCGTCCCTTCTTTAACACCCCTTTAAGACAATGTTATACAAAAATTCTGTATTAAAAGTACTACATTTTTATTATTTCTTATTTCAATGTCCTGTGGGTACTATGCAAATTCATTATAAGTAAAAATTTAGAAGAAAATAAACAGTTATAGAGGTAAGACGGTAAGAAAAATTAAACTCGCAAATTTAACTTAAACCTCAGTGAAATAAAAAAATTTTCGCTGCTGACCCTTTTTTATTTATTTTGAATCATTAAGGCATTCGTCCATCAGATTAAAATGTTATTTTAGTAAATTTAATTTCGCCAGATTTTTTTCCCCAAAAGTCAAAATATTGTGAGAATGCCCCATATACATACGTCGTACATACAGAACATGCGGGCACATTAGCTATCAAGCTTTGATAGTCAGGGAGCTAACAAATAAACGGTAATAAAAGCTAAAAGATAATGCATGTAATTAATAAATAGACGTAACCAAATGCGTAAAGTTTTTTTTTTTAAATCAGATTAGCCATTTTTTTCACGGAGACCTTGTTTGCCCCCCACCCCCAACACACACACAAATTCAGCTCACCTTAAATTCATAAAATTCTTATTATGTGTTATGAACTATGTCAAAGTTTAAAATCGATCGGTTCTTTAGTTTTCCTAATTTTAACAAATTCCCGTCAATTGTCTGTACGAAAAAGCATCCCTTTTATGCTTAAAAATCGATTTTTTCATAAACCGGAAAGTTGTGGTCCGATTTTTTTTAAATTGTTGTTGTACAAATTTGGTTCTTTCGCATCCCTTTTGTTATTTCGTACGCTGATTCGTAAAATCTAGTTAAAAAAATCTGTACTGCGATTATGTACAAACATTATAAGTGTTAAAATAAATAGGGTTCTTACTGATTAATACTAAAAAATTAATAGAACTATATTCCAACTATAATATTAACCTAAATAAGTAAATAGCAAAAATTAATATTTTATGAAGAATTAAATAATAATGAATATGTAACATGGTTCATATACTCGAGAACAAATACTATTCCAGCACAATTTTAGATACGTGCATAAAAATGGCATAGAATAAACACATTAGGAAAATAGTGACCACATTGATTATCTATTTCACAGAAATCTTATCAGATCTTTCATACATAATAAGAGATATATTAAGAGAACAGAGCTTTATTTTTTTCTTTAACTGAAAGGGGAAAAAAAAAAGATATTTCATTTAATAATAAGAATTTATCATTACAAGAGTAGGAGTCAGGAATAAACTAAGTTAAAATTTAGGAATTCTGTACATCCATCAGGCGTCCTTTTGACGAAATTTGAGTTTTTACCGCAATCCTTTGGCAGAAAATTGTATTTTCTTACTTATCTTATGATGTGTATCTTATGATGAAATTTCGCGTTTTCCGCGATCTTTTGACAGAAATTTGCATTTTTTCGCGATCATTTGACTAAATTTGTGTCCTTTCCTCGATCTTTTGACGGAATTCGTGTTTTTTCCGCGATCCTGTGACAGAAATTTGCGTTTTTTGCGGCACCCCTGGGACGAAATTCACGTTTTTCCCGAGATCTTTTGACGAAATTCGTGCTTTTACAGCGATCCTTTGGCAGAAACTTGCGCTTTTCGCGATTGTTTGACTAAATTTGCTTCTCTTTTTCGCGATCGTTTGACTAAATTCGTGTTTTTTCCTCGATCCTTTGACGAAATTCAAGCCTTTTCTGCGATTTTGTGACAGAAATTTGCTTTTTTCCCCGCGCCCATGGAACGAAATTCATGTTTTTTCTGGAATTTTTGGATAAAATTCAAGTTTAAACAGCGATTTTTTGGCAGAAATTTACGGTTTTTGGGATATTTTAACGAAATTCCGCGTTTTTTCCCGCAATCCTTTGACATAAATTTGCGTTTTTTCACGATCATTTGACATAAATTTGCATTTTTTTTTTTTTTTTTTTTTTTTTTTTTTGCGATCGTTAGACTAAATTTGCATTTCCCCCACAATCGTTTGACTAAATTCAGGTTCTTTCCGCGATCCTTTGACTAAATTCGCGTTTTTCCGCGATCCTGTGACAGAAATTTGTATTTTTTCCACAACCCTAGGACGGAATTCATGTTTATGTCCAGGATCTTTTGACGAAATTTGTGTTTTTGCAGCGACCCTTTGGCTATAAATTACCGATTTTTTTGCAACCATTTGTCGAATTCACGATATTTTTTGTCAGAATTTTCGTACTTATTTTTTTTTTTTTTAAAGGAAATACTTTTTTTTCAAGTTGGCAAATTTATCTGTAAGGTCCAAAATAAATCTGCGACGCACGTCACGCACTTTCTGCTACCGGGTAAAAATGTAACTCTTTTTCTTTCCGTGTCACTTGGCCAGCCGTGCAAAAAATGCAATTCTGGTTTTAATTACCAAAAAATTAATTATCTTCGCTTCTGATTGTCGAAATTAAAAAATAAAGACATATTCTGAAAGAGAATGGAATTTTACGTTGGATGGCATAAAAATCATACCTCGAAAATCGATATTTAAATTTGGTCTTATATAAAAATTCTGAGTCTGTTTCTGACCGCAAGACCGCACCTGTTTTATATTCTCTGGTTATCGCCGAAAATTCAATTCATCAGACATCTGTCGCCTTCACAAACGAAGGAAAATAAAAGATTTTTCTCTCGATTTTTAACGAATTTCAAAGTTTTTATGGTACGATCGAGATAATTTTTAGAATTTCTGAAAGCTGATTTTTCCCCCCGTCTTGTGGTACTAATTTCGAATTTCTGGAATGAGTAGAAAAGAAATAAAAGCGCCTTTAAAGCAATCGCTAGTCCTTATCTGCCGTTAAAAAAACACCTGGTTTTAATCGATGGAAGAGATAGTTTTTATAATTCGATAAAAAATTTATGCTTTTGTTGAATCCTGGATGCCTTTCAGATCTTGTAATTGGGGGGTTTTTTAATTAACAACGTCCATTAATTACTACTTTTTCAAATTTTTACGATTTGTCGTTTGATGTGAGGTGTTCAGCTATAAGTATGCAAAATTTCAAGTCTCCAACATATATAGTTACGGGTACTGTGACAGACAGACAGACAGACGAGTGAGACGAATAGGGTTTCGTCAGATGAAGGAAACCCTAATGACAATAGTCAAAATCAAAAGATAGTAATAAAGAGATCTATCCCACATGTGCATTTAAATAGTTCTATGAAAATAAAAAAGGAAAAATGGTTCCGCTTTTCTGAAAAATAGAGCAGAGGAAATATTCTTACTTGAGCTTTGACTACTGCATCAGAAATTACTTCTATGAACGTGAAGACGTTAATTCTGGTTATTTTGAATTATCCAATGCTTATACCAGTTCGTGTGCAAAATAGCATATAAATGGTTAAATTTAAAAAAAATTGAAATACAAGGCTGGGCTTTAACTACAAAGCGATACAAAAACTGTAGGGGCAAAAGGTATTGCCCTGTTCCTGAAAAACTAGGGGGAATGTGATCCCCACTTGTCCTCACCAGATTCGTGGAAACCCACGCTGCTCGCTCTCTCCCCTCAAAGGTCAAGATGGGTGGTGTCGGGCTGTCAAGTGAAGGAACGGGGAGCTTTCCTCTTTGGATTAACGCATTCGATTAATCTGCAGGGATATATCAGGGCATCCATTTTGTAGCCTGGTGAAGTATTTTTTTTTCTCTTTTTTGTTGAGAACTTTTATCAAATACTACTTTTATCAAATACTACATTTCTTTAAAAATACTACATTATAATGGAATACAATAATTTAAAAAAGTTCTTGAAGTAAAAAAACTGTGTCTGTAATGTTTCGCTCTTTTTTAAACATATATTTTAGCCTTTTTTTTTCGTTTCATTAAAACTCTGCCACAATGTTTTTACAGAAATTACGAAAAGAAGCTCCCATAGGTTTAACATTAGCTATCACTCCTTGCTGTAGTGTTTCTTAAAAAAAAAAAAAAAAAAACGATATTTTAGCTTTTTGTTCCGTTTCATTTAAACTCTGCCACAAAGTTTTTGCAAAAATTACGATCCGTGAAGGTTTTTTTTTTTTTTTTTTTTTTTTTTTAACTATTTTGAAAATGGTTATTGTCCTCGTCAGGGTAGGAAATCAAAAGCACAGCTGAAGTTTTTTATTGGTTGAATCCGCATTTTATTCGTTTTCTGATTGGTCTATACAGTAATCTGTAATTTGCCTTTACTTTCAACAGAGATGGATACTTCTATTGCTACTATGACAAAAAAGTAATAAAAACTAGAAAAAAAATTTAATAACTCAGAAACAAATTGAAATACAGCTTTCAAACAAATTGCATTTAAAAGTACATTTTTTTTCTCTATACGACTGTGTAAAAAGTAATATTGTGGGATGTTTAGAAGTTTAAGAATGAAATTTCATGTGTTACTTATGTATTTATAAGCGATTTTTTCCACGTGACGAAATGTTTTCCTTTGACAGTATTTTATGAATGATCTTTTGCTTTTATTAAACAAGTTGGAAATTGCTCGTCAAACGTGGCAAATGAGGTGCGTTCGTACTATAACTGGTTTTATAATTATTTTTTGCACCCCTTATTGTACTGAATGTATATTTTTTTCACTTCATAAGTGCATAGTCTGTAACATCATTAAAATGTACTTGCAATAATTTTTCCCCATTCCCCGTAATGTAACGGAAAACTTTTAACTGTCCCTGTAATTAAACTATACATCCGATTTTCATAAAATTTGAAATGGCTCGACAAAATTTTGCAACAATTATATATTTAAAATTTCAGACCATTCGGAAGGCTAAAACGTCATTAAAATGCATTTGCAATAATTTTTTCATATTGGCCGTAATGTAACGGAAAATTTTTGACTGTCCCTGTCATTAAACTATACATCCGATTTTCATAAATTTTCAAATGGCTCGACAAAATTGTGCCACAATTATATATTTAAAATTTCAGACCATTCGGATGGCTGTAACATCATTAAAATGCACTTGCAATAATTTTCCCCATTGGCCGTAATGTAAAGAAAAACTTTTGACTGTCCCTGTAATTAAATTATACATCCGATTTTCATAAAATTTGAAATGGCTCGACAAAATTTTGCAACAATCATATATTTAAAATTTCAGACCATTTGGTTGGGTAGTTTTTGCTCTGTTATATGCGGACGGACGGACTGAACGACGACTATAGGTGCTACGTATTTATATAATTACGAACGCACCTAAAAATGGAAAACATTCGATCGCATAGTATCTGCATGAAAACACCTGCTAATTTCATGTGTTACAATATTCCTTTAAATATGACTACATTTTCATTTGTGGAATCTCCTTCAATCTACTATAATCAGATTTTATTTTTTGAAAGAACTCAAATTACCATGTTAACAATCCGGCGAGATTTGGACAGGGTTTTGAGGACTTAGCTCGTAACGGGCACAGCCTCTGGTACATAAAAAAAAAAAAAAAAAAAAAAAAAAAAACTTTGAATTATTATTTAAGAGAAAACTTTTTTAAAACTTGTTCAATTAATAAAACTTTAAATTTTGTATTTTTGTCGGTGAATTAAAATAAATAAAGAAAATTTTCTTTTATTCGAAAAAAAAAATATATTTATTTTAAATCTAAGGGAACTTTTATTTTTCTAAAACCATCATTGATTTTTAAGAATTAATTCCTTCTTAGCTTTTCAAGGAGCTTACTAGAATTGGCTGGAAGGAATTACAGTTAACATTTGACAATTATTTAGTTATTTATTAGGAAGGGACCGAACCGATAGATACGCACACATGTTCAAATAACAACAATTGAAAAAGATATATATATATTTTTACATTTTACTCCAGTCGGTTTTTAGAGGTCTGCACGAGTCGGAATTTCCAGGCCCGGCCCGAACGAAAGCTATCTTTTCCCGGCCCGGTATAAAAATTGGAAGTTTGGCCCGACTCAGTTTCTACAAAAATGTCTGTTTTTCTCGACATACAATTAAGATTATTTTAATGAATACTACATACATATTTATAGGAACATTTTACAGTATATTTTAGACTACTATGTGTTCGCAAAACAGAAAACACATAACAGTAAACATTAACGATTATTTACAGTGTTTTAGTCATCGTCTCTACTGACATTTCAAAATTCAAATAAGGATTCATTAAAAGATTAATGTAGTTCAGAATAAAGGATTAAAAACATGATAATTTTTGAAGCTGTATAATAAAAAGTAGATTTGTGTAAATATTTCTCTCATTTTTAAGGCTTTTCTCAAATCCGAAGGAGCTACATTTCGACACATTTATGAATTCATTTCTTTTTGGAAACGCGTAAGATTGTCAGGTATTCTTATTCAGAAACTATGTAAATGTCGTTTTTTTCATAAATAAAAGCAATATATCTTTCTGAAAATACTGCCAAAGTTAGCGTTTTGAATCGAATTTCCGCAAGCGATAGCACAGGAAAAGAGAAAAACGTGACAGTCAAGTGACAAGAATCTCCTTTATCTCTATAATTTATCAAGTATGGAGAAAGCTATTCGTTTCCAAATGCCTTCAATAATCAGGCCAATTGCAAAGTTTCATAAAAATAAGTTGTAAAATGTAATTACATAACTTGCAACTCTTTATTCAGGTATCTATTATGGATCTATATGGGATCTATTTCAGAAGATACAAAAATTAAATTTTTATACGGCCGCAGTAGAGTAAACTTTCCAATTAGGAAATTTTCTCCTAACCGTTCATAAACTAAACACAAACAAATTCATCTCGGTATCTTCAAAACTCGCAGAGATATTAAAATCCAAAATTCGTGACTTACACTATTTACCCATGTCTCTGAGCGGCGAGTTATTGACTCATTTTGAATGCAAGATAGGGATTATCTACAAACTGTACGCTATTAAAAGTCGATTTTAGACAGTGCCTCTCTTTTGGACATAAAATAGCAGTGTATAGATTTTATAAACTTGCTTTCAAAATATTCTGGAGGTCTGTATGGCCGAAAAATACAGGTCCGGGTCCGGACCGACCCATAGAAAAAAAATTCGGCCCGGCCTGGAAAAAGTTAAAATCTTAGCACCGGACATCATATTTCACTTTTTTTTTTTTTTTTTATTTGTTGATGTTACCTAAGAATATCAAGTGGAAAGTCATTCGGTTTAGTAGCTTAGAAAATATGAAGGTTTTCATTTTTTCAATTCATTCATTTGTAATCATTACAAAAGAGATTGCATTGCTGGTAATTTGTTTTACGCATAACTCAAGAACTACTTGGTGCAATGATCTGTAATTATTATATAAGTATAACTCTTGTGCTTTACATTAGCAAGCTTATAGAAAGCTATTTCCGTTAAAAAATCCATAGATTACAATTCACATATAAATCCCTTTGTTCCACAAATTTCCGTTTTTCATATGTTTACTGTGATTTCAAATCCATGCTGCACTTGTTATGGGGATTGTTTCATAGATTTACTGGTATATGATGGTTTATACAGCATTTTTTATTTGAAGAAATTCCTTTATTATTTATACATTCACAATTTTTGTTGATAATTTATTTTGGTTTAGAATGGTTTTTTATATATAATGGTTTAATCTTAGAAAAAGTTAATATATATATATATATATATATATATATATTAATTAATTACAAATATTTTTTCGGAAGAAATTTGGACTTGTAATCTAAGTTCTTTGATTTAAAAAAAAAAAATCGATTTATAAATGCTTCAAGTATGTGAATTATAAAATCACAGCTTATTCTGAAAAATAGTTCTGGAGCTATGCTTAAAGAACTAACCGCATTGCAATCTGTGTTGTAATGATTAAAATACATTTAACATTTAGAGTTCAAAATTTTAAATATCTATAAACTGTACACTACTGGCACGATTGACTTCCAGTTTGCTACCCTAAGTTGAAATTTAACGAGAAAACTAAATAATGTCAAAATAAGGTGCTCGTATTGAAAATTTCAGAGTTTGAAATTTGAAACAATTTCAGTATGAAGAAGACCCCTAAGCATTTTTAAGTATATATATATATATATAGTCAAACCTCGTTAACACAAACATGCTTAACGCGAATTACTTTTAGTACGAACTGTTTCCGATTGCCCCGTCCTGTTGTATATGATGTAGTATTTAAGTTCGGATATCACGAACTACTTTTAACACGACTAAAAAAAGTTTGACTTTGAGTGTTCGCGTTAACGAGGTTCAACTGTATATATATACAACATACATTGAAGAAAGACATATTTGCCTGTTTAAAAAAAAAAAAAAAAAAAAAAAAAAAACTGCCTATTCCTTTTTTTTTTGTACAATGGGGTGATTAAAATGTATCTCTTTCCTTCTTTCTTTCTTTTGTTCGACTGCACTTTAATATCTTCAGATTTACTTGATAGTGTACCATTTATTTATTAAATTTGTCACCATATGAAAATAGATAGCACTTAGTTAACGCATATAGTTATTTACAAAGAAAAAGTATCAGAAAAGAAAAAAAAATTTCTCTCAGAAAGATTACAGAATGAGTCCCTTTTATTAGAGAAGCATACGTAGTACTAACACATTAGCTGAATTGGCGCATATTTCTTGAACATGTGCGTGCCCATAAGTGTACCTGATACATAAATTAAAAAACCCAATTCCACTCCATCCAGGCAACAAAATGGATGCTTATATGGATCATCCCGAGGCAAATCCCCTATTTCAAAGAAAGGATTAGTTTTTCTCCCGATGCGAGGTGGGGGAGAATGATTAATGGTTTTCTTATTGTTTGATTTGAACCGGGCCCCTTGGGCCGGAACCACCAGATTACGCCCAAGGGTACAACCGGGTACAACGCGACATGTGCAAGACTCTAGTCCCTGATGTACGCGAGAGAACGGAATGTGTGTGCATCTGTATATCCAGACGCCATGAGAATTTCCTCACCTCACCAGTATTGGACTGACGCTAGGAGTATATTCAAGGAGCGTCACTAAAGTCGAGAGCCCTGAGGGCCAGGAAGTTCTTGTTTTGTGCTTTTATTATCTTACGAAAAAGGACAATGGTCAGAGTCAAGACACAGTAATCGTGATATCTATTCCCACCTCTTCCCACACGTGCACCCCCCCCCCCCAAAAAAAACATCCCTGGTAATGAAGAGGAAAATAAGTTTTGTACTTTGTACAAAAAGGAAAAAAAGGGAGACGGAAAAAAATTATCTTGAACTGTTATTATAGCAGAGGGTTTTGTAAAGACATAAGAAAAATTACTTATGTCAACGTGAAAACATTAATTCTGGCTGTTTTGATTTTGCTGTATCCAATTCTATTTCAAATCCAAGATAGTAAAAGTCCTTCCGGCCAGTGCCGGGAGGAAGAGGTAGCTTTAATATTCCTTATTTTAAAAAAGCCAACTTATATTATTCAAACACACGAAGCTCAATTTAGTGGAAACCGAATATAGGAGATTCAATACTAATTTTCATCGATATTAAATCATTATGAATGAGAATTTCGCGAAATTAGTCAGCTTTATCCAAGCTGCTTTTATTTAAAGTAACTTGTATTTGGCTGCCAATTTTGGCGATTTCTTAAAGTGCCTGCCATTTTAAGACAACATGGTGGATGAGGCTAACCAGTGAACTTGGTCGAGACCTTAGTAATTGCTGTGCACATGCTCACTCACACCGGAATTGATTGATATATACGAGTGCTGTCGCATGCAAAAAATCAGATTTTTCAAAATGTCACCCACATTAGATATATAAATTGCTATATCTGAGCCATTTTTTAAGATAAAGACAAACAAAAAATGCTCCTGAATCCTTATATCAAGGTCAAATACTTAAGAAAGAAACCTTTTTCAATTTCTAATTTTTTTGCACCTCACTTTAAATATAATTTTTTTTAATTTAATGGCCGCCATTTTGAAACAAGATAGGTGATGAAACTGGCCAGCGAACTTGGTCGAGATATTGATGTATACTATCCACATGCCTTCTTACATCGAAATTGGGGAATACGTGTGTTATCACGTGGCAAATAAAGATCGTTTCAAAATGTTAGCCATGCTAGAAATTCAAAATGCTATAATTCAACCATTTTTTAAGATATAAACAAACGAACAAATTTTCAGAAACAAAAACTGCTCCGGAATCTTTGTGTCAAGGCCAAACACATAAAAAAATCTTTTTCATTTTCCAATTTTTTAATAACTCATTTTAAATTTTAAATTTTTTTTAATTTTTTAAATGGCCGTCATTTTGAAACAAGATGGCGGATGAAGCTGGACAACGAACTCGGTCGAGATATTTGTATGTACTATGTATACACCAAGGTACATCCAAATCGGTTCATAAATACACCCGTTATCACTTGACAAAAATCAGGACGTTTCAAAAAGTCAGCCACGCTAGAAATTCAAAATGCTATAACTCAGCCATTTTTTAAGATATAGACGAAACAAAAACTGCTTCGGAATCTTTGTATAAAGGTCAAATACATAAGAAAAAAATGTTTCCATTTTCAATTTTTTGGTATCACATTTCAAATTTTAAATTTTTTTAAAAATTTTAAATGGCCGCCATTTTGAAACAAAATGGCGGATGAAGCTGGCCAACGAACTCGGTCGAGACATTGGTATGTACTATGTACACACCGAATTACATCCAAATCGGTTCATAAATACGAGAGTTACCGTGTGACAAAGGTCAGATATATATATATATATATATATATATATATATATATATATATATATATATATATATCAATTTTGAACGGAGGGTGGTTTCGGGATCTGGGGGTCATGATCGATGAAAATATACCAGAATTTTTTGAAATCGCTTTCCTCCGAACGGCTGCAATAGGTAGCTTTTTGTAATGAAAGCCACCTAATATAAATTATTAAACTAAAGGGGTAAAAAAAAGCGAAAAAGGAAATACAGAAATTTGAAAACAAGACAAAAAAATGGAGGGGCAAAATACATGTCTTGCCCCTGCTCTTAAAAAACTGGGGGGGCATATGCCCCCCCCTTGCCCCCGCCAGATTACGCCCATGCCTGCTGCCAAGATCGAATGACGAATCCATTTCCAGCTACGTGTTTTATTGCTAGCCTGGTTTGCATAAAACGTCTCAGTATGACGTGTGAGCGCCCTCTTTTGGTAACTTTTGGATTCTTTTTTTTTTATATATATATGGAAAAACATCCAATGTCCCTCTGATCTTATTCGAACAAACTGAAATTTTTTCCGAGGATTACTTTTTTTATTATGAATTTTTTAAGTTTTCAGGAATTTATGACGCACATTGTACATGACTTATGTATTAATAATCCATTACTCGTAAGTAAATTTAAGAGACGTGTATAAAATTCCATACGTAAAACATATAGCAGAGTTGCTATTCTGCATTCTAACTCCATTAGTACCATCGTCGCCTGTAAGTAATAAACCTGTGAATTACACCCGTCGAACCGTGAGTTTCCTCTCATGCAGCGATAGATATGCAGCGATAGGGAAACTGTCCCATAATATCTATCCTTGTTGTGACGACCAAATTTGTGAAATCATTCGTAGTTATGGTATTGTTAATCTTCTTTCTATACGGTTACAATGAAACAATCTGCAATGTATTTCCTTAACTAGATAAAAATTAAAATTTCAAACTTCCTACACTACCTGTGCATTTCATAAACTATCTTATGTTTAAAAATAGAAATATAAACTTACAAGTTAAATATCAGTACTTCTCTGCTTAAAAAAAAATGCAGTTACTAAGCACCTTGTTTAAAATTAGTTATTATATATAATGTCTATTCATATATGATAGACATTATATGAATGTCTATCATATAATAGAAATTATATGATATGTTTATAACAGTTTGCAATGTTTATTCATATATGTTATTCATATATGAATATATTCGAATATTTAACCCTTTATGTATTGAATTATGAATTCATGAAAATTTTACCTTCTAAAGCATTTTTCGTGGAATTTTGAAACTACATTAGAGGATTTATCTAATCATTTAATAAATTTTAGGAGGATTTTAGAAGGGTTGAAGCATTTAGAAGGATTAATTAAATTTCAATTTATTGGGATTTTTTGCAATAATTATAACCGCACATAAATCTTTTATTTTAAATATTTTTATTAGTATTTTGTAGAATTAGGAAATGTACAAAAATAATGTTCTTACAATTGAAATATAGGAATATTTCCGAATTAAAAAAAAATAATGTTTTAGAAGTATTAGCTGGAAAAGAAATGGGACCATGAGGCCAGTTCCATGCATATATTTCACAATGTCTCTTAAGGATTAAATATATGAATCTTTGGTTTCTTGCATCTATATCGCATGTAACAGTTTATTTTTATTTATTATGAATCCATATGAGGCAGTCTCACATAATTTTGACTTTTAAGTCCCTGAATAATTAATTTTTATTTCAGTGCATATTTTTGTGGGGATTTTTTTATCATTATTATTTCTTATACTGTAAAACATCCCATTGCATGACTCTATAACAATAGTTTTAGAACAAGTTTGGGAAGATGTTGGGGGTCCAAATATACGACGAAATTCCTATATCGTCCCATGTCCATCATGCTGATTTTTAAGTTTGAAGCTGTCTGTATAAAATTGTTTCAATAAAAGTAATTCGACGTAATTTTTTCCGAAACTGGGACTATTGTTTTATAGAAATATGTCGCAAAAAATTAACCTGCATACATTTTTACGGTTGCTATTATTTTTTAAACTCTGTCCCTGGATTTTATAGATTCCTTACCGTCCCTCTAGCTAAAATTATACAGAAAATCACTTCAGATGCAGCCACAGAATTTCTTTTAACTTTTTTCTCATGCAAAAGTATGCTAGAGAAAGAATGGTTAAAATTCTTTGACATGAAATTTACTGCAGAATATAAATCAGCATTTAAATATCAATTTCAAGCGTTGTGACTTTAGTGGTAGTTTTACCGTCCCCAAGGTTTATTCCTCCACTTTTCGTGGTAAATGATTTTTTTTTTTTTATCCAATATAAATAACTGTTTCTACAAATCAATGAATATCGTGGCTATCACTTAGTCTTAACATGATTTGACTAAAAATAGGTGGTAATTTTTCTTGCCGTCACATCCTTACCATCGCTTTTTTTTCCCTTATCGTCCCTTTTTTTCTTCGCCGTCCCTTTTTATTTCCTTACCGTCCCTTCTTTAATACCCCTTTATCAATTTTATACCAAAATTTTGTACTAAAAATACTACTTTGTTATTATTTCTTATTTGAATGTTCTGTGGGTTTTATGCAAATTCATTATAATTAAACATTTAGAAGGAAATAAAAAGTTAGAGAGGTAAAATTGTAAGGAAAATTAAACTCGCAAGTTTAACTTAAATCTCAGTTAAATAAAATAAGACTTCGCTGCTGATCCTTTTTTTCTTTATTTTGAATCATTAAGGCATTCGTCTATAAGATTTAAACTTTATTTTAGTAAGTTTAATTTCACCAGATTTTTACTCCTGAAAGCTATCATTTTGTGAGAATACCTCATATTACATTTCATTTTCTATGTTTTAGGTTGTTACGCCTTCATATTTTGTAAATTTTGATTTGTAAAGTTGAATATATTTAGATGTACTTGACGTTTTAATCGATAATCCAATACTTGGGCTACTTATTTGAGAAACAGATAGAATTCTGTATGTACAACGGGTTGCCTTGAAAGTATACATTTTCCATGGCTTCATTAGCATCAGAGTCGCTTGCAAGCAATAGATAGACTCATTAAAATCCACTGAAACGTAAGTTCTCTCGCATGAAAACAGATTGACGGATGATATGGAATATTGTCGTATGATATTTATCCTTTTTATAATTCTCAATAAGAACAAAACATTAAACATCAGGCATAGATTTTAAACCTCTTTCCAAAAGTAGGTGATTATTATTATGAAATTTAATTATTTCATACAATGATATGAGATTTCTAGATAAGCAATTTAAAAAACATATAATTGGGTAAAACGCAATTTTCAGCAACTGCTGCTCATAAATGGTAGCGTGTGAAAAACATTTTGCTGTCCCGCCTGGTATGTGATCTATAAAATTTATACACATACAATACACTAAAAATTAGATATGTTTAAAGAAAAATACCACATCAAAAATGTACTCCCAGCAACATATTTCACGATGGCACTTAAGTGTTAAATACATTAATGTTCTGTTTCTTACGCATAGTATTAATTTGTATTTATTATGAATGCATATGCATTTCATATTTTTATATTTCTAGTTGTTACGCTTCCACATTTTATAAATTTTGATTTGTAAAGCTCAACATATCTGCACTGTAAAAAAAATTCCGCAACGTTCCTGGGAAAAAATGGGCAGCTGAGTTGCCCATTATTTCCAAGAAACATTTCTTGAAAATGACTGGTACTTTACTGTATATGTTAAAAACTTTCTACAGAAATGCCAGTAAGTTTCCTGCGAAATACCAGGAATATTTCTGTTGACAGCAAAACATTACTGACATGTTCAAGGCTGGTGTAGCACAAGAGCTAAAAATGTCCAGACCAGGGATCGAACCTGGATACTTGGCGTGCCGTGCCAATGCCTTACCTGTTAGGCTATCCGGACCGATACCTGGTCGACATAATTCACTCTGGATGTTCGTTCCCTTCATTATGACATTACTGACATTTCACAGCATGCGGGATCCGCAGACGATTTTTACATTTCCAGTTGACAATTTTCGCTTTATTATCATTATTTGTTAGAATGAAAAAATATTTTGAAATTGACATCAAAATTAATATTTATAATTTACACGAAAAAATAAATTTTCAGTTAAAATTCAATAAAGTAAATATATATGTGATATATTGTTTCTGAACTTTGCTTAAAATATAAAAATATATAAATGTAAATAATAATTAGAAAAAAAATCTAGACATAAAATATTTTGGATTTTCGTCAGTGATCATGTTAGTTTACAAGTTAGATAAAATACATATAAATTTTCATGAAAAAAAAACCTAAACGTAATTGTATATTTTTTTCGAAAATAAAAAAAAAATTCAAATTTGCAGCAATTCAAAGTGTCAAATATATGTCAAATTTAAATCAAATTGTAATAAAGTGTTAAAATATAAAATTAATTAAAAAAGAAAAAAAAAAGTCAAGAGGTAGCATCGAACCCGAGCCGTACGGGTGGCGTGCAAGCTTTCTGCGTCCACACCACGAATGATACGTTGAGAGCTGCAAACTAATGGGTATTTGAAACGTATGCTAAAACTCGGCATCTAATTTCTGAAAATCTAAGGCCCATTTGAAGAAATCCTTTCACAAGAATAATTAGAGATAAGAACTCTAAAACATACTTTAAATTAATCAAAATAGCTGAGAATCATATTTGATTGTCCCCTGGTTAATGCAGATCCAAATAATAGGTGTATTTTTTTTTTTTTTTTTACACAGTCTGCTCGTTAAAGATTTCACAGACAAGTACGAGAGATAATCTCTTAGTGATGTCACAGAGGTATTGTATTTTCATTGAATTATCTTGACAATAGAGACGTAAAGGATCATGTCGTCTATTGATTTATTTGCATTCCATATTGATTTTTTTACATTCATTTAAGGAATTCGTTTTCGACACTCGCGCGCGAGCAACGGATTATAGGAAAAAATAATAATAAATGGCGGCCGCAGCGTTTTGCTGTTTCCAACTTTTGTTCAGGAACGTTTCAGATAAGAAAACCAGAATTTCACAGGAAAGAGCTAAATTATTCTGAAAACCTGATAAAAGGCGAAACGTTCCTGGATTTTACATGGAAAGTTACCATTTTTTTTTACAGTGTGGATGTATTTGACGTTTTAATGGATAATCCAATACTTCGAATATTTATTTAAGAGACAAAGCTAGATTTCTATGTGTACAACGAGTTGCCTTGAAACTATTCTACATTCTCAATGGCTTCATTAGCTTCACAGTCTTCTGCAAGCAATAGATATGCTCATTAAATCCACTGAAACGTAAGTTCTCTATCACGAAAATAGACTGACGGATGATATGGAATATTGTCCCATGATATTTATCCTTTTTATAATCTAATATATAAAAATGAAAATTTGTCTGTCTGTCTGTAATTCTATTCAAACCACAGTTTGGAAGCCAGAATTGTGAAATGATACGTATATTTGTATTAAAACACGACGGAGGCACTAAAGTTATCCGGAATCGAAATAATATATAGTTAATTTTTAATTAATAAAAAATCACCAATTTAACAGCAATTTCTTATCAAATTTAAACATTTTCCCTTATAGCTGTTGCCAACAATTAAAAATCCATAATAGAATTCTTACCACAACAAATACTTTTCTATTGTAAGATTTCCACTTGAAAAATGGAAACAAAATAAATAGTTTGACGAATTTAAAAAAATGTGAATATTACGTCATTACTTTTCTATTGCAAGATTCCCACGTAAAAAATGAAAATTAAATAAATAGCTTGACGAATTTTAAAAAAAGTTAAGATTACGTCATATTGAAAATGTAATGGACGTTAGCAGGTGAATATATATAACGTCATATGAGTTTGAAAAAACACAATGAAACATGCTAAAAATCCGGTTATGAAAATAGTAGTATATTTTAACATTTTGCGGTTCTCTGAATTTGTTTTCACAATTTTTAAACCTATTTCATATATATACGTGTGTGTATGCGTATACATTAAAATGTCCGTAACAGTTTAGGTTCCTAGAGCTCATTCTTAGTAAAGAGCTGAAATAAAGATGGCTTTACTGCTTTCTTTGTTGTTTTATTTTATACTGTATGAATAATTATGTATAATTAATTATGTATGTTTAATTTTGAAATTCATTTTTCAAAACAAACATTCTTAAAATTCCGAGCAACGCCGAGTACTTTAGCTAGTGTTCAAAAAGAACAAAAAAATCATGCATCAGGCATAGATTATAAAACACTTTCCAAAAGTAGGTTGATATTATTATGGAATTCCTTATTGTCATACAATAAAATGAGATTTCTATACTATAAGCAATTTCAAAAACACATAATTGGGTAAAACTCCATTTTCAACAACTGCTGTCCATATATCGTAGTGTGCGCTAATTTTGCTGTCCCGTTCGGTATAAGAGCTATAGAGTTTATAAACACACAGTACACTAAATATTAGATATGTTTAAATATACGAGGGTGGTATATATATTAGGGACAATATTTGTACTGCTACGGTTAATGTGGAATATTGAAGCCTAATGTCTTATATGCCTATATGCTCCGTTTCAGAACCGTAGCTGCTATATTAATTATTTTTTATTATTATTAACCATTTGGAAAATGGTTGTTGTCCTCTGTCAGGGTAGGAAATCAAAAACATATCTGAACCTTTTTGTTAGTTGAATCCGTATTTTATTCGTTTCTGATTGGTCTATACAGTAATCTGTATTTTCCATTTACTTTCAACATGGATGGATACTTCTGTTGCCACTATGACAAAAAAGTAATAAAAACTATTAAAAAAAATTAATAACTCAGAATCAAATTGAGATACAGCTTCCAAACAAATTGCATTTAAAAGTACATTTTTTTTTCTCTTTACGACGGTGTAAAAAGTAATATTGTGGGATGTTTAGATATTTAAGAATGAAATTTCATTTAAAATTGGTCCAGGAATATTAATGTTTAATCCAAGGCGTACGTAATGTATGAACAGCTCCGCAGAAGTTTAAAAATTTACAGTACCGAAAATTGTAAAACTGAAATTTCTTTTAAAATTTGTTCATGATGGGTCCAAGAATGTTAATATTTAATTCATGGCGTACGTAATGCATGATCAACTCAGTGCGATTTTTTATGTCTTAAATTTTAGTCTTCGAAAAAATCATTTTCCAAATGGTAGTTGTAATTTGTTAAATTGCTTTTTTATTTTTATTTATTTATTTATTAATACATGGAAACTATTCCAGAGAGAAACATTCGCCTTGCATACAATATTTCAAATGAAAATCAAATTTCAAAGTAATTGCTTAAGAGGCGCAAAGGGCCAACATAGTGAAAAAGATTCCATGCCGGGACTCGAACCCGGGCCATCAGTATAGCGCACTGACGTTCTACCGACTAAACCACATGGAACGATACCCAGCCTGGAAAATTTATAGAGAAAATTTCTCACATAATAGTGAGAAATTTTCCAGGCTGGGTATCGTTCCATGGGGTTTAGTCGGTAGAACGTCAGTGCGCTATACTGATGGCCCGGGTTCGAGTCCCGGCATGGAATCTTTTTCACTATGTTGGCCCTTTGCGCCTCTTAAGCAATTACTTTGAAATTTGATTTTCATTTGAAATATTTATTTATTTATTTATTTATTTATTTTTAGTGTGAGAGGTGGCACCTAACCGCTTTTGACTTGAGGTAGATTCGAAATATGTCAACAGTCAAATAAAACTATTTTACTGTTTCTAAAATTTTATTCTGACACCTTTTAGCAATTAGAAATTATATGTTATATATTTATTTAATTCTGATTTAGGTATACAGTTGAACTTTGCTTTAAAGAAGTCTCTATTTAAAAAAGTTTTCTACTTAACGAAATTTTTTGCTGATTTTTACTTTCTTCTATCTTCAATAGAAGAAAGTATTGTAATCGAAATTTTTTTCGACTTCCGGTTTTTGATGGATTTACATGTTTTAGGGGTCAGAGATCCCAAAAAACATGTTTATAGAAAATGTCTGTCTGTCCGTGTGTCCGTCTGTCCGTTTGTCTGTCGCCATTGTACCATCAAAAAGTGTATGAAGTTATGCATAGAATTGAACCAAATTTTTATTTTAAGTTTTTGGATATAGCAGGAAGGTCCTCCCTGAATTTAGAAAAAATTTGCCGGGAGGGGGCGCTGTAATAGCGATTTTTGTGCGATTTTGAATATTGTACCATCCAAAAGTATATGAAGTTATGCATATAATTGAACCAAATTTTTATTTTAAGTTTTTGGATATGGCAGGTAGGTCCTCCCTGAATTTGGAAAAACATTCGCCGGTAGGGGCGCTGTAACAGCGTTTTTTGTGCGATTTTGAATATTGTACCATCCAAAAGTGTATGAAGTTATGCATAGAATTGAACCAAATTTTTATTTCAAGTTTATGGTTATGACAAGCAGGTCCTCCACGAATTTGGAAAAAATTCGCCGCTAAGGGGCGCTGTAATAGCGATTTTGCATATTGTACCATCGAAAAGTGTATGAAGTTATGCATAGAATTGAACCAAATTTTTATTTTAAGTTCTTGGCTATGGCAAGTAGGTCCTTCCTTAATTTGGAAAAAATTCGACGGTAGGGTGCACTTTAATAGCGATTTTTGTGCCATTTTGAATATTGTACCATCGAAAAGTGTATGAAGTTATGCATAGAATTGAGCCAAATTTTTTGTGTTTCTTTTTGGTCATGGCATGGAGGTCCTCCCTGAATTTGGAAAAATTCCGCTGGAAGGGGGCGCTATAATTACGATGTCTGTTCCATTTTCTTTATTGTGCAATCGAAAAGTGTATAAAATTATGCATACAATTGAACCAAATTTTTTGTGCATGTTTTTGGCTTTGGCCAACAGGTCCTCCTTGAATTTGGAAATATCGCGCTGTAAAGTGGCTCTGTGATAGCGATTTTTGTGTACTTTTCTTGATTTTTCGTAGTTCTATTGTCCATCGGCGTCTCGTACAAAGGCGGGAACTCACTTCCTGCTAAGCCGGCTATTCGCAAACATCTGATAACAACAGAATAAGGAAAAACTATTAATTTTAACAAAATATCATGATGTAGATTAACTCGTTTTTAGTTCATTTAATTGACTGAAGCAGAAATTTAAGATGAAAATCAAAGTTGGTATAGTATTGAACTAATAATACTGAAGTATTAACATGTGTAACTAGTTTTTGAAATATTAAGATGTATAAGATAGAAGAAAGTTTTGGGATTGGCACATCCAACTAGTTTACTTTAAACACCATTGACATGCAAATTGATCTCCATATTACGAAAAGTATATTCTGCATAACGAACTTTATTCCACTTTCGAACACTTTAACGAAGTTTATACCACTGTTGTGCTTGCACAACATTCATACGGAAAGGTTGCTGCTACAATGGCTGTGTGAATTTATTTCAGCGGATTGTATGAAAATGGAAATTTTTATTTATTTAATCATTTCCCGTCAAAAGAAGAAATGCCAAAAGCTTTTGATACAATAAGAAGAGATTCCAGTTTCATTTTACAGATAAATTTTTCATGTACTTAACAAAAATGCGAAAATTTTGATGAGAAATGTATTTTTTATAAGAAAAATGTACAAAATAATATTAGAGACTTTTTGTAAAGTTAAATGATTGAAATACGTTGAAAAGGGAACTGAGATTTGTTACGCTAAGCTTCAGTTTTTGTTTACCTATCTTTATAATAGGTTTTTTTTAGACATTATTCTAATTAAAATTTTCTCATATGTCTACATTGCACAAGAAAAAATTACTGCCCGAATTAAAATACATTTTTCCAGTGTTTCTATTTTATGCGTACTTTTCATTTTATGAATGTGCATTTTATTCCACAAATTTCATAAATTTGAGTTGATTTCTGTTTAAGGGGACGAGGGACTTTGGAAATAAATTCTTTATTTTTTGTAAATTTCACTTTAAATATTATTCAAAGGTACATTATATGCATTATGGCATTCATTTATTACAAAAAAAAAATAAATAAATGTTTTTTTTTGAGAAAAAAGTGAAATTTTACACGTCGTCTTAGAAATCTCCGAAATGCCCCCTGCGCATTCCATATCAATGAAAATCCCCAATATTTTTTATAAAAGTTTGGTTTATATATAAAAATAAAACTGTGTATCGAATTTTATATATTTGAATATAAAGATTAAAAAAAAATGTAAAATTTTTCAATTTTTCGAAAAAATTTCAAAATTTCAAAATTTTTCAATTTGTTTCTGTTTTTTTTTTTTTTTTTTTTTTTTGTAAATTTCACTTCAAATATTACTCAAGGTTACATTATATGCATTATGGCATGCATTTATCACAAAAAATGAAAAAAATGGCATTTTACGCGTCGTCGTAGAAATCTTCGAATGCCCCCTTCGCATTCCATATCAATGAAAATCGCCAATATTTTTTATAAAAGTTTGGTTTATATATATAAATAAAACTGTGTATCGAATTTTATATATTTGAATATAAAAGTATAAAAAAAAATTTCAAAAATTTTTAAATTTTAATTTTTTTTTTTAACCTTTATATTCAAATATATAAAATTCGATGCACAGTTTCATTTATATATATATAAACCAAACTTTTATATAAAAAAAATATATATATATTTGGGATTTTCATTGATATGGAACGCGCAGGGGGCATTTCAAAGATTTCTAAAATAGACGCGTTCTAAGATAAACGCGGAAAACTCCATTTTTTTTCAAAAATAAATTTTTTATTTATTTATTTTTTGTGATAAATACTTGCCATAATGCATATAATGTACCCTTGAATAATATTTAAAGTGAAATTTACACACACACACAGAAAAAAAAAACAAAAACAAAAAAAACAAAAAAAAAAATGATTTTAAGGTTTAAAATGTCCCTTGTCACCTTAACGAATTTTCTTCATAACGAAGTGTTTCAGTGTAACTATGAGACTTCGTTAAATGGAAATTTCACTGTATTTTCATTTTTAAGACTGCACATTTCATAAACTTCGATTCTAAAAATAAATATATGTATTATGTTATATTTAAGCTATTATATTGCAAATCTGTTGTCTCTGAATATATATAAGAGACCTAAGACGGAACTCCATTTGTAACACAATTAGCATTGAAATTACTCTACATTCAAATTCCATTAGCATCATCGTCGTTACCAAGCGATAGATGTGTACATTAATCTCGCCGAACCGTAAGGTCTTTCTCACGCAGAGGTTGATAGATGATAGGGGCTATTATCCCAAGAGATCTGAACTTCTTGTAATGATCAGATTGCGAAATCTATGTCAGCATAGATGTTGTTACATTCCTTACCATGCACTTAAAATTAAAATAGTCGTCCGTAACTAATAAATAGATATTTATTAGTTACGAAATTGCAGTTGCTAATTTCTTATAATACAAATATGCATTTTATAATTATTACTAGAGATCGACCGAAAATTCGGTTTCGTTTTCGGCTCAAAATATGAGTTTCTATGTAGTAAAAAGAATCTTCGGCGAAATGTTGCTAAAAATTCGACCGGGCCGAAACTATCTGTATCTCAAAAATCTCGTATCTTTCTTTGGAAATTTTCATCATTACTCATATTGATTTGAGATGTATCCGCTAAAATGAGACACTGTTTCTTTATTGCTATGGACTTCACTGTTTTTAATTATCAGTCATGACTGACTCAAAATGTGAGTGCAAGTTATAAAGAAAGCAATGTATATATGACTAAACTTTGACGATGCTTTCATGTGCTCATTAAAAGCTCCAGACAACTGTAATAGAAAATGTTTAGTTTGAAACTGCAGAAGTATTTCGAATACTATTTTATAAAGTTTAGTAAAACAGATGATTATTTACAAAAATCATTATAAAAGATAAATCTAGGTAGTATACCTAAAATATTTTTTAATTAAGATGAAATTCGTATAATTAGAAATTTCATTCTGTGTCGTTGATGAATTAATTGCATTTTTTTACATGAAAATAAAAAGTTTTTGCCAGAGGAACAGAAAGCCAACTTGGGCCACACCTATAAGTAATTAATAATTATGAATATTTAATAAACATGTATAATTCTTTAATAATTATGTATATTTAACAGATACGTATAATTAATTAATAATTATGTAGATTTATGTATGAATTAATTAATTAAAAAATGGACATTTTTAGTTTTGTTTTCGTTTTGATTTGAAAAACCTATTTTCGTCGATCCTAAATTATTACACACACGCACAAGGTGGTCATAAAAAAACTTCCCCGATATATGAACCCCTTGCAGCCTAACCGCTCAACCAATCGAAAATAAATATTAGATATACTTATTTGAAGGTATGCGCCTGAAATCGTGATGATTTAAAACAATAGAGCTCACACGGTTACAGTTACTGGGGGAAAATGTCGAAATTTTCGAATGGCAACATCCATTGTTTTCGTGTGCAAATCCATCAGCGCATTGAAAAACCGCAAATGACGTTGGAATGATACACGTACGATGAAAATTGTTGGCTTAAAACACTTCAAAAAAAGACCATTGTGAGGGACGAAGGAGTGGCTACAAGACATGTTTTTCAGTAGCCGATTTTTTTTTTTTTCACTTGTGAACTGAGTAATGTTCTAAGATTTATTTTAAAATGTGTTTTGAGTTATGTTTGTGTACACATAGTGAAAATAAAAATGTAACTATATGTTTTAGTGTTCTGAATATTACGTTACATAGGAACTGATAAGGATTGAGTGCCACGATATTACACCGATAATTTTAGTCATACGTGTATCATTTCAACGCCATTCATGATTTTTCAATGCGCTGATGAATTTACGCAAGAAAAAAAAGGGGGTTGCCATTCAAAAATTTCGAAATTTTTTCACTGTAACTGTAACCGTGAGAGCATCGTTTTAAATCATCACAATCTCGAGTGCATACCTTCAACTAATTAAATCTGAAATTTCCTTTCGATTAGTTGAGCGGTTAGGTTGCTAAAGGTACATATATTGGGGAAGTTTTTTTAATGACCACCCTATATTTCACTTAACTTGGTATTTATTTGTATGAAAAAAAAATGGAATTGTGTATTAAAATTTTCACTTATTATATGATATGTGACAAAAAAATTTTATTCACATAGGCGTGCTTTCGACGACAATACAACATTTTAATAGTTTTAGAAGGTATTTATAAATTATTAAATTGATTTTAAGGCATTTTATAGTTAGCCAGGCCTAGGTGATAAATCGTCGAATAATGTATATGGTTACAATTTGAATTACAACTGAATATTTTAAAAAGTTAAAAGTATCAATAAAAAAATGTTTAATAACTTTTTTAACAAATACCTTTTAATCAAGAAGAAAAAAAGGAGAAAAAAGTATGTTGAGATCAGAAATAATATATGCTTTGGTTTTCACTTATATTCTGTAACCCGGGAAGAGCGGGTTTATCCCCTAATATTGCTAAAATAACAAATCAGTACCAAGGTATTAAGTATCCATTATGAAACGTACAAAAGTAGAAATCTCTTTAATAAATTATTTTCTAATGCACTTTATATCATTATGAGTTAGATGTTGACTTAACCCTCCGCCTACCGGACAGGTCCAATAGACCCGACAGGTACATTCGAAATATTTATTTAAATCGGAAATTTCTTTAAAATAAACTAAGCATAGAAACCAGACAATAATAAGTTAAATAAGTAAGTTAAATAGTTTTAAATAAAAATTCTGGTGTAGAATATTTTTATAAAACTTGAGTAAAACTTCCGGTAGTTCTAGGGTTAATAATACGTGGGTGGTTCAATAATTATTGTCCCCAGTGTATATAAAATATTTGTACTGCCATGGTTGATGTGAATATCGAAGCCTAATGTCTTAAATGCCTATATGCTCAATTTCAGAACCGTAGCTGCTATATTAACATTGTTTTAGAGGGAGGGGTGATGTTTTAAAGACCTATTTTTGAGGGAGTTTTTAAGGAGGGGTTTTAGGGTGAAATGCTGGTATGAAGCTTATGAGGCTACATTTGTGACAGTGGATGAGATGTGTCTACATCACTATGATCTCGAGTCCAAACGGCAATGGATACGTCTCACCCACTGTTACAAATCTACCCCATAAGCTAAAAATCAGCCTTTCACCCCCACTGCCCCTCTTCCACTCCTCCCTCCAAAATTATGTGAATATAGCAGCTTCGGTTCTGAATTTGAGCATATAAGCATCTAAGACATTAGGCTTCAATATTCCACAACAACCCTCGCAATACAGATATTTTATATACACTAGGGACAATAATTATTGAACCACCTGCGTAATTTAAATGTCACTAAAATAAAAATTTATAAGATGTCTTTTCTTGTTACAAAACGTTACCTTACTGAACATTTTGGAATGTAAATTTATTAAATTAATGTGCCTGATTACCATGAAAAGAAACTTTGCAATTTGAATTTTATAATTTAATATCTTAACCCGGCAGTAAGTGTCAGTCTTTTTGCCGCCCATATAAATATTCTTCTCCTAACGCATGTCCCTATACAAATACAGTGGAAAACTACCATGTAGCTGACATTAAAATGTATCTCTACCACCATAATTAAAGAACAAAACATCTCTGTTTTTTCTTTATGTACATTTTTACAAGCAAAATTTAAATTGGAGGAAAACTCTACTCAACGATCGCTAATGTCTGTTTATTTTCACTTTTATTCATTATTCCAAATCTCACGAATAAAATGTATAATTTAAGTAAAATGCAAATTTATAACTTCAGTGAAATATAGCATTCGAATATTAAGTGACAAAAGTTTCTTATTTTACATATTCTGTATGCGGGGGGGGGGGGGCGGCGACAAAAAGACCGAGCGCGGCTAATAACGTTATGGAAAATGACCCGACCACTATCGGGTTAAAACGATGGACACTATTATCTTACCAATGTTTCAGATAAAGTAGCATCCGTTTCAATAATTGTAAGTTTTTTATGTAAAATTTGACACGATAGAAAATGTTATACATATTTTTATTTTTATTTTCAAATTTTTGGCATGCCTAAAATGTAAAAAGTTTTGTCATATCTGCACTAACGTATACTCGAGTTATGCACTGAAGATCCATTACATCTATGCATATTTAAGGTATCTATATGCTGAATTCCATTGTTAAAACAGTTAAAATATGCAAATACTGTACAATTTAATTCCATTAGGCTCCTCATCGAACGCAAGCAGTTGACATGTGCATTAGACTCGTTGAAGCACTTCTCTCTCGAGCAGAGGTTGATGGATGACTGCGAATAACATCCCTCCTTATTGTTATGATCAAATTTTCAAAATCTGTGTTACTGCATGTGTTTTGAATGTATTTACTATGCGACTGAATGGAATTTCCTCACTATGTAAGAAAGTTTATGCTTGCCAACCAGCGTATTCATGTTTTGTAAATTATCTTTTTGTCCATAAATGCTGCACAGTAAACAAATGACTTCAAATACACTATTTCTATGCTTTTTTAAGATGTAGAATGTAGAGAACTCTCTGTTTTAGACAGCTACTATCTAAATATATTCTATATAATAAATTAAATAATTATACATCTAAAGAATATTTAAATACGTGATTATTTAGCTTTCGTTTCTAATAGACCATGTTATTATTTTTTATTCATTCACTCTAAATACATTTAAATTTATATTGCTTTTTTTTTCTCTTAGTTAAGCTTTCCCTTTCATAAATTTTGATTACAAAGATAAATAAATTTGAGAGCACATGACTTATTCATTGATAATCCAGTACTTTTACTAGTATTTTGAAAAACATATATAGAATACCATGTATAAAACAGTTAGTACTGCAACTATTGCAAATTCTGACTATATTGTCATTATAGTCACTTGTAAGATATACATGTAGGCATTTAATTTGCCAAACAGTATGTTCTCTCGCGCAAAGATGTTGATGTATTTATGTAATAATTTCCATGATATCCCTCCTTCACCAAATGATCAATTTTTCGAAATCCGAGCTAGTGTAAACATAATTAATCTACGTTCTATAAGCTTACACTGGAAATATTTGACAACATTGGCATTTTCAATATAATATTTAAACAGTATTTTCACATGCTAATGAAAGACTATGAGCTAATTCTAATCAGAGAGCAGTTTTAAACACTTTATGATCGTTGTAATAAGACGAACTTCAATACTTTGTTTCTAAAATTTGTAACGATAAAATAGAGCAAAAAATATTTATTTCTTTCCAGCAAGATAATGTTCAATTTAAAAAAAAATGAAATCAGCAGATAATACCTAAAACAGAAATAACATTAAAAAAAATTCTGAGACGCTTTTTAAAAATTTCAATTCCTGAAACAACTTTTAATAGGTATAGATCCCGACATTAGTGGGTGTATTCAATAAAAGAAAAAAAAAACATGCAACTGATAAGTTTCGTTTCAATAAATCAAAATATATGCACGTTTGAAGTATTTAATTGCGGTGCAATACGTTTTAATTGAAATTATGTAATTTTTATCATATTAACCTAATGGTAATTAAGATGATTAATATGAATAACCTATAATACTGAATTAAAATTGAAGTTGACTTTTCGGTGTTTCTTGATTGTTACTTACTGAATTATCTCAAAAATCCCTACGAATTAGGTAAACTTTTCTTAAACCCTTGCCTGTGACGCCTGAACTCAGTTCGGGCAACGCAAATGCGCCAGTTTTGGAATGTCCAACCTAAGTCCGGGCAAAAGAAAAATCGGTGTTTCAATTCCGTGAAACCCGAAATCAGTTCGTCCAATGCATAATATGTAATTTACCGTTTTCCCAATAGATGGTCATACCTTCCCGCGAAAAGTTCGGCTGTTTCGCGGCATTTGTTGTATTTTTGTAATTTTACGGTTCTTCCCATATTTCATTCAAACCACATTATGTTTGACAAGCAGGTATATAAATTTTTCGCAAGGTAAAAGTTGATATAAATAATAATATTGTTGTATTAGTTTATCATATTTATCTTGAAAATTATGTCATTTGATATATTCCGCTATAATGTGAGCAACAATTACTGTAATCCATGAACATTTCCCATATGTGTGAAAATACTGAATATAGTAGGTAGTTATATCGTGTAATTTTTTTTTAAATAATTTAATGCTAACATTTTGATAATAATAACGAACAAAATTAAAGAGAATTTTTTTTTCCATTTTTGGCACGTTTTTCTCAAATATATTCTACAGTCAAGGGATTAAAGTTTCAAATCACGATGTTAATGTATTTTCTAATCCTAATACAAAAACAATACCGTAGTATATTAATTTTTAAAACAGTCATATTGATTACTAAATACATCATACGAGGTGCAATATTCCAACAGAGTGAAATGCTTCCATGCCAGGATTCGAACCAGGAGCCTTTGGCGTAAGCTGCGAGTGCTCTGCCAATTAAGCTATCATGGACAAATCTGATGGACCTTTCTCTGTCAGAGAACTTTGTTGACTATGACATCTGGTCCGATCGTATCCAACCTTGCCTGTTGTTTGTTCTGTTGAGCTGATTCAAATATAAGACCAGATATCATCACTAACACCAACAATGTTCCGTGGCTGAGAAAGGTTCCCCAGATCTATCTAGGACAACTCAATTGGCAGAGCATCGGCAACTTACGCGAAAGGTTCATGGTTCGAATCCTGGCATGGGCAATTTTTTCACTCAGTTAGTAAATAACAACTCGTATAATATCGTGTAATATATTATTACATTGAATAATTATGTATACTGACTTACTGAGAAAGTTGTTTGTAAATATAGTAAAGTTTTCCGCATTCAATGTGCATGTTTCGATCGATGCAGTAATATCGCGGTGTTAATTAACTGCACTTATCGATATAAACCTGTATTATCTTTGCAAACGAAATTTTTCAAACATGCAGGAATAAGGAGTGAACATATACCAAATTAATTTTAATTATTTTTATAGTGAATAAAAATATATAACTGTAATTTCGTATATGTATTTAAAAAGTACGTGTAGACTGGTTTCAGTATGCAGAATGGTTTCAAATTGCGGTTATTTTGAAAAAGGCGTTATTCTCGTCTTTTAATTAATACTAATGTTATAAAGAAGAAACGTTTGTGTGTTTGTTTGAAGAAAATAATCTCTGGAACTACCCAAATGATTTCAAAAGTAATGGTAGCGAAATGATGGTGTCAGTCTCTGCTCTAACATAAACTATATTATATGGTGCAGGACCTAACAAGTTGGAAATTGCTCGTCAAACGTGACAAATGAGTTGCGTTCGTACTATAATTAGTTTTATAATAACTTTTGCACCTCATAGTGTACTAAATGTATATTTTAGTGCACTTCATAAGTGCATATCAATTTTATTCTGTTCGAAAGCATATAACATCATTAAAATGCACTTGAAATAAATTTTCCCCTTGGCCTTAATGTAACGGAAAACTTTTTCACTGTCCCTGTAATTAAACTATACATCCGATTTTCATAAAATTTGAAATAAGAAGACACAATTTTGCAACCATTGTATATTTACAATTTCAGACCATTCGGAAGGCTGTAACATCATTAAAATGCACTTGCAATAATTTTTCCCATTGGCCGTAATATAACGGAAAACTTTTGACTGTCCCTGTAATTAAACTATACATCCGATTTTCTTGAAATTTGAAATGACTCGACAAAAGTTTGTAACAATTATATATTTAAAATTTCAGACCATTCGGTTGGGTAGTTTTTGCTCTGTTATATGCGGACGGACGGACGGACAGACAGACGGACTGAACGACGACTATAGGTGCTACGTATTTATATAATTACGAACGCACCTAAAAACAGTTTAAAATTGCTATTTTTGTGATATTTTTCATGCTAGAAACTTGAAATTAGACTTGGTGGTTTTCTCACTAAGAGCGGTTTCAAAAAATTCGAAATTTTAAATGTTCAAATGAGCTTAAAAAATTCTAAAAAAGCTCGCTAAAATATGCCAACTGGAACTGACTGCAAAAATACAATATATTTAATACCTAATTTAAATCCTAAAATACTAAATTTAGTATTTTAAATCTGGAAATAAAATTTCTTCTTCACAATTATTTCCTTTAATCGATAATGACTGGTAATCATTATTCTATGCTTCAAATATTTCGTCTTGCACAATTATTTTATTTAGCAACATGTTACATTTGTCAGAATGTCACAAATGAGAATTCAGTAGTCTGATTATCTATTGTGAAATTTGATAGACGAATCTTACTATTTCTGCTCTGGAGAATTTAGCGAACTTTATTCAAATTGTACTCCGAGTGCGGTAATTATATACAATCATACCCTGCAATCAGTAGAAGAATAAACATGAACGGAAGTGCGTTCAAAGGCATTAGAACAAAGACAATGTGTTCGTATTTTGTAATTGTCAGTTAAACTTGAAGATAACTATGTTTTAAATTTTTGCCTTTGATGTATCAGAGTAAGAAATACGTTATTTTATTAGAGAAGTGTGCAATTTAAAGTTTTAGGCGGCTCCATTTTCAAAAATGAAAAGATCTACGTTAAACATTGTTATACATTTTTACATATAGATCCAAAATATATCAGTAAATAAATAAATTTAAATAATATTTTATTAAAATCTAAAATGACATCTCTTAAAAAATGCATACTTTTCACATTGGTTTTCTGCACACCTATATTAATAAAAGAAAATTTTTGTCTATTTGTGTCAGTCTGTCTGTCTCTTTGTTTATTTGTTGATGATGGCTAAAAAATCTATCGCACATAGAGGCCTGTAACTTTCGGTCTCAGATAGGGAAAGCAGGTCTGAATGAACCTGGTGTTCGCATTTCAGATTTTCTTTGTTATATATTTAACGGAACAATTAAAATATTTGCGCGATTTCTCAACGAAATGTTTCGCCAACGAACTTATCTATTCATAAAGCGGCCTATATCCCTCGTGATGATAATTGGCCGTCATAAACACAACCATTCATAAAAGCAATCAAAATGCAATCTTTCAGCCCAATAAAATAAATGTTGTCCTCTTTTTATTAGTTTATTTAGAATTTCTGGAGCAATTTTGATTTTTTTTCGATTTTATTTAAAGTGGCCATGTCGCAGAAAGTGAACACGTTTTATTTTATCAACCAAAGTCTATTTCATATCCGTCCAATCTTATATTTTATACCCCTGTTTGGAGCAGAAATTCGGGAAAGGGTAAAAAAACAAAAAAATATGAAATAATATTATTTTAATTAGTTAATAAAGAAGGTAAACTCATCGATTTTTTTTCTGAAACATTACGAAGAAAGAGAGGAAAAAGTACAAGCGTTGTCTTTCTAAGTAACCCTTTTTATTGACAAAAACATTATAATGACGACTCATATAATCTCGGGGGCGATTTCCTTTTATATCCGGTGCGCGCGATATATGTTTAAAATAATCTCGAGATACACAAACGTTATTTGTGGTACATTTAAGGTTATTTTTTTTTTCAATTCCTACTATCAGTTCACACTCTCCCTATGTTTATTTGTTTATTTATATATCTTGTTCAAATTTTCAATCGTTAATAAAATACTTATTATTCATCCTATCAAGCTGAAATAAATTCTTTTAAACTTGTACTGGATGACAATTGATGTTAATAGAGATTTTCCAAATATTAATTCATTAATTAAATTTTAATTAATTAAATTTTAGTTTTATATGGGAGACAAAATGACGGCCATTGATTATTGAAGAGCATTTAATTGCATCTTCATATCTATAAGAGAGGTTACCATAGGGGGGACCCTGTTCTGTTGCCAAATACCGCCAAGTTTGCCGTCAACTTGGCGATATCTCTAATATTTCGTCAAATTCCCATAGACTTCCATTGTAAACCTACTTGCTTATAGAAAATCAACAAATTGAGATATTTTAATGCAACAAAAACTAATAATAGCTTAAGAGATTATATTAAATTTTTCTTTGATGACCTAAATAGGAATTGACTTTAAAAACAAAATTTTTATATTAATTGTTTCAGGCTAGGTCAACGGCATACGGTTTTGTTAGTAAATAAATAAAGTAATAATTATATTTCGGCCGACTAAAAGTATTTCTTAAACTAGAAAACAGGAATTATACCTTTTTCAGAATTTAGTGTCGCCTCCGACGAAAAAAAAAATATAAATATAGATAGTACAAAACATATTTCAATTTTAAGACCTAAAATACACGCTTTTAATTTACCTAAAATGACGTCATCTGCATCTGCTGAAGAATTCCACAATTACGATTCAGTTTTATGGGGGGGGGGGGGGGATCACTTTAAAACTTTTAAAAAAGTCAATTTTTTTTTGTCTATTATGAAAGAATAACATGTTACCGAACTTTAAAAAAATATTATGTGGATACTCTAACTAAAACCGGTTTTATTACAGGTTTAAATTTTAACTTTAAACCCATTTTACTCAAATCATATATTTTTGACATTGCGCGCATCATATTTCCAAAACTAAGTAACATAGAAACTTGAAATTCTGAATTATATTATATCTTATATATCTTTATAACCTCTACTTATTTTTAAGTAAATACCTGTAATATAATTATTATTATTATTATTGAAATTTTATCATAGATTTTTCGTTTTATGGTTTGTTGCCTGAAAAAAATATTTTCATCTGTAAACATTATTATTATTTTAGGTATGATAATGTTAAAGTATGATATTGTAAGAATATTCCGGGTGTCCTAAAAAGGACTGACTGATTTTAAAATTCAATAACTTGTTAACGGTGACAGATATTTATAAAATTCTTGCAGGAGGTTCATGCATGAGGTCAAAAGTTTTTTTACAGTGATTTTTTATTTTAGTTCGAATTATAAAAAATAGATGGCGCTGTAAGCAGTAGGCGCTAAATACAGGCTCGATTTTTGGGTCTTTCTGTTCTTCCATGCGGAAAAAGGAGATGAAAATGCATTTAGGGGGTCCCGAAGTGCCAAAACTCGAGCCTGAATTTAGCGTTTGTTGATGGCAGCGCCATCTATTTTTTGTAATTCGAACTAAAATGGAAAATCACTGTAAAAAAAACTTTTGACCTTATCCATAACCCTCCTGCAAGAATTTTTTAAATATTTGTCACCGTTTGCAAATTATTGAATTTTAAAATCAGTCAGTCCTTTTTAGAACACCCGGTATATATTGATATTAAGTGAATATATCGAATATATTTTTTATAATCCTGCGCGAACACATATATATCATTGAAAATCTTTAATTAGTATGCCTTAATTAAACTAAAATCTTATTATATACCATTAAAGTTATTTAAAGGAATATTTAAACAAATATTTGTAAAAATTATTCTAAAAGAATGTTTAATTTGAAGAAATATGTACAGCTCCATTTTTTTTTAAAAACAGTGTGTTAAAATCAAGCAATGTCGAGCTGCTGTAGGTACCTCCCACTTAAACAACATATATAGATAAGTATGCATAGGACGTCACTCTCGCGGAATAATACGCAAACCCAGCAAAAAATTATGTCATCCTTCAAGAAACTCGACAAAAAAAAAATCGGTTACTTAATGATTCACATGCCTTCATTTGTCTGTAACATTAATATGAATACTTAAAATTAAATATAGTTTATAATAGCTCAAAGTTTTATCAGACATCATTCATTTGTACTTTTTCAAAATATCACGTATTTTAATTACTATTTTTTTCAATTGTTATGAGAAAATGGTAACAAAAAGATACAGTAATCTACCATTTTCCAAATATTTTCCCTTTACTTTCTGCAAGAATGGAGTACCCCAGTTGCCAAAATTACTGAAATGGCTTTAAAAACTACAAAAAAATAATATCTCAAAAATAAATGGAGATGCAAGTTTCAAACAAATTGCAGTTAAAAGTACTTTTTTTCCTATACGAAGTTGTAAAAATTGGAAAAGCGCGATGCTTAGAAGTTAAAAAAATTGGAGTAGGGATTATCAGTATTTAATCGTAAAATGAAACATCTGATTCGTTTTACGGCTTGGTTATGTAGCTTTTCTTTAAGGACTACAATTTAATTGCTGCATGAAAAAAAAATTATATAGGGAGCTAATTAGATATGATTTTTTTTATCGGTATTTAGTTTCTAAAGAGAGTCGCAAAAATAAAAGGGATTATAAGCTTGTCAGGTTTTTTTTTTTTTTTTTTTTTTTTTTACTTTCTTACTATCCGTTCTCGAATACTTACTTCTTACATTTTATTTAAAAAATATACTACAAAACTGTTATCTGAAAGAAATTTTTATTACTTCCGAATCTGGTTATATACGTCTTTACACATATTAAGTTTCCTTTCAAACGATAAGAGATATTTTTCTTCTTCATTGATCATCATCTTCCAAAAATATTTCTCCCCGCATTAAACTAAGTATAAGTACTGTACACCTTTACCCGGGGGATGTCGCGCATAAATAGGGTATGAGCGGTTTATAGTTTGTCACCAATAAATGCAAATAATAATCGAACCTTATTTAGTGGGAGACATTTGTTGCAAATTATGCGTCAGAGATTACTTTTCGAAAAATAGTGGTGACAATTGTAAAAACCGTACGCACCCGGCGTATGTCATACCCCACGCGACTCCTGCTGGGTTAAAAAGTGTAAATAAATTTAAATGTAACAAAAAAATGTGCTTTCATTAAAATTCACTAAAATGTTGGAAAAATACAGTGCTAGCAAAAAAAAAATCTTGACAGTCATTGAAAATTTTTAAATAAATTTAAAAAATCAAAAAACCCGACTGCGAAAAAGTGAACTAATTAATTATTTCTCATCAATGTAAAACTATTTTTTATATTTCTTACCTATTTTTTTATTTACTTGTATTGGTGACTTTTAAGTTTGTTTATTTGTTAGTTCCTATCTATAAACACTATTTTCATGAGGCCTATAGATGTCTATGGAGGTTAGAGTTAAAGTAAAGCTAGCGATCCTACCTACACAACTTTCAGGTTGTGTAATATTTAAACGGCGCTTCTGACTGTAAAGCAGTCAATGAAACATCGTCTTCATTTTGAAAGACCTATCCAGTGATATGCCACTCAATATGGTGAGTAAATTTTTCTTTGTCTCTACCGCCATTTTGTATTTTGCGGCCGCCATTTTGAATTTATGAAAACAAAATCTTACCTATAACCATCGGACTGTTAAGATGAATAGATCATCATTCATTATTATATTTATCCTCATTCATTAAAATGTATCCAGCCGTTGGGATGTTTTGAGGGTATAAAGAAATCGACATACCCAGATACGCGTGAAACACATAACCCTTCTTGGCAGTCGGGTAAAAAGACCTATTTTCAAAACACTACCAGAACTAAAAATATGAAAGGAGAACGCTGAGTCCTCTCAAGCTGCTAGGGCCACCACTTCACCTGACCAACGGGTGATAGAAACTCTCGCCCGCCTCTTCTAGTTAAAGCAGGAAAAGTAAAATGAAACATCTGAACATTGAGATTGTGGCTTGAGTGTCAAGATTTATTTATTTTTTGCTGGCACTATACATATGTTTTTTAAATGCACTACCGAATTTGGCGATACTTCGCCAAGTTGGCCAACATTTGGCATTATTGTGGTAACCTTGCCATTAGTACTTTTCAACAAACACTCATTGTTGAAGTTGATATTAATTTCTCCTTAGGAAATCAAACTATAATTTGAATAGCCATTAAGTTTAAGTAGTGTTTTTGTGATGTCTTTCGAAAACGGAGGGCGGACCGCTCTTTAGGGTTGAATTTCGAAAATTTCTTAAAAACGTGTTTACTAATTCTAGTTATACTATAGGCATGTGAAGTTTCAAGATTTCATTTCCGTTGGTTTATGAAATATGACGATTTTTTAGCTCCCGATACGGTATGCTATTTCTTTCTCCCAGCTTATTTTGTATCTCCAAAAAATAACGTTAGCTTACAGAAGCCAGCTATAAACAAAGCAGATGTTTCGTTGTACGATTAGATGCTCTATAACATTTTTTTTTAATTCCTAAGCATCGTACATTTTCAATTTTTATACCGTCGTATTGGGGAAAAAAAGTACTTTTAAATGCAATTTGTTTTAAAACTTTATCTCCATTTATTTTTGAAATATTAATTTTTTTGTAGTTTTTAGCACGATTTGTTTCATTTTGGCAACTCAAGTACTCCAGTTCTGTAGAAAGTAAAGAAAAAATAGTTGAAAAATAGCAATTATATCTTTTTGTTACCACATTCTCATAAAAACTGAAAAACAAGTAATTAACATACGTGCTATTTTGAAAAAAATATTAATGAATTGCTTTCTTTTTGCTGCATTTGTGTATTATTCTGAGATAGTGACGTCCTACCCATACTTTATTGTAGATGTTTATGACTGGATCGTAAATGAGGAATTCTTCAGCGGATTTGGATGACGTCGTTTTATATAAAATAAAATCGCGTGTTTTAAGATTTAAAACTGAGCTACAGTAGAGTCCCGATTATCCGAGTTCCCCTTAACCGAGTCCCCGCTTTCACCAAGTTATTTTCTTATGATGGACTGTTGGCTTCTATTATTATGAAACAGCCATTATAAATGAAGTGTTAGGTGAAGATGAAAGAGCAGCCGTAGAAAGTTAGACCTCTGATTTAATGAAAAATGATTGAAAAATTATGGCCATTTTTTTCCCATACTGACCAGAAAATCAGAAGTCTAACTTCTTACGGCTGCTCTTTCATTTTCACCTAACACTTCATTTATAATGGCTGTTTCATAATAATAGAAGCCATCAGTCCATCAAAAGAAAATGAAATAATGGAAATGTCGGGGGCGACACTAAATTCTGAAAAAGCAGAATTCCTGTTTTCTAGTTTTAATTTAAATTTTGCCCCCATTAGGAATGGGATTTTAAATAATCAATGTTTAATCCCTGTATTGCCCTCAAAAATACATATAAGTAATTAAAAATTCTAAAGCTCTATATCAACAGGAACTAGGTCAAAAATGAGTCAGAAGATTTGACTGCCACATACAAGCAAATAGAATTGTAAGTTAAAAGAAAGCATCTAAAAAGGAAAATATTTCTTCATCTTCGAAAATTAAACACAGGGTGGTCATAAAAAAACATCCCCGATATGTACCGCTAGCGACCTAACCGCTCAACCAATCGAAAGGAAATTTCAGATTTAATTATTCGAAGGTATGCGCTCGAGATCGTGAGGATTTAAAACAATAGATCTCTCACGGTTATGGTTACAGTGCAAAAATTTCGAAAATTTCAAAAGGCAATGCCCCTTTTTTTAGTGCATTGAAAATCCATAAATGACGTGGGAACACTAAAATTGCCGGTGTAATATCGTTGCACTCAATCCTAATCAGTTCCTATGTAACATAATATTCAGCACAATAAAACGAATGATTAAATTTTTATTTTCACTATGTGTACACAAACGCAACTCAAAAACACATTTTAAAACAAACTTTACAACATTACTATGTTCACAAGTGAAAAAAAAATCCGCCACTGAAAAACTTGTCTTGTAACCACTTCTTCCTTCCTAGCAATGGTCTTTTTTGCAACTGTTTTACGCCGGCATTTTTCATCGTACGTGTATCATTCCAACGCCATTTGTGGTTTTTCAATGCGCTGATAAATTTGCGCATGAAAAAAATGGGTGTTGTCATTCGAAATTTTCGAAATTTTTTCACTGTAACCGTAACCGTGAGAGCTCTATTGTTTTAAATCATCACGATCTCGAGCGCATACCTTCAAATAGGTATATCAAAAATTTCTTTTCGATTGGTTGAGCGGTTAGGCCGCTAGGGGTTCATATATCGGGGAAGTTTTTTTATGACCACCCTGTATATTTACGAATGAAAATATGCAGTAATATCTTCGGAGTTATCCACGATTCCGATAAGTGTTCTTTATCTTTCGAAACATCATAAACCAATATATTTTTTAAATTTAAAGACACCTTTATAAAACAAAGTATCTGCTGTCTCCACTAATTTTCGTAAAAGTTTACAAGAAGGTTTTATAGCTCATTAATCAGTTTTCGGTAAGATCAGTTCAGTGGATATTAAATTTTAGGATGATATCAGTTATTAACTAAAAATTTTCAGCTCCGCAACTGAATTTATACACGCAAGAATTACAAAATAAAATGAATTTTAACATTAATGTTAATTTATTTCTTTTTTCAGAAAAACACGTTTGTAGAACATGAAAATGAATACTTGAGAATAATAGCGTGCAAAAAAAATAAAAGTTCCCGGATGAGAAAATTTATTCATTTACTATTGAAGTACTCAGAAAAGTTTTCGAAAGTTTGTGGTAAAAAACAAACTAATTTTATAAATACTTTTTAAGTTTCGAAAAGATACTAGTTTCTGAGCATGCTAAAGATAAAAACCGTGTTTTGGAATCGTGTGTAAGTGCGAAGAAGTTTTTGTATATTTTTGTTTGTGGTTACATTTTTTTAGTTAGCTTACACTAAATATATCAACAATAGGCCATTTTATAGATATCAAATTAAAATATGGCTATTATAATTAGAAAATCACAAAATAGATAATACATTCCACAGATATAAGTAAAATAGATCATTTAAAACAAATTCTGTTTACTTAAAAGGTGACACATAATGTTACTACAGATGTTACAACTTTAAAATATGTATTTTTTTTTAAATTTCCTGGTGCTTTAGGCCTACAAAACCCGCAGTCACCGTCAAGGAATATTTCCTATAATTTCATTCTGACCTAACGTACTAGAAAATTTAAATAAGATGTATACATTAAACTTGTAACATCGTGTAGTATTATTATGTGTTTTAAAATTCATATCGTGTAATATGTGATTGAATCAATGTGCATTAATTACGACGTTTCGCCTTCTGATTTCATTTAATTTAATCGGTTTGAATAAAAATTCCGGTGACAACTACTTTTTTTAAACTTGAGTAAAATTCCTGGCAAGTGTTAAGAAATATTTGTCTTTTTTACACTGTGTTACAGATGCACAGGTGTATCACACAGTGAAATTTATTACGTGTTTTCTGGATATAACTCTCTTAGTTTCTCGAAAGTGTATTAATGCAAACCCTAGAGCTAGTTAGATGTATCGGTTTTTGTCACATTTATTATTTTTTCGTGATGTAGTTCTAAATATTATTTGACTGTTAACTTTACCTAGAACCGAATCGAATTTTTCATATGGTACATTGTTAAATGCAGCCGTTTTTTGATAATTCTGTGCGATTTCTTTCGTAAAAAAAGGCTAAAGTAATCAGCAAAACTTACAGTTTTACATGTTTGTAAGCGTAAATTATAATGAAAATTTGAAAAATTCTAAAATCAGGTTTAATAAATATACTTTCAAAAAGTAAAACTTTCAATTTTCGAAAGTTTATTAATACAAATTCTAGAGCTAGTTAGATGTATCGGTTTTTGGCACATTTATTCTTTTTTCATGATGTCGATCTGAATATTATTTGACTGTTAATTTTATGTAGAACCGAATCGAATTTTTTATATGGTAAATTATTAAATGTAGCCGTTTTTTGATAATTCTGTGTGATTTTGTTGTAAAAAAAGGATATAGTGATCAGCAACAGTACTCAACAATAGTACAAGTAGTCTTACATGATTGTAAGTGTAAATTAGGGTGAAAATTTGAAAAGTTCTAAAAGCAGCTTTATTAAATATACTTTCAAACAATAAAAATTTCAATTTTTTCATTTGACCATATCCAATACACATTAATTCGAATATCTCGCTGATGTTTTATATTTTGCGTGATGTTAAAATAATTAAAAAATCACTTGAGTTTTTTTCAGTATGTAGAGAATGAAAAAATATATACATATAATATATATATATATATAAATTACGAAACTTAACAAAATCAAAAAAAGATTTTTATTATATAATTAGTATTCATAAAATATATTATTTGGTTTTAAAACCTACGTCTACCATAGCTTTCAACAGATTATTAAAAGTAAATTTTACTTAAAGCATCTACAATGGTTTGCGACGCCTTCCTAAAAGTAAATTTTACATAAAGCAGATATATCGTCTTTTAAATGGAAATCACATATATTTGACTTCATTTAACGTTGGTAATATCTGTTGAAATATATTTCAAGTATACTGAGATGTACTTTAATAATTTTAATTAACAAATTTTTGAAGATCAGTTTCTCAGTAAATAATTAATGGGCAAAAGAATTATAAAAATACGACCTTGTGTACTTTTAGGAGAAGAAAACGCATAAAACCCAATTACGATGGATATCTCACTTCTGTGCATTACTAATTTATACAGAATTCGTATAGGCTCGTATTTAATGTTTAATTAATTTTTACAAGCTAGCAATTTGAGAGTAGGTTAATTAATTTTAATATTCGAATATAATCTTTTTATTAAATTTTGCGGTTGAGCAATCTGAGATATATAAGCAATTAGAAAAAATTCAGGGGTTTCCAAGTCTCATATATCTTAAATTAATCATAACTATCCTTAAGATGATTAAATCTAATTAATTAACGCATATATGAAGATCTTTAAAATTGCCAAGTTAAATGCCAACTAGTATTTTGTTGCACTAATTTTTAGGTAGCTTTCTTTACAAAAAGCTACCTATTGCAGCCGTTCGGAGGAAAGCGATTTCAAAAAATTTTGGTATATTTTCATCGATCATGACCCCCAGACCCCGAAACCACACTCCATTCAAAATTGATATATATATATATACATATATATATATCAATATATATATATATATATATATATATATATATATATATATATATATATATATATATATATATATATATATGACCTATGTCACACTGTAACTCTCGTATTTATGAACCGATTTGGATGTAATTCGGTGTGTACATAGTACATACCAATGTCTCGACCGAGTTCGTTGGCCAGCTTCATCCGCCATTTTGTTTCAAAATGGCGGCCATTTAAAAATTTTAAAAAAATTTAAAATTTGAAAGGTGGTACCAAAAAATTGAAAATGGAAAAATATTTTTTTCTTATGTATTTGACCTTTATACGAAGACTCCGTAGCAGTTTTTGTTTCGTCTATATCTTAAAAAATGGCTGAGTTATAGCATTTGGAATTTCTAGCGAAGCTGACATTTTGAAACATCCTGAATTTTGTCACGCGATAAAAGGCGTATTTATGAACCGATTTGGATGTAACTTCGTTTATACATAGTACAGACCAATGTCTCGACCGAGTTCCTTGGCCAGCTTCATCCGCCATTTTGTTTAAAAATGGCGGCCATTTAAAATTTTAAGAAAAATTTAAATTTGAAATGTGGTACCAAAAAATTGAAAATTGAAAAAATATTTTTTTCTTATGTGTTTGACCTCGATAAAAAGATTCGGGAGCAGTTTTTGTTTCGTCTATACCTTAAAAAAGTCCTTCCGGCCAGTGCCGGGAGGAAGAGGTAGCTTTCATAATCCTTATTTAAAAAAAGCCAAATTATATCATTCAAACACACGAAGCTCAATTTAGTGGAAACCGAATATAGGAGATTCAATACTAATTTTTATCAATATAATGAATGAGAATTTCGCGAAATTAGTCAGCTTTATCCAAGCTGCTTTTCTTTAAAGTAACATATATTTGGCTGCCAAATTCGGCAATTTTTTAAAGTGCCTCTCATTTTAAGACAACATGGTGGATGAGGCTAAGCAGTGAACTTGGTCGAGACCTTAGTAATTGCTGTGCACATGCTCACTCACATCGGAATCGGTTAATATATAGGAGTGCTGTCGCATGCAAAAAATCAGATTTTTCAAAATGTCACCCACAATAGAAATTGAAACTGCTATATCTGAGCCATTTTTTAAGGTAAAGACAAACAAAAAATGCTCCTGAATCCTTATATCAAGGTCAAATGCTTAAGAAAGAAACCTTTTTCAATTTCTAATTTTTTTGCACCTCACTTTAAATATATATATATTTTTTTTAATTTAATGGTCGCCATTTTGAATCAAGATGGCTGATGAATCTGGCCAGCGAACTTGGTCGAGGTGTTGATGTATACTATCCACATGCCTTCTTACATCGAAATAGGCGAATACGTGTGTTATCGCGCGACAAATACAAGATAGTTTCAAAATGTTAGCCATGCTAGAAATTCAAAGTGCTATAAATCAACCATTTTTTAAGATCTAAACAAAAGAACAAATTTTCAGAAACAAAAACTGCTCCGGAATCTTTGTATCAAGGCCAAACACATAAAAAAATCCTTTTCATTTTCCAATTGTTTAATACATCATTTTGAATTTCAAATTTAATTTTTTTAAATGGCAACCCTTTTGAAACAAGATGGCGAATGAAGCTGGCCAACGAACTCGGTCGAGACATTGGTATGTACTATGTACAGACCAAGTTACATCCAAATAGGTTCATAATTACGCCTGTTATCGCGTGACAAAAATCAGGTCGTTTTACAATGTCAGCCACAAGAGAAATTGAAAATGCTATTACTCAGCCATTTTTTTTAGATATAGACAAAAGAAAAACTGTTCCGGAATCTTTGTATTAAGGTCAAACACATACAAAAAATTTTTTTTCACTTTCCAATTTTTTGGTATCTCATTTAAATTTTTTTATTTTTTAATTTTTTTTAAATGGCCGCCATTTTGAAACAAGATGGCGGATGAAGCCGGCCAACGAACTCGGTCGAGATATTTGTATGTACTATGTACACACCAAGGTACATCCAAGTCGGTTCATAAATACGCCTATTATTACGTGAGAAAAATCAGGACGTTTCAAAATGTCAGCCACGCTAGAAATTCAAAATGCTATAACTCAGCCATTTCTTAAGATATAGACGAAACAAAAACTGCTCCCGAATCTTTTTATCAAGGCCAAACACATAAGAAGAACATATTTTTTTAATTTTTAATTTTTTGGTACCACATTTCAAATTTAAAGTTTTTTTAAAAATTTAAATGGCCACCATTTTTAAACAAGATGGCGGATGAAGCTGACCAACGAACCCGGTCGAGACATTGGTATGTTCTATTTATAAACGAAGTTACATCCAAATCGGTTCATAAATACGCCTTTTATCGCGTGACAAAATTCAGGACGTTTCAAAATGTCAGCCACGCTAGAAATTCAAAATGCTATAACTCAGCCATTTTGTAAGATATAGACGAAACAAAAACTGCTCCGGAATCTTTGTATAAAGGTCAAATACATAAGAAAAAATATTTTTCCATTTTCAATTTTTTGGTACCACATTTCAAATTTTAAATTTTTAAAAAAATTTTAAATGGCCGCCATTTTGAAACAAAATGGCGGATGAAGCTGGCCAACGAACTCGGTCGAGATATTGGTATGTACTATGTACACACTGAATTACATCCAAATCGGTTCATAAATACGCCTTTTATCGCGTGACAAATTTCAGGACGTTTCAAAATGTCAGCCACGCTAGAAATTCAAAATGCTATAACTCAGCCATTTTTTAAGATATAGACGAAACAAAAACTGCTCCGGAATCTTTGTATAAATGTCGAATACATAAGAAAAAAATATTTTTCCATTTTTAATTTTTTGGTACCACATTTCAAGTTTTAAAATTTTTTAAAAATTTTAAATGGCCGCCATTTTGAAACAAAACGGCGGATGAAGCTGGCCAACGAACTCGGTTGAGAAATTGGTATGTACTATGTACACACTGAATTACATCCAAATCGGTTCATAAATACGCCTTTTATCGCGTGACAAAATTCAGGACGTTTCAAAATGTCAGTCACGCTAGAAATTCAAAATGCTATAACTCAGCCATTTTGTAAGATATAGACGAAACAAAAACTGCTCCGGAATCTTTGTATAAAGGTCAAATAAATAAGAAAAAAATATTTTTCCATTTTTAATTTTTTGGTACCACATTTCAAGTTTTAATTTTTTTTTTAAATTTTAAATGGCCGCCATTTTGAAACAAAATGGCGGATGAAGCTGGCCAACGAACTCGGTCGAGACATTGGTATGTACTATGTACACACCGAATTACATCGAAATCGGTTCATAATTACGGGAGTTACAGTGTGACATAGGTCAGATATATATATATATATATATATATATCAATTTTGAACGGAGGGTGGTTTTGGGGTCTGGGGGTCATGATCGATGAAAATATACCAAAATTTTTTGAAGTCGCTTTCCTCCGAACGGCTGCAATAGGTAGCTTTTTTGTAAAGAAAGCTACCTAAAATGGCTGAGTTATAGCATTTTGAATTTCTAGTGTGGCTGACATTTTGAAACGCCCTGATTTTTGCCACATGATAACAGACGTATTTATAAACCGATTTGGATGTACCTTGGTGTGTACATAGTACATACAAATAACTCAACCGAGTTCGTTGGCCAGCTTCATCCGCCATCTTGTTTCAAAATGGCGGCCATTTAAAAAATTAAAAAAAAATTAAATTTAAAATGAGATACCAAAAAATTGGAAAAAGAAAAAGAGTTTTTTCGTATGTGTTTGACCTCAATACAAAGATTCCGGAAATTGTTTTGTTTCGTCTATATCTAAAAAAATGGCTGAGTTATAACATTTTGAATTTCTATTGTGGCTGACATTTTAAAACGACCTGATTTTTGTCACGCGATAACAGGCGTATTTATGGGCCGATTTGAATGTAACTTGGTCTGTACGTAGTACATACCAATGTCTCGACCGAGTTCGTTGGCCAGCTTCATTCGCCATCTTGTTTCAAAAGGTTTGCCATTTTTAAAAAAAATGTAATTTAAAATTTAAAATGAGGTATTAAAAAATTGGAAAATGAAAAAGATGTTTTTTATGTGTTTGGCCTTGATACAAAGATTCTGGAGCAGTTTTTGTTTCTGAAAATTTGTTCTTTTGTTTATATCTTAAAAAGTGTTTGAATTATAGCACTTTGAATTTCTATCATGGCTAACACTTTGCAACGATCTTGTATTTGTCTCGCGATACCACACGTATTCACTTATTTCGATGGAAGAAGGCATGTGGATAGTATACATCAATATCTCGACCAAGTTCGCTGGCCAGCTTCATCAGCCATCTTGTTTTAAAATGGCGGCCATTAAATTAAAAAATATATATATTTAAAGTGAGGTGCAAAAAAATTAGAAATTGAAAAAGTTTTCTTTCTTAAGTATTTGACCTTGATATAAGGATTCAGGAACATTTTTTGTTTGTCTTTATCTTAAAAAATGGCTCAGATATAGCGGTTTCAATTTCTAACGTGGGTGACATTTTGAAAAATCTGATTTTTTGCCTGCGACAGCACTCGTATATATCAACCGATTCCGATGTGAGTGAGCATGTGCACAGCAATTACTAAGGTCTCGACCAAGTTCACTGGTTAGCCTCATCCACCATGTTGTCTTAAAATGGCAGGCACATTAAGAAATCGCCGAATTTGGCAGCCAAATATAAGTTACTTTAAATAAAAGCAGCTTGGATAAAGCTGACTAATTTCGCAAAATTCTCATTCATAATGATGTAGTATTGATAAAAATTAGTATTGAATCTCCTACATTCGGTTTCTACTTAATTGAGCTTCGTGTGTTTGAATAATATAAGTTGGCTTTTTTAAAATAAGGAATATGAAAGCTACCTCTTCCTCCCGGCACTGGCCGGAAGGACTTTTTTTAAACGTGGGTGAACATGCATTTCTCACAGCTGTCAGTAATAACGTTTTTAAAAATATATGTTTCTAAATTTTTTAATTTTTTCGAAATAAATATTCCCATTTGTCATGAAATGTGTGTTTCCATGTTCAATAAAATTTATATTTTTCATTGCCACCTTGCGACAAATGATTCAAACTTTAGAATATTTTTCCTTACCTTGAAGAACATAATAAATAATTTTTTCCGGGGCCAACGCAAGAGATAGACTGCGGTGTTCCACCGATCTCAAAAGCTTTTCAGTTTACCTTGATTACATGACGATTCCACAAATGATCACATGAGAATCATTAGGAATGGAAGCACTGATGCCTCAATCTCTGTGTCGTTGGCTGCAAAATTCGCCAAACTGAAAGTAATCGATTTCAGCTTCAATCAGAACTTTGAATATATCCACAGCAAACCAAGATTTCGAAAGCATAATCAATCATACCTGAAGTGCATTAATATGAAACACTTTGTTTTGTTTAAATAAAGGTCATTTGTGCATCAATTCCTTGTTTAAAAAAATTGCAATTCAAAGAACATTTTCTTCCTGTTCGATGGTGTAACAGATGAAATTGTTCGATGTTTTCATGTTAAAAAATTGCAGTACAATCAAAATTTATTGGTCCCATATTGCTAGCGTTAAAATGTAGTAAGCGTTATTTGTGTACATGTAGGGGAGACCGGGGCAGAATGGAGTACAGGGTTGAACGGGATACGGCATTTATTCCCGACATTGGCGCTAGAGTAGCACGGCAAAGCTTCACGAGCCTCAGTTGCATGCAGGATGTTGATGGGTAGCGTTTGTCTGATTGCTGAAATTCATTAACCCACTTTGGCAACTTTTAGCTATAAATTGTGTGTTTTACTGTAATATTCTGAAATTTTCGGAGCAAGGTAAACCTTCTTTCTGTATTTTGTCCCCAATTAACTTTAATTCCATTGAATTAATCATGTTCTTAAATATATTTTTCCATGACGCAATGATCAAAACATCAATGGTTAATGGTAGTCAAGTGTTGTTGTTTCAAATTTTAACGCGCGGGCAGAACGGGATGGATATATTCGGGGTACGTATATTCATATGTAATATTTATATATTAATTTTGTCAGCTGTAAGCAGTGTATAACTTAATACTTTGTAAATTTGTGGAGAACAAACACGATTTTATTTTTCAAAATAAGGATTTTTTTATTTTTTGAACCAAACTGGTCTTAAATTTAAAAAAAAAAATCTCTTACCTCCTCCTGTCTGAACCTCATATCATATCATTCTGAATTGATTAAAGTTACTAACCGTAAAAAAAAAAAAAAAAAAAAAAAAAAAAAAAAAAAAATTACAACATTCAGTACTGATATGTGAACTTGGAAACACTTTAAATACAAAAAAATAATCTATAACATTCCGAAAACCATTGTACTCCATTCTGCCCTTTTCATTTGGCAATATGGGGTTGATTGTGTTACTTTAATTTTTAATTTTTAAAAGTTATATATAAACTTTTTTACAACTTTGTATACTAAAGTTTGTTTTAAAATGGAAAAAGAAACTGTTTCCTTACATAGGATAAGTTTTTTTTTTCTGTATATTAGACACAAAACCTTGCTTCAAACCGTAAGTACCCCATTCCGCCCCGGTGTTTTCTATTTGTGTTATAATGCAGATTATAATATTGATACCCCTTTAAAATCTTTAAACAAGCAGAAGTATCTAGTATTTAAATATATTTTTGCATGCATTTTTGTAACTGCTTAAATTCTTTCTTCGAAATTCAGGATAAAAAAACCCCTTCATTTTTGAAATAGGGGTAAAAATATGGATTTTTATTTTCCTCCTTTAGAAATAAACTAAAATGTTTTAATGTATCCTAAGAAAAGGTATTAGTGAAAAATGAAATAAAAGAAGCCATTTTCTAAGAGGAATGGATTTCTTAACTTCTAAAAATAGATTGCCAAAGAAGAATCAAGTAAAAAAAAGTTGCTACTTGAAGATATTTCAGAAACATGGATGGAATTCGTTTTGTAAAAAGGCTAGTCTCTCTCTATATTTTTTTTTTCAAAATTTATTTTTGACTTTAAAATTAATTATCTTTAAAAAAATAATAACGAAGTAAATTTACTTCTACACTGATTAAAGAATTACAATTATATAAATTTAATTTGTAATTAATTTTACTAGGAAAAGTCTGAAAACGTTCATCTGTAGAAAATATCTACGCTATGTTATTTTACTATTGACGTTGTTGAAATGAGTCACACTTTTACTACAGATTCAATTTCCTTTCTATTAAAACAAATTTAACGAGGAATAGAAAGAAATCAAATGAATATATCGAAGTAATAATCTACTCCAAGGAAATTCTCTTACATGGAAGATCTCCTTACTGGGCATACTCAGAATATTTTGAAAAAAATGCCAATTAAGCTACTTATGTATGTAATAAAGAATCCGTAAAATTTAGCGGCGGAATTACAGTAGCAAATCTGTAAAAAAATAAAATACTTTTGAGTATTTGGCGCGAAAAGACGAAAGCGTCACGTGATTTGGCGAGCAGTACTTTTCCTCGCCAAAAGCAAACGATTTTAATGCACCCGAAAATTGTTTGTTAATCGATTTTTAGAATGAGTGCAAAAAGTATTTAATGAATTTAAAGAGTGTTTAATAAATACATTTTTTTCGTATTACATATTTATGTTGCTTTTTATTTAATTTTATTACTTTAAAAATAATTTCATATATAAAAAATACTTTCATATATTTAAACGTATTCCAAAATAAAGGCAAGATTCATTTCATTATAAAAAAAAATTGTCGTTTCCATAGCAGCAAAATTGAATCGACAGTGCTATATTGGACAACTTTGAGATATTGAAACAATTTTAATTTATTTTAATTTTGTTTTAATTCATAAAATTTGATATTTAACTTTCATTATAAATATAAATATATATATATATACGACAAACCTATAGTTAAATGAAACCAAAACTGACAAAAGTAAAGTTATTTACATTAAATTTATTTTAACAAGTTCAATATGAAACATTTTTATCTTAAAGAGTATTCGACATAACAAAGTATTTTTCGAAATTTCATTTCATCGTTTACCGATGATAAACCGCCAAATAAACGAAATTTTTATCATTTTTTTACGAACGTTCTATCGAGGTTCCGCCAAAAAAATTTATAAACATATATATCCACATGAAAATAACACTCTGTAATTCTTTCAGATTTTTTTGAGTATGCCCGTATGGAGACCTTCCTTGTTAGTACAATCTTTTCTTAATTATCTTCATTTTATTATCCTTTTTTTTAAATATAACATCTTCCAATCTGATATAAGTTGTTATTTCACTTTTATGATATCGTGTGTGGGACTGAGCTAATACTAACATGAAATGTCTCGATACGTGCATACTCAGAAAAACCTGAAAAAGTTGCAGAATGTTGTTCTCATGTGGGTATATATGTTTATATATAAAAAAAATTCCGGCGGAACTTCGATATAGCGTCCGTAAAAAATAATAAGTATGTGGTTTTTTTTTTTTTTTTTTTTTTTTTTTTTTTTTTTTTTTTTTTTTTGTGATTTATCACCAGTTGGCATTGGAAAAAAAATCTTTTATGTCAAATTCTCATAAATAAAAACATATTCATGCAGAACTTGTTTAAACAAGTTTAACTTAAATAAAGTCACATCTATAACTAACAAGGAAGGTCTCCATATGTTCATACTCTGAAAAATCTGAAAGAAATTACAGCTTGTTCTGCTCATGAGGATATACAAATTTATAGAAAAATTTCGGCGGAACCTCAATAGAACGTCCATAAAAATAATGAAACTTTCGTTATTTGCCGATTTATCATCGGTTGACGAAAATTTCAATAAATAATTTTTTATGTCAAATAATCTTTAAGCAAAAAATGTTTCATGTTGAACATTTTCTCAGTCTTAGTTTGTTTTAAGTATAACCCTCATAGCATGCATGGTCACGGTGACGTCGTTGTGACGTCACTGTAAGTCACTGTAGTCACGTCACATCTGTGACCAAAATGCCACCACTCAGTGATGTCACATTGTGACTGAGATGTGAATTTCTTAGAAAACTTTAAAAAATTACGAAAATTCTTTAAAACATGTTATTTACTGTAAAATTATATTTTTCTGGCAATTAAAAAAAAATTGTGACGTCACTGTTATGTTACTACTATGTAACGTACGTCACGTCACATATGTGACAAAAAAACCACCATATTGTAAGTCACAGTGCGACAAAAATATGAACTTCAAAAATCTTTGAAAATGAACAGAAATATTTTAAACAGTCCCGAGTTTCAGCGGCATAAGGAATGAAAATATATTAGTGGACAGCAAATGGTAAATTCTGTCACGAAAGGGGGGGGGGGCATAATAAATAAAGTGCACGATACAAGCATTAATAAACTAAATTTTTATGCTATATGTTATCAATTTGATATCTAAGACAGTGAATGTATACTTTTCATGATTTCAATTTTATCTAGCATTGCAATTTAATGTAATAATCCTTCACTGATTGTCATTATTATAAAAGTGTTTCTCGGAAAAATGGTACGTGCTGGAGCAATTTGGATAATAAATTTAGAATTAGGAATATTAAATTTGTACACTTTGCATACTTAGTCTCCTGGGAGGAAATTTCTTTCTTTCTTTCTTTTTTTACAGACCAGGATTATTCGAAACACTTCTGTGGTTTCAAACTAAAAATTTTCTATTACAGTTAAATCTGCACATTTTAATGAGCATGTAGAAAGAGTCTTCAGAGTTTAGTCATCTATGCATTTGTTGATTTATAATTTGTATTCAAGTCATAAATTCTACTTCTTTCAGACTTTTTAAATAAAATTAGCATTTTCCGAAAATAAAAGAAATATACAAAATTTGTGCAAAACAAACTTTACTGAAAAAAAAGGAAAAAAATGGGGGGGGGGGGCGTTATTGCCATTAAATTTATTTTCACAACTTTTAAAAATTTAAACAATGTTTTATCTAATTAACTCTATTTATGAATATTATTATTATAATTATTTAGAAAAAAGGAACTTTACAATATTTTTTAACTTGAATTATTTGGTACGGATAAAAAGAAAAGTTTAAATACATTGGACATTTCTCCAAATACAAAATTTTAATTAATGATACTTTCAGAAAATTACTGCGCATTCAAGTTCCAAATTTCTTGTATACAAAAACAAATAATCTGTAACAGACCATCTGCTTCAAAATCGCCTGCCGACAGAAAAATAAATATGAGAAGACGCGGGAAATAGTTCACTGTTTAGAACATCACCACGTCTACAACAAATTAAGATAAGGAAATGACCATTTTAGGATACACGGATATTAATGGAACGTATGTGTAAGTATTATTTAATTTAAATATTTTATTCCTGATTTGTATATTATGAGTTAAATAGTTTTATGTTATATTTGTAAGAGACTGATCTGTAACTGTCAGAAGCGATATTTTCCAATCGATAACTGTAAAGAAAATATCTTAATCTGTCATCGCTTGACAAAAAAAAAAAAAAAAAAAAAAAAAAAAAAAAAAAAAAAAAAAAAGCTGCGCAGAGACTGATTCATGCCTACATTACATTCTTACTGGAATTAATATAAACATTAATTTACACTTACTTGAGATTTAAAATATGTTGAGACAATGATTTGGAATTATTTTTTCGGCTTCTTACTATTTTTTGACTACTAACACTTACAGATATTATTATTTTGGGGTTAAACATGATGTTCGATTATCATGAGATTACGAAACTGTTTCAGATTAGAACTTAACATTATACTGGGAAAATGTATTTTTACATATCACAGTAGTGAAACATTTGAAAGATTTTTCTTTTAGTGCTAATAATATTTTAAATTATCTTTTAAAATCCTAAATCTTCAAACCAATGTTTTCAGATTTAACATTTGCCAAAATTATAAAATATTAGGAATTCCTTATATCATATGGAAATATTTTTGAGATATTGTTAAATCTAATAATGCATTTAATTTATCTATTGTAGTTTGCTGTTGTTTAATAGTACAATTATAAATACTAATTATTGCTTTTAGTGTTTTTCATATTGGTATATTTATTTTTTTAAATTGTATGTAAGCATTTTTTCTGTTTGTGATTTTAATCAAACATTTAATTATAGACATTCTGAATCGGTTATTAAATTTTCTTCTATTGTAAATTCATTTTCTACGTTTATGATACGCGTAATTATTGGCACTAAAAAATAAAATATGATATTTAAGCATTGAAATAAACTGTTTTTCATACCTGATAAGAAGTTATAGATTAAACTGCTTTAGTATATATTTTTTAAAAGTTCATATAATACAGGATACATAATATAGGACACAAGTTGAAAAGTGCTTATGACTTCGGTTTGTCTCTCCGTCTGTCTATCTAGCAGACTGACCGCACTCTAATTCTCGAAAATATGCTCGTATTGCTCTGAAAGTTTTGGATGTTATTGACGTTTACCATAGCACGGTACCTATTTGTAATGACGTTTGCAGCATGCTTAGTTCATTTACAGGGACAGCCAAAAGTTTTCCGTTACATTACGGCCTACGGGAAAAATCGTTTCAAATGATTTTTAATGATTTTACGCACGCTTTCACACAGAATAAAATTGATATGCATTTATGAAGTGCCCTAAAATATGCATTCTGTTGACTTTGCGATGCAGAGAATAGTTATTGTTCATTTACAGGGCTAAAAAAGGAATTCAAATACATAATGATATAGAGGTGGAGGGAATTGTTTGCGGCATGCTTTAATTATGTTAATCTATTCCATATATAATGAAATTGATATATGTCGCTGAGGTTTACATACTATAAATAATTTCATGTATAATACGAATAATACGTATATAGCATTTACAGTGGCACACAAAATATTTCAGATACTACCGGGTGTCCCAAAAAGGACTGACTGATTTTAAAATTCAATAACTTGCAAACGGTGACAGATATTTAAAAAATTCTTGCAGGAGGGTTATGCATAAGGTCAAAAGTTTTATTACAGTGATTTTCGATTTTAGTTCGAATTACAAACAATAGATGGCGCTGCGATCAATAGACGCTGAATTCAGGCTCGATTTTTGGTACTTCGTGGCCCGGATAATACATTTCCATCTCCTTTTTCAGCATGGAACAAGATAAAGGACCAGAAATCGAGCCTGTATTTAGCGACTATTGCTTACAGCGCCATCTATTGTTTGTAATTCGAACTAAAATCGAAAATCACTGTAATAAAACTTTTGACCTTATGCATAACCCTCCTGCAAGAATTTTTTAAATATCTGTCACCGTTTGCAAGTTATTGAATTTTAAAATCAGTCAGTCCTTTTTGGGACACCCGGTATATTGTATCCGAAGTACTGTTCATTAGCAATGATTGCTGGAAATGTATTTTTAAATATGATATGCGCTTATATGATTCACTATATTTATGCATAGTATATGGTGTATATAAATGCTATAATTCCTATACAAGGCTACACAAAAGTATTCGTAAGGATTACTGGGTATGGGCGCAAAATGCTTAAAGGTAGTTTTTAAATGAGTTATGCTTTTTTTCGCTGAACTGCATTTAATTTACTAAGAAATGTTTGTAGAATATAGGTAAAATGATATACAGGGTCACGTAAAGAATTTGATACAGGACCGTCTGTATATTATAATTTCTGGAAATGTGATTTCAGCAGTTTCAAGAGTGTCTTAATTTGAATTAAATTTTAAGTAAATAGTGGCGTGTAATAATGATTCTAGGTAAACTACAGGATTGCACAAAAGTATTCAAGTATGTTTCCATACATTAGTATAAATTGCTGAAAAAGAATTTCAACCTGTTAGGCATTTTCTTGCTAAACTAATTTTTCCCATTATATAGTATATATACACTTAAAAAAATGGGTACTCAAAATTGAGTAAAAAGTACTCACTTTTAAATGCTTCACATACTCAAAATAGCTCCGATCCAAATGTACTCAAAGTTGAGAAACACATGTACTCATTTTTTATTCCATGGTTGTGATCAAATATGAATCGTTATGTACTGCCTCCCCCCACCCCCCACCGAAATAAACAAACAAAAAAACCCTAAAATTTAAAGTAAAAATGTACTGACATTTATTTCCCGTTCAAAGTTATTAACAAGAAATGTTTAATTGATTATTTATTAAGAAAAATGGCAAAATTCTTATCAAGATACTCAAATCGAATATCTTTATGACAAGAGCATTATTCCCAAGCACTTTTAAATTATTTTTAAAATACTGTGCATAATTTAATATTTACATTAATAAACGTCATTTATGCCTCCATAAATGAAATGAACCATTACAGGGTACAAAACTACTCGGTTGTTTGGGTTTGATAACATGTGATGTTTCAAAATAGAGAAAGCATAGGTTCATTTTTTATCCAAAAATATTCAATTCGATATGAGTACGTCGGTTTACTCATTTTTGAGTACTTCATTTTTTTCAGTGTATCAACCTGCATATCAAATACAGGCTGTTCAAAACAATTGGAAAACATATTTGGCTATGGACGGTAACTACTGAAATCAGTTTTTCAAATGTTTTATGCGTTTTCTAAAATATTTACTTAGTTATCTTATTTACGTTATTTCCCTAAATTACGATGTCTTGTTAAAGCATTCAGAAAGTGTTGGAAAGTATTTTATAATCTATGCTTAACGTATGATTTTTCTTACTCGTTTTTTCTATTTCCCAGATCAGTCTTTTCCTATAAAACATACCAAATCTATTTAGCTCATATTCACAAAATACAATATACACGGGAATAAAAAAAATTAAATAAATATCGCTTATTATGTCGTTCTATAAATAATAGTTGTATTAATAAAGGTTAGTCTCCATGTTCGTATTTAATAAAGCAATGACAAATCACAACAAATTAAAAAACTTACACATTCTAAATATTAAACTTGAACTCAATATCAAGCATAGAACTTAATAAAAAAATATGTCAGTTGATAAGCATTGTTTTTTAAGTGGAAAAATTTAAAATGTTTTAGAAGAATAGGACTCCAAAATAGCGATAATTTGCTAAAAAGTACGGTAAAAAGATAAGATTTTAAATTTACAGCAAAAGTTTATTTAAAAATTCATCGCTGTATTAATACTTAGAAATTTTTCCAGAGAGAATCATTCGCTTTATATACAATATTTCAAATGAAAATCAAATATCAAATTAATTGCTTAAAAGGCGCAAAGGCCAACATAGTGAAAAATATTCCATGCCGGGACTCGAACCCGGGCCATCAGTATAGCACACTGACATTCTACCGACTAAACCACATGGAACGATACCCAGCCTGTAAAATTTCTCACTATTACATGTTGGCAAGGCTACAAACGCAGCACAAGATGGAATATTTATCGTGAGCCACCGACATGGGGTAAACACGAAACTTAATTAAATCCAGCATCGATTGAAACTATATTAATACTTCGAAATTATTCAAGGGAGAAATATTCGCCTTGCATACAGCCTTTCAAATTACAATTGTCTTTTAAGCAATTAATTTGAAATTTGATTTTCATTTGAAATATTGTATGCAAGGCGAATGGTTCTCTCTGGAAAAATTTACAAGCATTAATGTAATTTCAATCGATGCTGGATTTAATTAAGTTTCGTGTTTGCATCATGTCGGTGGATCACGCTAAATATTCCACCTTGTGCTGCGTTTGTAGCCTTGCCAATATGTAATAGTGAGAAATTTATCAGCCTGGGTATCGTTCCATGTGATTTAGTCGGTAGAATGTCAGTGCGCTGTACTGAGGGCCAGGGTTCGAGTCCCAGCATGGGATCTTTTTCACTATTTGCGTAATTTAAGCAATTAATTTGAAATTTGATTTTCATTTGAAATCACAGTGTTTATGGCAAGTTCGTCACAAATGGCACATATTTCACAAATTGGTCACAGTGTGACTTCAAAGCATTGTCACTTTCGTCACAGGTTCGTCACAAAGTTAATGCCAAAATAGTCACAAATGGCACACTCTTCACAAATTTGTCACACCGTGACTTTACAGAGTGGTCACAATGTGACGTCACAAACGACCTCTAAAACGACCATAACGACTTCGCATTCTAGTCACTATGACGTCACATCGACGGTCAAAAAATCACAGTGTGACTTCACACCGACGTCGCTGTGACGTCACCATGCCTTACGGGAAATTCGTCATATATATATTTATATGGATTTATAATGAAATTTAACTATTAAAATTTACGATTTAAACAAATTTAAATTAATTAAAATTGTTTCAAGCTCAAAATTAAATTCAATTGAGCACTGTCGATTCAATTTTGTTGCTATGTCAAAAACGACTTCTTCGATATTGAAATGTATAACTGCAGCAACAAGCAACATATATATATATATATATATATATATATATATATATATATATATGTGTGGGTATATATATATATATATATATATATCCACTGTTACTCATGTGACCACCATAGCAAATTTCCATATATATTTCCAATTCTTTTATTACAAAATATATTTAAGATAAATTTGATGCAACTTCTTAAAAATACATGTACCCAACTTTCATTAACCATGTACACTTTGTAACAAAAAGCATTTTACTCTTCTAGATAATAAAGGAAAATTTTGTTACTCTTGTGACCACAAAAAAATGCAATTTTCAAAAATTGTATTTGACGCAGAAATTCTGTGAATTATATGAGACTATAGAAATAAAATTTACAGAATATAGCAGAGTAATTATATCTTTTTAAAAAGCATTAATCATTAAACTCATCTGATAACACAACGAATTAGTTGCATTTGATTTTGCAAAATGCTTAGTGTTACTCTTGTGACGTTACTCATGACATTTTGTCCATAATGCAATTTTAGCAAAAAATTAGTTGAAATACTAAATAAAATAATTAAAAAAAGTTAAAAAAAATATTTTCCATACAGAACAACTTTTAATGATGGTTTAATTTTAAAATAATGTAAAAAATTTTAAAATTAACAAACACTATAACCACGTAAATCATTGTCTTCATTATCAATATTATCATTCGCAACTTCTCCTGTATCATGATTTACTTAATGAAACACAAATTCTTTGTACGAATCATGTTAGTGTATGGTTTGTAGTAGATAGTGTCATTTTTCATGGTTTTAACAAATTGAATTTGTTGAATGTCCTTCGCTGTTGGTAGTTTCTCGAAAAATAATGAAACTTTACTTCTTTATTTCCTTTGGCAAAATAAGCAGTATATCTTAGAATTGCTTTTTTAGCACGCACTTCATTCCATATATATCATTATACAACAGCACAAAATAAATCTGCAGCATCTATACCAAGAGTATTTGAAAAAAAAAAAATATGCCCAATTAAGTTAATTGAGAAAGGAATCTGATTCATTGCAGGCATATTTGCATAGTTATATTTCTGTTAAAATTGGAAAGCACAACCATCATATAAAAAAGTAAAACAGGTACATTTTAGGAAAATACAATTTCCCTTAAAGATGCAATGTTGAAATTTTACGTACTCTAAATTTTACATTGTCTAAAATAATAGCATAAGATTTTACTTTATTGGGATCTTACTAAATAAAAAGCTGAAAATACAGTCGCTTGTAGATTTGACCAGTGATGTAGTATTTCATACCAAAATTTTGTCTTGGCATGAAAATAAAACAGTTTCCAGAAAATCCACTTTTTCACTGAGAAATGGTTATTTTTTGGCATTACGAAAATAATCCCTTGTACAAGTTTCAATGAATGTGTGCCACAGAAATGGATTTAGTTGCTTTCGAAAATTTTTAAACAATCAGAAATGGTGTCTTTAACTGTTACTTTTTCAAAACGTTTATCAACGTTTTGAAAAAGTAACAGTATTGAGAAGATCTTGATAAACGTTTTGTCAATAGCAAAATGCTTATCAACGTTTTGGTATTTACAATAACTTATAAGAAGTTCCGTATTGTGGACTTCCGTTTCAAATAATTCTTCGATGGTATCTCCGCAAATTAGACATTCTGAATTCCTAAATTCTAATTATCATGTATCTCGGCAGACAAAGTCGTTAAATCTAACACAAGAATGTTTAATGCAGGAAATACATCAGTTACTACATTATGAATTGCTTGAGTTTTCGTGACAGCAACAAATGGAGATATTCTGATGAGTAATTTTCTATTGTTTTGTGAAACTAGGCTTTAAAGCTGCAAAGTAATCTCCAATTTTTGAGCTTAGGAAAGCTTCTTTAAACAAAAAATGTATTTTCTTATTACCCTCATAGCATGCATGGTCACAGTGACGTCATTGTGACGTCACTGTAAGTCACTGTGGTCACGTCACATCTGTGACCAAAATGCCACCACTCAGTGATGTCACATTGTGACTGAGATGTGAACTTCTTAGAAAACTTTAAACAATTATAAAAATTCTTCAAAACATGTTACTTATTGTAAAATTTTATTTTTCCGGCAATTAAAAAAATATTGTAACGTCACTGTTATGTCACTGCATGTAACGTACGTCACGTCATATATGTGAGAAAAAAAACCCACCATATTGTAAATCACAGTGTGACAAAAATATTAACTTCAAAAATTTTTGAAAATGAAGAGAAATATTTAAAACATGCCCTAGTTACAGCGGCATAAGGAATGAATATTAGTGGACAGCAAATAGTAAATTCGGACACGAAAAGAAGGGGGAGGGGAGAAAAAGAAAAATGCACGGTACAAGTATCAACAAACTAGATTTCCATGCTATATTTTATCAATTTGATATCTAAGAAGTGAAAGTATACTTTTTTCATGATTTCAATTTTATCTAGCATTGCAATTTAATATAATAATACATCACGGATTGTTATTATTATAAAAGTATTTCTCAGAAAAATGCTATGTGCTGGAGCAATTTGAAACATATTTAGAATTAGAAATATTAAATCTATACTTTTTACATATTTAGTTTGCAAGGAGGAAATTTTTTAACTTTTTTGGCGACCACTGGTCGAAACACTTCTGTGGTTTCAAACTAAACATTTTCTATTACAGTTAAGTCTGCAGATTTTAATGAGCACGCACAAAGAATCTTCAGAGTTTAGTCATATATGCATTTATTGCTTTATAATTTGCATTCAAGTCATATTTTTTTCATGTTAATCTATTTTTAGTAACTGCTTTTTAAAAAAAAATTACTTTTTTCAGCCTTTTTAAATAAAATTAGCCTTTTCCGAAAAAAAAATATATATACAAAATTTATGCAAAACACATGATATAATTAATTTTTCGCATTTCCAATTTGTGTTTTAGAGGTATGACTTTTAAAAAAGTTATTTTACAAATTGTTTTCTTCTGCAGAAAATTAACATGAAAATATTGACAGATTGACAAAGAAAAATTTTTTATCCTCGAAAACATTTTTTTTTATTTATTAAGAAGATATTTTTTATTTATTACGCATGAAACAAACTTTACTTAAAAAAAGGGGGGTGGTATTATTACCATTAAATTTATTTTTACACATTTTAAAAATTTAAGCAGTGTTTTATCTAATAAACTTCCGTTTTCAAATGAATTTTTTTGAAACTGATAAAAAAGAAATGGTAAAATGCATTGGAAAATTCTTCAAATAGAAAATTTTAATTACAGACTAACTCATAAAACTATTCCACCTGAAAGTTAGGACTGCAAATAAACAGTAAAATCACCTGCTGAAGATCGTCTGCGTCGGATTATATGACCGCAACCGCAGGGTAAACAGAGAACTTTTTGTCATACACGCGGGAAAAGAACATGACCAAGCCTACAATGTCAGCTTTTGTTTTTGCTTTTTTAAATGTAAGAGAAAGACGTCTGCCATTTTCGGGCAAAAATACTCGGATATTATTAATTTACAGCAAAAAAAGGTAAGTCTTATTTAATTTAAATTTTTTATTTCTGTTTGTATATTACGATTATGAATTAAATAGATTTATGTTATACATATAGAAAGTGACTGATCTGGAATTGTCTTGAAGTGAAATTTTCCTAATCGACACTGTTTTGTAAAATGTGTTAATCGGCCATCGCTCAAAAAAAAAAAAAAAGAAATTCATGTCTACATTTATAGTGGGATGAATATAAACATTAATTTGCAGTTACTTGAGATTGAGACAGTGATGTGGAATTTTTTTCGGCTTCTTATTTTTTTTTTCTGATTACTAACACTCATATAACAGTATTTATCGTCATTATTGTTTTGGAGTTAAATATTATATTCGAATAGTATGATATTACGAAACTGTTTCAGTTTAGAAATTAACATTATAGTGGGAAAATGTCTTTTTACTTATTATAAAAGCGTAACTTTTGAAAGATTTTTTTTTTTTTTTTTTTTGCTAATAATATTTTAAATTATTATTTAAAATCCTGAATCTTCATACCAATGTTTTCAGATTTAACATTTGCCAAAATTATAAAATAATAGGAATTCCTTACAACATATAAAAAGATTTTTGAGAAATTGCTAAATCTAATAATGCATTTAATTCATCTATTGCAGTTAGTTGTTGTTTAATAGTACAATTAAAAATACTAATTATTATTTTTAGTGTTTTTCAAATTGGTATATTTATTTATTTATTTTTAATTGTATGTAAGCATTTTTTTTCTATTTGCGATTTTAATCAAATATTTAATTATAGACATTCAGAATCAGTTATTAAATTTTCTTCGATTGTAAACTCATTTTCTACGTTTTCGATACACATAAATATTGGCATTAAAGGTGTATTCTAAAAAATATTTTTCCACCTTCAACAGCTCGATATTTTCTGAGACATTTTCAGACTCATTTTTAAAAGTAAAAACATGAAACTTGCTGAGGTGATTTTTGAAGAGATGTTTAAGAGGCCGTGTGATTTCATTTTCCCCTCAATTCATTAGAATTTAAGTTTTAAATAATTATTTTCTCAGTAAGACCCTTTTTTTTTCATTCCCAGATCTTCCGCTGTGAAAAATTCGCTTCAAAACGCCTACTTTGGCAGCATTTTTTTGTAATATTTTCTGCATTTATCAAAAAATCGAGAAGCACGGCACATTAGGTAGTTTCTAAATAAGAGAATTTTTCAGTTTGATGCGTTTGAGAACAAAAAGGAATTAAAAAATGAATCAGAAAATAAGCAGTTTGGATTGAAATACACCCTTAAAAAATAAAATATTATATTTAAGCATTGAAATAAAGTGTTTTTCATGCCTGATAGGAAGCTTATAGATTAAACTGCTTTAGTATATATTTTTTAAAGTTCATTATTTTACTTTTATATTTCCTTTCAATCATTTATTTTACTTTTATATTTCCTTTTTAACACCTTTCAACAAAGTTGAAAAGTGTTTATGACTTTGGTTTGTCTAGCCGTCTGTCCGCTCTCTAACTCTCGTAAATATACTCGGATTGATCTGAAATTTTTAGATGTTATTGACCTTTACCATAGCACGGTCCCTATGTGTAACGACGTTTGTAGCATGTTTAGTTCATTTACAGGTACAGTCAAAAGTATTCCGTTACATTACGGCCTCTGGGAAAAAATCGTTTCAAAGGTTTTTTCATGATTTTACACGTTTTCATACAGAAAAAAATTGATATGCATTTATGAAACGTACTAAAATATGCATTCTGAAGAATACGAGATGCAAAGAATAGTTATTGTTCATTTACAGGGCTAAAAAGAAATTCCAATACATAATGATATAGCGGTGGAGGGAATTGTTTGCGGCGTACTTTAATTATGTTAAATCTATTTCATATATAATGAAAATGATATACGTCGCTGAGGTTTACATACTATAAATTTTTCATGTAGAATATGAAGTGTATATAGCATTTACAGGCACACACAATATAGCTCAGATACTATATTGTATCCGAAGTACTGTTCATTTGTGATGATTGCTGGAAATGCATTTTTAATTATGATATGCGCTTTTATGATTCACTATATTTATGCATAGTATATGGTGTATATAAATGCTATAATTCATATACAGGGCTACACAAAAGTATTCGCAAGGATTACTGGGTATGAGCGCAAGTTACTTAAAGGTGGTTTTTAAATGAGTTGTGCTTTTTTACGCTGAACTGAATTTAATTTACTGTTGTATAATATAGATAAAATGGTATACAGGGTCATGCAAAGAATTGGATACATGGCCGTCTATAAATTATAATTTCTGGAAATGTGATTTCAGCTGTTTTAAGTGTGTTTTAGTTTGAATTAAATTTTAACTAAACGGTGGCGTGTAATGAAGGTTCTAGGTCAACTACAGGGTTGTACAAAAGTACTAAAGTATGTTTCCATATATTAGTATAAATTGCTGAAAGAGAGTTTCAACCTGTTATGCGTTTTCTTGCTAAACTAAATTATCCCATTATATAATATATATATGAACCTACAGATCAAATACAGGGCTGTTCAAAAGAATTGGAAAACCTATTTAGCTATGGCCAGTAACTGCGGAAATGAGTTTTTCAAATGTTTTATGCGTTTTCTAAAATGTTTACTTAGTTCTCTTATTTACCTTATTTCCCTAAATAACGAAGTTTTTTAAAGCATTCGGGAAGTGTTGGAAAGTGTTTTATAATCTATGCTTAACGCATGATTTTTCTTATTTGTTTTTTCTATTTTCCAGATCAGTCTTTTCCTATAGAACATACCAAATCTATTTAAGCTCATATTCACAAAATACAATTTAGACAAAAATAAAAAAATTAAATAAATATGGTTTACGTCGTATTTAATAAAGCAAAGATTAATCACAACCACAACACCTTAAAATCTTATACATTCTTAATATCAAGCTTGAACTCAAGATCAAGCTTAGAACTTAATAAAAAAAGATGTCAGTTGACAAACATTGTTTTTTAAGTGGAAAAATTAAAACTATTTTAGAAGAATAGGACTCCAAAATAGCTATATTTTGCTAAAAAGTACGGTAAAAAGATACGAATTTATATCTCAAACAAAACTTTATTTTAAAATTGTCCATTTTAAAATTCATCACAATATTAATACTTGGAAATTTTTCCACAAAGAAATATTCGGTTTGCATACAATATTTCAAACGAAATTCAAATGTCAAATAAATTGCTTAAAAGGCGCAAAGGCCAACATAGTGAAAAATATCCACGCCGGGACTCGATCCCGGGTCATCAGTATAGCGCACTCACATTCTACCGACTAAACCACGTGGAACGATACCCAGCCTGGAAATTTTCTCCCTATTACATGTTGGCAAGTCTACAAACGTAGCACAAGATGGAATATTTATCGTGAGCCACCGTCATGGGGCAAACACGAAACTTAATTAAATCCAGCATCGATTGAAACTATATTAATACTTGGAAAAATTTCCAGAGAGAAACATTTGCCTTGCATACAGTATTTCAAATGAAAATCAAATTTCAAATTAAAATTGCCTTTTACACTATTAATTTGAAATTTGATTTTCATTTGAAATATTGTATGCAAGGCGAATGGTTCTCTCAGAAAAAAATTTCCAAGTATTAATATAGTTTCAATCGATGCTGGATTTAATTAAGTTTCGTGTTTGCGCCATGTCGGTGGCTGACGATAAATATTGCATCTTGTGCTGCGTTTGTAGCCTTGCCAACATGTAATAGTGAGAAATTTTCCAGGCTGGGTATCGTTCCGTGTGGTTTAGTCGGTAGAATGTAAGTGCGCTATACTGATGGCCCGGGTTCGAGTTCCAGCATGGAATCTTTTTCACTAGTTCGCCTTTGCGCCTTTTAAGCAATTAATTTGAAATTTGATTTTCATTTGAAATCATCACAGAGTTTATGACAAGTTCGTCACAAATGACACATATTTCACAAATTGGTCACAGTGTGACTTCAAAACATTGTCACTTTCGTCACAGGTTCGTCACAAAGTTAATGCCAAAATAGTCACAAATGACACACTTTTCACAAATTAGTCACACCGTGACTTCACAGAGTGGTCACAATGTGACGTCACAAACGACCTCTAAAACGGCCATAACGACCTCGCATTCTAGTCACTGTGACGTCACATCCACGTCACGTGACGTCACATCGACGGTCACAAAGTCACAGTGTGACTTCACATCGACGTCGCCGTGACGTCACCATGCCTTACGGGTAAATGTCCCCTAGAATTGGTAAAATTATGTGACCTTTTTCACGCTTAACTAACGTAGATTTCGCTGAAGAATGACCTTTTCTTAAATCTTCATCGACATAAAATTCTCCAAAGCTGTGGTGTTAGATTTTTTTTCCCGTTACAGTATCTGTGGTTAGCTAGTTCTCCACTTTTTCCTTTTCTTAATATTTCCTTTTTTTTTTTTTTTTTGCTGAAACTTTTGCTGGTTCTAAGACTTTTCTTCACCTTATCATAATATATTTTGTTTTGTTTCTTTCTCACAACAACATATTCAATTTCATTCTTATTTTTTCTCTCCAATTTTTGGCGCTTAGCAGAATTTTTCCTGCTTTGTAAAACAATGTCGAAGCAATATTAAAATCTTTCCTTTAAAATATACTATCAGAATCCTTTCCATAAGAGTTACTATAAGAACCTCTGTAGGTTATACACCTGAATTTAGTAAAAGAAGCTTTACAGAGAATATAAAATATCTAATCAAAGACCATGTGCTTCAAACCAAAAGAAAGCACACAAAAATGACACGAGTTGAGTTGTTTTATTATATCTTTAATTACTTGTCATGATTATTTTATAATCTTAAGTAATAC